>JAWUZG010000141.1:4200000-4647500 GCA_036785705.1 Acanthornis magna | reverse complement strand
CAGTAAACCTGACAGAAATGCTTGTCTCTCAAGAAATGCTCAGCTATCCATCTCATTTCCAGATTTCATTGGGTTACAATTTTTCTCAGGAATAAGTTGTAAAATGTAGGTTATCTCTACAGCTTTGGGGAAATATTTGATGGACAATCAAACTCTAGCAAACACACCTCCTTCAAGCTGATGAGTGAACTAATGTTTGCCTGTTGGGAATATTTGATAAAGTGTAAATGAATACTGCTGCATTGAGCCACCAACCCTCCAGAGAAAATGGGGTTTGAGCATCAGAGAAATGGAAAAGATATTAGGAGTGATGGAGAATAGGCTTAGTCCCAAAGGATGACTTAGATTTTAAAAGTGTGTGATTGTGAAAGTCACTATCGCCTTTAATTACTCAATTAATTAAGAACACAATCAAAAGTTACAAAGTGGTCGATCTTTTTCTAAGGAGAATTTACCCAATAGGCAATTTCCCAATGTGCTCACAACCTGTGTGTGTTCACTATCTGTGTATGCTTACTCTCCTTGCAGATATAAGAATTCCATTTCGAAATCCATCACTTCCAATTGTTTTAAACAATTTTCTGCTTAGGGCCACATCAGTAAGAATTTCCAGATCCAATTGTATAATTTTTATATGGATGACTATTGCCTTATGTAGTGTTAAATGCCTGAAAGCTTGACTATTGCCTTATGTAGTGTTAAATGCCTGAAAGCTAATAATTCATTAAAATATGGACTATGTCTAAAATGCTTAAAAGAATAGTTGAATGTCACAAGTGCTATATTTTTCAAGGAATTCCCAGTACACAAGATTCATTCTTCTCTGATAAGAAGAAATAATTAATGTCTTTCAAGCTTAATCTTTGTATTTTGAAGATTGGTTTATGAAAATAGGCGTTTTAAATTCTGAAATGGAAACACTACCCTGCATTGTTAAAATCCATTGCTTGAAAGATTTTGAGTACGTTAAACAATTTTAGTGATAATATGCGCTTCAATGGTGAAGAATATGTTAAGACAATTACAACATTGTTGTGTCTAACTATAAAAATTTTATTTGCCATTGAATCAATTTCATGACAATGGAATCTTCAGTTCTAAAACTCAATTTTCATAAAGCATTCTTGTAGGTGTTTCAGGAAAAGGAATTATTTTTCTATCAAATTGTATGATGTTTCTTGTTCAATATAAGACATTAATAAAATGGAAGATGCTCTTAATATATCACTCTTTTGCAAGTGACAGCATTATCATAACTATTGCATTTTCAAGCAGACTGTGCATACATCATCAGGCAGGATGAGAGCTAGAACAAGATACTTATGTAAATTGAAGACATCTGAAGCATAGTTTAACACCAAATTTTATGATGAAACCTGCATTCTCTTGTTATTGAAATGTTACTTGTGTACATACACTTTTTTGATAAATCACTTATAGTGATGGCCTACTGTTTTTGAGTAATTTCTAAATTATTATTAACTGTTATGAGTTAATTTTCCCCAGAACTATGGCTACAATTACAACTAAAAGCACAGGAGAAAAAAGTAGTCCCTAAATTTTCCAGTCCGTCTAAACCAGTTTGTTCCTTTTTTTGCTTGATCTCATTTCACTCCTGGATACCTTTTTAATTCTTTCTCAAGTAAACACTTTCTGTTTTTATATGTATAAGTCCTGAACAGAGTTAATCATATCTTTACTCTTTGAACTGTTGTTCTTGACTGGCTTTTCAGCTTGAAAAATATGTAAAATTCTAGCTCACATATAGGAACGTGGCCCAGTAAATACAGTGGGAAGTTGTATCAGTTAATAAAGAGGAAGAGAAGGGCCATCCTCATTTATATGAACAGTTTTTTTCTGCTGCAACTTCAGTTCTGAAATGGAATGTACAATTTTTTCATTAATTTTTCTCATATTTGCAAAAGTATTTCACAATATGAGACAAAGAAGACAGAAATGCCACTAAGGATACCATCTCCAAATTGTACTTATATGTAAAAATTTCTTCAATTTGGATCAAATTTGGATCAAATTTCATTCTCAAAAAAAAATCACTGATATCCAGAAAGCGTTGCATCAGACACTTCAGCTGGTTTTGACGCAGGTTATCTTATTTTTAATTTAAAAAACTATATAAATATTAAGTATTTATGAATATGTGAGAAGATATTTGCAAATTTTTTTTGTTGTTGTTGTCTGCTTGTTCCTGTACAATTAAACCAGGTGGATAAAAGCTTACAAGTCTCTTTCTTCACAATGCTTATGGTTTCATAGCATTTTTTTCAGGAGTTATGTCTTGTGACAGAGAGATCGTATAGAAGTTGTGAAAAACTAGACAAAGATTCGTGATGATTAGAAGTCTGTGGAGAAAAGATATCAAGGTAAGACCAGAGGAATTATGTTCACAATACCAAAAGAGGAGACAAGGTAAGTGCGACTGTACTTAACAGGTACAGAGGTTTGTTATCTGATCTTCCACAACAACGGCAACTTTGACCTATTATCTTTATGCATTTATTCTGCCCTTCATTCCTCTCCTTTACTTCTTACCCTTTTTTCCCCCCTCTTGTATAAAATGCATTTGATTTTCTTCCTTTAAAAAAAAAAAATTAATCCTTGACTTTGCAAGTCCCTTCCACTTAAATTTAACCTCTTTTGTGGAGCTTACCAGTGATGTCATCTTAGATAAATTTCCAAACCAGTACCTTGTCATCTATTTCAGAACCACCTGTAGCTCACTGAGGAGTTTGTTTCTTGTTACAGAAGATAGAGCTTTCTAAATTTGAGGTAAAAGTAATTCAGCCATGTTTCCCCCTTGACTTCCCAGTTTCTCTTTTCCAAAGGGATTATCAGAAGTTCTGTCCAAGTTTAGAATAAAGAATGGAATGTTAAGAGCTTCACACGTCTTTCAGGCTTCTATGATTTATGCCAGAGTCTCTCACATATCTTTGACCAGAGACGCACACAGATATGTTGCATCTATGGGTCTTCAAACAAATTATAAGAGAGTGGAAAAGTAACAGACCAATGCTCATGAAATGCTCCATAAGTCTGAAGTAAAATTCAGCCACTAGAATGTGTTTGAAACAGATGGAAATGTTGGGGTATACACTTAACTACAGTTTCTAAAACAAATTTAAATTAAAGTCCCAATAAATTAAACTTTATTTAAAGATGACTGACAGGCTAAGGAAAATTCATTTTGAATCATATTTATAAGGAAGTGGTTTGTTCACAGCTGGCAAGGTCTATCTTACACATCTGCGTTCTTAGAGATTACATAATTGATCTGAAAATTATTAATTTTTTTTTTAGACTTTAGTTAATATATTAAAATAAGAAGGAAGGAAGGAAGGGTGGGGAAGGAAGGAAGGGTGCAGAAGGAAGGAAGGGTGTGGAAGGAAGGGTGTGGAAGGAAGGAAGGAGGGAAGGAGGGAAGGGTGCGGAAGGAAGGAAGGGTGTGGAAGGAAGGGTGCAGAAGGAAGGAAGGAGGGAAGGAGGGAAGGGTGCGGAAGGAAGAAAGGGTGCGGAAGGAAGGAAGGAAGGAAGGAAGGAAGGAAGGAAGGAAGGAAGGAAGGAAGGAAGGAAGGAAGGAAGGAAGGGTGCGGAAGGAAGGAAGGAAGGAAGGGTGCGGAAGGAAGGAAGGGTGCGGAAGGAAGGAAGGAAGGGTGCGGAAGGAAGGAAGGAAGGAAGGAAGGAAGGAAGGAAGGAAGGAAGGAAGGAAGGAAGGAAGGAAGGAAGGAAGGAAGGAAACATGAAGTTTCCTTTATTGGCACTCCAGTTAATAGATTTCCTTAGCAAACTCTGAGTAACTATCTAATAATCTAATCGCCAGAGTGAGTTTTCTAGCTTAATCACCCTCATGTGGAAAACTAAACCAAATTCTCTTTCCATTTGAAGTTGGCATACAGTTTAGTGGGTAATGAAGTTCTGATACTTAAAATACACTTTTTTTTTCAAGTAAGTACTTTGAGGTTTCTTTAAACTGAATTGAATTACTTATGTCAAAAGGAATCTGAGTGGTTCAATGATTCCAGAAGTTCAGGAAACTGTTATAGACCCTTCTGAAAACTGAGGCACCTCAAAGTTCAGCTTGTATCTGAAACTGTGTAATCCTAAAATCCTGAGGTAACATAAATTATTCCTAGGAAGGAATTACCAACTTAAACAGAAAAATTTATTCCAAATGAACACAGAATGGAAAGCATTTAGAAACATTCCTGTGAATCAGAATGAAGGAAACGTTTTCTTCATGAGTGAGGAGCGGGGATTTTTGTAATTCAAATTCTTCTGCAGGTGTGTTGTCTTTAAAAAATACACAAAAAACAAACAAAAAACCCCAAACAAATTAAAAAAAGGTGTTACTTCCATGCTGTAGTTTGTTTTATTCTGTATTGTGTTGTTTTAACTCCCCCTGCTGAGAAAGGTGAGCTGGCAGCTGTATTTTGACCAGAGTGCACAGATAGATGGCTTTGACACTTTTCTACAGTGGAAAATTATCTTGGGCTGGATTTTAGAGGCTGCTCCCATGAATAGATCGGGTCAAGGAGACCCAGACTGAGAGCAGCAGAGGTATCACACAAACGGCAAAAGGAAGTTAATAGTATACTAAGGTAAATTACTGGATACCTAATAAATCTGAATCCTAAGATTTATCATATTTAAAGGGAGAGAGAGAAATCAAGGAAAAGGAGAAGACATGTGAGGTATATAAATCAAGAAGATTGCTGCTACTAAAACCAGTAGATTAACCTCAAGTTTCAAATATTGAAAAATTGGTAAGTATATTGAAAATGAAAGGAAGATTGTGCAAGACAAGAGGAGATATAATGAAGGGTTTTACAGGCTCATCAGAAATATAAATCGGAGAAGAATGTAAGCCCATTAAGGAAGGAAAAGACCTTTTTAAAAGAGAATGTGTTCAGTCCTTAGAAACAGTGATGCATTTGTTCCTGTTTGAGCCAAAGAGAGAGTAACAGATATAAAGTACTGCACCAGCTGCATGATCTGGTCCTACTCTTTCTAGACATTCTTGGTTTCAGCACCAGGAAAGTGGCAGTGACTGTAGATAAATATCCAATTGTTGAAATCATGTTGTTAATACTATACTTCTATTAGCCTCCAAGGCTGTTACACTAAAAATTTATTTATACACATTGCTTCACACTTTCTCTAGCATTATAGTTCTAGCCATGGAAAAAAATCTATGATTCCTGTGTACTAATTTTTACTTCAGCAGATTTAAACTCAGGTTCCATAGGACTTTTGAACTTTAGGGAAGGGATCTTGTACACTTTACCTTGCAAATAGAAAAGTTACACTTGAATTAAATACTTCTCGAAGTGCCCTTGGTTATAGTGAGTAATGATGTATAGTCTATATGAATGATTCTAATGGGTGTACTATATTAATTTATGTAATTTAATAAATTGTAGTAACTTATAATCTTTATTTTTGTGATAATAAGGCAAATTGGTGAACTATGTCTACATTTCTGAAAAAGTGCAGTAGCAGCTCACAATTCCTTCTTGTCAAAATGTAGATAGGAGCAGAAGTCAGTGAATATTTTAAATGAACCACAATGGTTGGCCCAGTATAAAGGAAAACTTCTTTTTAAAACATACATTTTGACAGTAAGAATTTGCTTTAAAACCGAAGTTTTGGCTAAAGCAAAATTTACAGAGGTATTATGTATGTGCAGAGGTACTATTTCTAGTTGAAGTAAACAATGACATAAGAAAAAATGTTCTAAGAAAATTGCAGAATTGGGATTAAGATCTGAATATTAAATTGGAGTCAAATGATAAGTTGATTTCAGAGGACTTGGTATTTTAAGGAGAATTTTGATTTTTTTAAATTAAATGAAATTTAATTTCTAAAAAGCCTTTCCATCACTTTAAGCAGATTTAGGTCAGTGTGTTCCAACTGAGAATCTAGCACACAAATTACAAAAATAAACAAATAGAGTTTTTAAAAAGGTAAACAATTGTTTTAAGATCTTCATTGAATCACAGTGGGCAGAATATAATTCAAAAATCAATATGAAAAATGAAATTGTTAATATGGAGGCTTTTTTAAATAAAGTCCATCAAGAACAAAATATTGAGGCAGAATTAAAATTTCTACAGCCTGATGAATACACAATGACTACCTGGCAAAGACATGTGACACATTGTTTTAATTAGAGGTCAAGACCTGATCCATATGGTCAAATACCAGCATGAAGGCTTACTAAACAACTTAATCTGACCACTTTTTTTTGTCTTTTGCCTTATAAAAGAATTATGTGTAAAAGAATGCTAAAAATCTTGGTGGTTTAAACCACATTCACAACGGCAACACTGCATAATATATGCAAGGAAAGTGCTTTTAGAATGGATATTGCCTTAGTTGTGCTGGATGATGCTGTTAAGCATACAAATTAAAAACCAGTGTACTATTTTCCTGTAATAGGAAAGGTATCAGGAAATGGGTGAAAGGTTTAAACACTTAAACTGAATTTCTGCTAGTGTGATGAAGCACTCACACTGCACTCCATGGCTGATCATGACTCTGTGAGAAGTTACAGAAATGCACCTTGTGGGCAGAGTCTTAAAATTCACAACTGTTTCTTGTTTGTGTTCCATTAAACAATCTGGACTGTTGAGTATATCTTACACTGAAAAAGTGAATAAAATTTGGGATCTAAAGTAAGTAATGTCTCAACACTGTACCCATGAAATAATACATTTGCTGCCAAGATATATATGGTTTCTCTGTGTAGTTCACCTTGCAGTAACTAACTAGACTGTAAAACAACTCTTTCATTAAGTCTGGCCAGGAGACAGGCTTAGCTCATTAGTTCAGATTTGTAAAGCTATTTGTCATAGCAGTTCAACATTCAAACTGGACCCCCGCCATCATTCTGTTCCTCACATTCCCATTCCCAAGGTACAGATATTCTATGTTTTTATAATTCACACTGCTGGTATAGGAAAGCAGTGTCATCACTTCGGTATGTTACAATCTGTTGTGGAATACATGTGATAATGAGGAACAGTGAAAAAGAAAATTATTAACTCCTTGTTAATCATTTTATAGAGTCAAGTTGACCCAGTTTACGATTTCTCTCCAGAGACACGGAGATTCCATAAACATACACAGCCAATCCTGTGCTGGGAATCAGAAACTAAAACAGTAACAAGAAACCTTAACTTGAACTAACCCCAGAGAAAATAGCATAATCTTGGTCAGCATGTCACCTGCTCTGTTATGTCTTTGCAATGCTATGTCTACATCTTTTTGAAGAATAAACTCCAAATAAATTTTGTATTTTAGGAGGGTGCTGTATTAGTATTAAAATATGTCTGGGTATCATATTTAACAGACTATATTCAGATTTATCTGTGTTCTCCCTGTTCTGAACTGTCCTCCCATTTTTCCCACAATGGACAGCAGTAGGCATTGTTGCTTGTTTCTACTTTTCTCCAACACATTTCAGGATCTGTTCATAGTTATACACAAGTATATTAATAGTTCATTCTTCTCCTGTATCCCATTTATTATTTAGTTACAAATTTCAGGGCAGTATTCACATCAGGAGGGTGTTTCCTGGAATTAATTGTGTAGATACACAATTTTTTTTCTGCTGCAAAGCAGGCTTCCCACAATAGCAACCCTGACACTTTTACCAACAAAAATACTTTAGGATGGAGGTGACTAATCACACTGCAAAGTCTCAGTCCGTGCTGGCTTTAAAGAATTTATCTGGAAAATTCCAAATTCCTGAGGTGAAACTGTCTGATGTCAAGTATTGTTTTGCAAGGGTTAAATTGCACCAGGTAAAGCTGCAATCATTTGTAATACTTGCTTCTCACCAAATGGGAGATAACTTTCCAAGTGCATATCACTTACAGATTGCCAGTTTATTTATTATTATGTGATAATCTTAACCTTTTTATTAGCTACAAAGGCTAAAGTAAGAGGGCTCAATTACCTAACACGATTACCATGTGAAAAGAACAGAATTAATTATTAATACATTAATGCATAGTAAGGGATTACATCCCATTGTAAAATGTTGAAGCTGATTGCACATGAGTCTGCACAGGTGTTTACTGTGTTATTGTGTGAGAAGAAATTGCCATGTATTCCTCAGTAGTGTGAAATGGAACAGGCTTTGAGGGATTATTTGTGCATCCAAAAAAAAAGATAAATTTTTGCATACATTTCCAGCTGCCCGAGCATCACAACTCACTAATATCCAAAGATAATATTCATCAGAAATCAAAAGCTTCCTGTTTAGAAATGTGTGTCAGACCAGGGAAAGTGGTACTAAGATTAATAACTGTGAGAGTATGACAAATTAGTGAGAACTTTAGAAGCTGACTGTATCTTTAACCATCATTCATAAACACCAGATTAGGAGTATTGGAGGGATATCCTCTGATTTTGTAAGGATTAAACATATCCTTGCTTAGACTTTTTATGGACATACTGGCCTGAATTTGTCTGCTTTCTGAATAAGAACCTGCCCCTTCTGAACTACTAATCTTGTTTGCCTAGAGTAACATTTCCCAAAAGTTTGTATAGAAATTTATTAGTAGATTTTGCAAATTTTATAATTCCACATTTTGATAGAGATGGACTAGAATTTCTTTTCTGTTAAAAGCTTAGTATACTTTTCCCTCCTAGTTTGTACCTAGCAGATTCATAAGGCTGGTAGATCACCTGATGGCTTTTCATACACAACATTTTTCCCTACAAATCTTCTGATGATACTTCCATCTTCTGCTGTTTCCTCTTTCTGATACAATCTGATTCAGCAAATGCTGGTTTTGTGCTACTGTTCTGCAAATAAAAATAATTCATTGCCTGCCTGGAACACTTCCGAGTCACAGTTTATTTGGCAGGGAGGAAAAGTGCATCTTCAGTTTATCTCATATCAGGTTAACTTTGAAAAATTCCTGCATATTTGATAGATTTATGCTTTTAATTCGCTTTTTTTTGAATATCTGTTTTGGTTCAAGGCAGTCTAGTTTCATTGTGAAATTACACTCTGAAGTATGCTTCCTAATCTAGACCATTTTATCTGCAATATATTTCTTGAGATGTAGTAGAGGGTAGACTTGAAGCGTTATAATGGAATTACACTTATTCTGTGTTTTGTGTAAAGGAACCCTTCATACCTCTGGTGTGTAAGTGGGTAAGGGCCAGATGATGAGTAAAGTACCTGAATTACAGGAGAATAAACTTCAGGTAAGGAATTAATGGGTAAGGCACCATGGCAAATGTCCTTTAGGGCTAAATGAACAAAACAGAACTGGTTGCTCTTTAAGAACATTGGTTTTACAGCATAAATGCACAAGAGCTCCTGATTCACACTTGTAAGGAATCATGCCAGAAAGGCAGGAGACCAACATTGCTACATGAACATCTCCTAAAGTGTATGAAGGATGTGCACAGACACTGGAACCAGGGACATATATACTGGGAAGGATAGAGCGATATTGCCTGAAAGTGTAGTGATGGAATCAAAAAAGCTAGGGCAGTGGTGGACCTGAATTTGACAAGGAATGTGATGAAGAGTTTCTACAGGTTCCCAGGTCAGAAAACAGATTAAAGGAAATGTGACCCCATCGTAATAAGCAAGAAAACATATGTGGAGAAGGCTACAATACTGAATATTTCATTCTGCCTCAGTTTTCATTAGCAATCATTCTTTCCAAATCTCTCAAGTTCTCAAGCCATAAGGGAGGAAGTGGGGGAACAATGTCTCTCCCCATGTAAGAGAAGATCAGGTCTGAGACCACCTGACTCATGAACAACTTGTTGTCCTCCTGGACCCCCAGGTCCCTCTGCAGAGCTGGTCTCTGACAAGTCAGACCCCAGCCTGTCCTGGAGCCTGAGGTTGTTTTTCCCAAAGTGCAAGACCCTGTGTTTGCTTTTGTTGAATTCAGAAGCTTCAGCTCTGCCCGTCCCTCCAGCCTGTCAAGATCCTTCTGAAAGGCTGTACGGCACTTTGTGGAATTGGCCATTCCTTCTCGTTTTGTATCATCAGTGAATTTGCTGAGAAGGTACTCAGAAAAGTTTTACATTACTCCAAACCATTGAGAAATAAGACAAACCATATAAAACTTCTATCTTCCCATATTCCAATTAATTTAAAATTGTGTGTATTGGTGTTCCATCTAAAATTGTGCATTGAGTCATTTATGAAATACCCATAGAGGCGTCTAGAATCATCAGGCTGTTACTTAGCCATGTAAATGGCTGATACAATCAAAGCAAGAGGCAGTTGTTATATTCATGTAAGTAGGAATATGGTCATTCAACCTGTTTGACATTTTGGCCCAAATGAGAAAATCGTATTTTTTTAAATAAAATCCCAAGTGGCATCCACATAAAAATCTCAATAACAGGACAATAACATTTAAGATATCCCCCTCAAAAAAACCCAAACAAAAACCTGACAAAAAAACCCCAAAACTACAACAAACAAAAAATCCCAACAAAACCAACCAAATATTTTCCAGTTACTGACTCATTTTTCAAAGTACAAGTCACTTTTTTAAAGGGTGGTTTATAATCATTCACACCTTTCAGTTCAGCAAAATAAAGCAAAAATATACTGGCAAACAAATAATACAACCATGGTAGGGCATATTCACCCAGTGTTATTTTACATTTTCCTTACAATTGGAATGAAATTTACCTACAATCTCAGTGATGCTTACTCTGCTTCCAGAATCTTATTCATCTGACACTGTAATAATAGACCTTGTTTCATGCTCATGTACGTACTGCGGTGCCGATTTCCCACTTTTTCAGCAGCTTTTCTTTATTTCTGATAGGCTCATGGAATTCTTGGAGGATGGGATAAGAGAGATAGCCTTATGAAAATAGAAATAGGCGTGCAGGAACTTATAATTATGGCCTTAAAATGTCACACAAAGTACTAAGATAGCAGATGAGTATGTAAAATTAAAATTATGTCTAAAATATAAAAGTTATTTCTTCACTCCAACCCAATTACTTTTAACAATGTATTTTTCCGGTGCAAAAATATTCATCTTATATCAATGAAAAAGTGAGACAGAATTGCTGCAGTAGGGAGACAGCAACTCAACCTAGACAACAGTAAAGTAGAAACTATGAAAATGTTTGTAGTATTAGACAAGATTAAGAAGAATGAACTACTTTTGCTTTTAAGGGGTATGCCATGTATCTTGTTCAAAAACATGATTTTATAGTCTGTATTCCTTAGGATACCAGCTAGTGGTCTGTTCATTTAACTGCTTTAATCCTGAACATGAATTTTTTACTTTATTAACTTGAGGGATGTTAATTTCAAAGTTTTTAAACAGATTAAAATTTCATCTCTTTTTCTGACTGACACAAGAAAAACTCTGCTCAGAATTTTAAGTTGGTATATTTATTTTCTTTTTACAGGTTTATTTTATACATAAATATGTAAGAAAAACAAATAAATTCTTCATCGAGAAATTCTAGGGAAGAACAACTCTTCTTTAAAAGTCTGGTGTTTGTGCTTGAATGTTATGCTATTCTGAGAAATATTAAACGTCTGGGATGTATGAATAGCACATCTAAGATTTTCATATTGTCAGAGTTTTGCTTAGTATCAAATAAAGAGTGTATTACCTATTATCTGAGTGTGTAGTACATGAGGTTTTTTATTGTTTCTATGGTAGCCTGCCTCATTTGCTACAGTAAAGAATTATGATACATTGCAGTGGGCTATAAATTCATAAATAATGAAAATAACCAATCCTGTATGCTCTTTGTGCAATAAGAGCAGCCTAAAGTGAGTAGCTTTTTAACCTTTTACTCAAATGTCATTATTAGATTGGAGAAATAGATGGTACAGATGATTTCATACAGCAAGCTTAGAGCTAACTATTTGTTTCAATTTATTTTTGTAATTCCAGGCTGTGCACCTGTTGGGGCTCAGCTAGGACAGAACCTTACTAAAGTTGTTTGGTGTGGCTGCAGAAATCTAGAGCTCACATTTAAACCTTTTTACCTGCTGCTGCTTCATTTGCCTATGTGCCATTGGTTGGTGCTACAGAAAATCTTGAAGATGTTGCAAAATCATTGTTCATGCTGTCAATGTCACTATGTTAAGCTAATTTTTTTGTTGTGCTTTTTTGCAGCTGGACCAGATACTGATAATGATTATACTAGCCCAGCAGAAACTGTGGTGTCTTGGGCCACTGTGACGCTTTGCTTTTATAATTCTGTGGACTGAATAATGATCATAATGGAAATATGATCAGTAATTGCACTGACCTCACAAGTGTCAGAATAGAACAGAAACTAATGCAAGGCAATATCTCAGTTGCAGGAAATACTACCTTAAGCACATGGCCTGTTAATCTAGACTCTGAGAACATAGAATGCAATAAAATCCTAAAATATTATGAACATATTAAAATATGAAGATCAATAGGATGGAGCTGAAATGTTAGCAATGTTAGCAAGCACGAGAACAAAAATAATGATGAGCTTAAATGAGATGTTCTTTTAATGTCTGATCGCTTATGTATAGATGTTATCAAACACAAAGTGCAATTATGTTTGCATGTGTGAGTACAGGGTTCTGTAAATTTTAGATATGCCAATAAGCCATTTCAGATGTTGTGAGGATTTTCTCCAAAACTTGAATAAAAAACAAAAACACACATGCTTTTCAAAACTATTAATATTTTTTATGAAGTAGAAAAGTAATGGATTGATGATTTTGTAATCTACCAATTTCCTTTGTAGAAAAAAATTAGACATTTCTAATAATACTCCTTAATGCTCATATTCTTACATCAGACACAGAAAATAATTGTCTCAAGAATGAAATCTTGAAAGGAAAACACAATTCTTGAATGGGAGACAAAACTATATGTTATAGGATCCTAAACTCTGAAGGTGAGTAGGGCCTCAAAACTCACCCCCCATCATAAATGACCAATCACAAACTGAGCAAGGTCTCAAAAAAACACCAACACAGAATCATTGCCCGGTCACATACTGGGTTAGAAATGAAGAGGTGATATAAGTTAGGTTTCAGAAGCTTAATAGGATATATTTTCAGGAATATTTCTTTCAAGAAAGCTTATGTTAAAGCTTTGGTTGAATCAGTGCTTGAGCTTATTGTGAATCCCTAAGTAATGTCATCTTTTCAAGATATAAACAAGGAGAGAGTGATTTTTATTACCAAAAGAATGCACGAAGAATATTAGCACCTCAGGGTATAAATAAGGCTTAATTATTCATAGAACAGCCTTGTTCATTTTCTCTTAAAGAAAGGTGATTAAAAAAAGGTGATTAAAAAATATGGAACTGAGAAAGGACTTCCTTTGGTTTCTTCTCTAAGCTACAGACCACAGATTTTTTCCATCTTGGCATAAAGAAGTCAGCATGCCTCATGGAATGAATGTAGAAAAAGGCATTTGGCCAGCTCCAGGCAATTTTAATTTCATTTCAATTAAATAAGAATGAGATAAAAAATAAATGATGTCTGTTTACTGTAAAGTGCCTTCATATCCAAATACTAACATGAGTAGTGAGTTAGTGATGTCAGATTTTATCTTGTTTCTGACCTGAGATTCAGTCTAGATGCGAAACAAAATGTAAACAACAAAACAATATCAGGATCATCTTGATCACCAGATAACATAACCTGAAAAAACTTACATAATTCCAGATTTTTTTCTTCTAATTAGCCTTCATCATAGTTGTTTAAAATAATCACAGAACCACAGAATACGCTGAACTGGAAGAGAACCATGAAGATTACCATGTAAGGATTTACAGTTTTGCCACCATGTGTCGTGTTTGTTATATATGTCAAGTAGCCAAATTCTTGTTGGTATAATAAATGATGACTTTTTTTTTTAAAGGTCAGGTATACCTGTAGAAAAGGCTTTCCAAAGTCAGAGGGAGCTGTTGTGCTGAAGGAAGCGGCATAGTGAGACTGTGCTTATAATATCTTGTTCAAGTGCCAGTGAGTCCTCTCAGGATCACTTATATTCAGGCTACATTAAGTTTTTTGAAAAGTTTCATGGTGGATGGTCAAGCAGAGTCTTGGAGATCTATAGTTTGTTTCTTGATGGTACATTTTTCATGGTAATTCTTCATAAGGAGCATGGAAAATGGACAACATTTCACTTCAATGAAAGAAAACAGGTTAGCAGCATTCACCAATTTTGTGAAGCTTTCTTATGAACGTTACAATCAAATTTTCAAACAATTAGTTACTCTGCCATTGCTGCCAGAAACTTGTGCAAACATCTTGTTATTTTGGCAGAGAGAAATGAGGCTACATTTAAGATGAATAATACACTAGGACAGAGATGTCCATATGAAAGTTTTCAATAGACTTATCAGAGACAAATTTGTTAATTTTACCTTCTTCCAAGTTTTCTGTATCTTGATATCCCCCCCCCCTTTTGATTTCTTCACATCTGTTCCAAAGAATACAGAGTGTTGCCCCCAGTGACTGAGATGTGATTGATGCATTTTTCTGTATGGAACTGTGTAGCTGATGGAGAAATATGAAACAAGTATCCTCCTGCTGGAAGACATACGTAATGCCATCCCAAACAAATTGAGAAGCTAACCTTGATACACATGTAACACATTTCCCTTAAAATTATGATCAATGTACTAGTGAACTTTACAAATTATACATCCTATTCCTAAAAAAAAGCACTGTACAGGACTTTTCATATTTTATTCAACTGTTTTACTAAGTCACAATGCAGTTCTCAGTGTACATTTGTTTCTGAATTATCTGTCAACAATTTCATTGCTTTGCATTAGTCTCAGTAAAGCCTTTTATCAACCCAAGCTGCTGCTTTTCCGAGTCTTTTTGAACTCTGTTTCTACCTCTATATTGAATGGTTGCATTTTTTATGTGTGGTAAATTCCACTAAGTCACATGATATAATTTTTTCCAAACTTCTGATCTACGAAGTGAACACAATCAGCCCTAGTTTTACTGGTTATACTACCATTTCAGTCAAATTCTCTGTCACAAACTGTTTGAGTGATCTTCTGTGTCTGATAGCTGTAGAGTTTTCTAACGTGTTCAAGATTTTCAGTCCTTTTAGCATGTCAATTATTGTAGATCACTTGTCCTGTTTTGTTTCTGAGGTAAACTTTTGGCAGGACAATTTCACAAAAAGACTTGTGAGAAAGAGAGAGACAATAATGGGAGACATCTAGGATTAGCAAGCACAAAAATTGTTAATGGTCTTTAAAGACTATTGAAAATAAATGTGGTGAAGGACAAGGAAAATGTAGATGTTTCACAGACCTTAGGTGAGATAACATTTTGGCTTACTCCACCCAGTAAATTCATACTGACTTTTATATTTTTTTAAATAAAAAATTAGAAAAATTCCAAAGGGAGGGTTGGAGATAAGGAATGTGACAGTGTCTATCATGACCGAGAGGGATGAATTTTTGGAAATAGCAACATAAAGCAAGAAAAGAAATATTAATCCACAAGTCACATCTCACACAGCTGTTCTCAACACTGCCATCAGTTACCGGAGATAAGCTGGCACACCCTTCAGCCTGAGGGTGTGAACAGCTGCATGTTTTTATGGGAGATCTGTCAGGGTTGCCACACCTCCTCTGATGAGTAGAGAGCATGGCTTCTGCCTTGTGGATATCATAGCTCAGCTCCTTCTGGGAGGGTGAAGACTGGACAGATGTTTTGGCCTGGTACAGTGAGGATGACCTTCCCTTGTGATCTGTAGTGCTGTGCCCTGTTTGACTGCTCTGTTTACAGTTCTCCTGGACATTCGTGCTTCTAGAGCTGCTCTGTAGAGATGTGGGGTCAGCTGCAGTCCCGAAGGCAGCATCCAGCTCTCATCAGTGTCTCTCCTGAGAGATGCCTCATCCCAGCAGGTCCTCTGCTGCCCTGATGCTTTCCTGCCCTGGAGCTTCTTGTCACAGTGACCAACTGATTTAATTATACTATTTTCATTTTGCTTTCCTAGCGTGTTTTTAATGAAAAACTAAGTGAAGTAAAGTGGTTAAAAAGAGAGAACTTGAATTCAAAGGCTTCTCTTCCTCAGCCTTCAGAATTGCTCCCAACACTTGTTCCAGTAACTCGAGAGCATGCAGCTGTTTGAATGTGTCATGGTGTGGTGTGTTATCTATAGCTAAGCACAGGAAGTGCTGGTTGGAACTAAACCTGATACCATCCAACAATGTTGTTTTATCTGGGAGTACATTCTAACCAATGTGGTTGCAAAGAACGGAAATAACTACTCTACTGAAGAGGTGTAATAGCATATTATTACTAAATCGAAGAAAAGCTTTTCCATGATTAAGGAGGTCACACTTCTGAGTTTGTAGCCAGATGTGGGAGTTCACACATGTGAGCCTTTTGGGGCGGCCCTCTATTGTGCCCTGGCTTCAGAAATAAATTCATTAACATTAAATTATTAGTATATATTATCTTTATCAGATCATATTCTCTTTTTTTCCTCCCAATATATTATGTGGCTAACTAGAATGAATATTTTTCAATGAGTCTATATTAAGTCACTCTCATATTGAGATAACAATGCCGTCTTTGCTGAGGCTGCTCAGGTAAAGCAACTCTTCAGGTGATCTTTTATTTTCTGATTCTATAAGTTCATGCTCATGTCTTAGTTGCTGCACATGAATGACTTTTAAGACTGTGTGAAGAGAGATCTTAAAACCTTTCCAGCTTTAAGAAACATGTAATGGAAAATTTAGTATTTTTATCTCATGGAAAAATTTTAGATATAAAGATTTATGTGAGCGTAACCTCAGTTCTTTCATTACAAATAGCTGTGTAATGCATTATTCACTACTTTAAACAATGTTTAAAATGCCAGGAAAGTTAAAGTTGTCTAAAAAAATCAGATTACAATATGATTATTACAAATTACTACCTACTTTACTCTGTTAGTGGTCTACAAAGTCTCAGCTGACAATGAGTTATTCACCTTTTTCTAATGACTCAGGCATCTCAACAAGGAATCTATATCTTTGAAAACGTTCCGAGCAATTAGTATGAGTGAGATTTCTCTTAAGACTTCTATTTTGTATAAATGGTTAAATGATCATATGCTATCAAGTAAACATTACCAGATTTTAAATGCCAAGAATTAGACAATTCTGGGTTTTAGGAAATTACTTTTCTAAATGTGTATTGAACCTGAGGTCTATATTGTTTTGTGAATAACTTTTTAATACCATATGAAAAAGCCAAAAAAAAAAAAAAAAAATAGAATGCTCTTTGGCAAAGCCACTGATATTTCATCTTCCACCAAATGCTGCTGATATGTTTCCAGTACCCAGGGTACACAGAGATCAATTTAAAATTTCTAAATTTCCTGCCTGTGTGGATTCAACTGATAGGTTTATTGTTTTAGGGTTATTTTTATTTTGTAAAGAAATAGAAATTCTTAACTTAGCTTTCCCTTATACACTAATTTTTGCTTAGGACATCTACATTTTGATTACATCCCAAAAAGCTTGTTTGCACTTTGATCAGTAGATGTTTTACCAAGAACTTTGGCAATCCCACCGTTTTCAGTGCAGGAAGTAAGAGATGTTGCAAAGTCAGGTGGTTGGCAGAAAGAAATCCTAAAAATAAATGTTTCTATAGTAATATATACCCACTTATATGACAGTAAAAATGTGGCAGTGCCTCAGCTGAGAATTACTTGTAATTGCAGCTGTACAGCTTGTAAAGCATGCCTTGAAAATCTTGCTGTTTCTGGGGAAAGAAGAACATTACTGATCTTTGAGTTAGATAACTGAATCATTTCTGGGGTAAAATAAAACTTGGGGCACATGCAACCATAACTCTCACCATCATTTCTGTTGAGTAAATATTCCACCATCACAGTTTTCATTTAAATCCTGTCTGTGCTCGAGTATCAGCAGCTGCCAGAATATCAAGAAATATGAACAGATTTTGGATACCTTGCAACTTACACATAAAAGGAGCTTGTGTAGAAAATCATAGGTATAATTTTACAGTTTATGCTGCTCCTCTATTGCATCACTAAATGGTCCTTGAAGAGTAAAAGAAAATTGTGAGCAATCTCTTTGCTCAGGATCCAACCAGCACATGTAGTTGAATCACATTTATGTTAGAGGCCTTTGGGGATAATCCTACACTACGAATCCCTTCTTCCTTTCAGGCTATTGTTAAGTGTCTGATGCAGGAATGATTTTTGCCTTTTTTCTTTTATATGTTCTCTGTATTCTTTATACATATTTGGAGCTCTGTAGCTTATTATTGCATTCATAGCTAGTTTTCCCAATAGTTTTCCATGCCCTTTCCCATGTGTCCTGTCTTTCGCTAGGCAGGAAGACCAAACACATTCCAGAGCTCCAAGCCCCAGGGGGCACAAGGCCCCTATCCTGTCTTGGTTCTTCCTGGGAACCAAGGTTGAGAACAAGGTCTTCAAGACACAGTTTCATAAACAAGTACAGCTTGTTTATGAAAAGGGTGGGGGGCTCTAGAGAAGGGCCTTGACCTGGGGGGAACTGCATCACCACTTGTCCTCCTAACTGGTGCTTTTTATCGACTATACTAATTTCCTAAAACCTGTAAAACTGTATTCACTGCTGTGGGGGTGGGCTTTTGTGGCTATTCTTCCAGAACTGCCCCTAAAGATACAATAAAAATCTACTTTTCTATTACCTCCTATACTAAAATTATCTCAAGTTTCGTTTCTAGGTTGAAAAAGGCAATGGTAAAGAGGCCAGTCCATCTCTACAGACCCTAGAACACACCATTTATGAAAATTCACATCTTTGCACTTTTAAACTGTTCCCTGAGAACACTTTGAGTGGTCTTTGGTTGTCTTAACATAAGAAGCCAGACATTCTCAATTGTCAGACATCTATGTGGATGTGATTATATTTTTTTGTCTGCTCTGACATACAGCCGTGATATTGTTAGGGATCCGAAATGGCATTCATTGTTTATGTTTAAGCAACTGAATCATACGAAGTGTCTATAATTACTTGAAGAATTTTGTAAAATCACAGGGTTTGTTTTGATTTAATTGCAACTATGTTTTACGTGTTTTTGTGTGAAGGGTTTTTAATGAGTCTGTAACTGAAGTGAACCCAGGCATCAAGAACAATAATGATGTCAGTTTTTTGATAGAAACCCATTTTGCTCCCAAAAATGCCAGTTGATTTACCATTCATTTCCTGGAATGATTTCACCCTAAAAAAGAGGCTGCACTACCTGCAAATGTCACCCATTATCTTCAACAGGAGCTGCACATGTGTAATGTAGCTCAAATATCTTTGGAGTGTGCATATGATTACCTCTGAATGGAAGATAGCACAGACATAACTGTATGTACTGGCATTGCTTCCTTGCTCTCCTCCAGCAATAGTGACAGCCCCTATAACCATTCTCAAGCAGTGTATGTAAACTGGATGATCCCATTGCAACCAAATGGATTTATAATTCCTTGCCATATTGACATTGCTTTCATACTATTGCAGAGTTGTTTTTATTAGAATTGATATTCTATCAGTCTTCCATGCAGTGTAAGTAACCACATTGATTACTCCTTACCCATATCTTGCTTGAATAACTCTGCCAAATTTTTCCTGTGAAACTCAGCTAAATTTATTAGGGTCTTTAACATAACAGCCATTAGAATCAAGCTTCCTCGTTTTCACTTTTTTTAATGTAGTCTCACATGAGCATTTAACAACTCTGAGTCTAATCACTGATTCTTTGTTTTCAGTACATATTCTTCAGATGTTGGCTGTTAACAGCACCTTGTGACCAGTTTATTGAAACTGTCTAGCCAGCCTAATCTACAAATCGCGTAGTGTTTAATGTAATGCTTTGAGATAACTGCAGGGTGGAAAGTTCTGGGGAAGATTATTACAAAGATTTACAATATTGCTAGTGTACTTATGGTATACAAATAGACGTAGCATGGCCACAGCAGCTGTGTTGGAAAGTCAGTTGTTCCCTTGTCATACAAGTAATGGATTTTCCATTAATCAAAATGGTCTGCTAAGTTCATCAAAAAGAAAAAAAAAGGAAATGTCCATGGCTTTAAAAATCCATTAACCACAAGTAAGTACTTCACCAGTTGTGCACATACAGTACCATACACTTACAATTTTTGTTCCATAATATGGTCTGAGTCTTCTAATGATTCCTTCTTTATTTTCTCTGCAGATGCAGCTAATGTTCTGTGTGGCTCAACATTGGCCCTCAATTTTGCTTGACAATGAGACCTCTGATAAAAATGATATCTAACACAGGGACACAGAAAATGTTTTGTACATCTGGAGTAGTAGCATATTTGATAGAAAATCTGTTCTGCTTTTTCAAAAACTCATTTGATGCGTTTAGAAACCACAGATTATACTTTGGAAAAGTGATTTGAGAAACCTGTGAGGGAATAATTATATCTCATGTCTTAAAACAAAGTTATCAGAAGCTGTGGCAAAAATAGCAACAATGGAAATCTGGATGTTATGCTCAGCTGTGGAATTTAAAGTTTAGAAGGAGAGAGCTTTCTAGCTTGCATTCATTTTGGTACCTACTTTGGGCTGTGACTGCAAAATAAACATGCATTTCCACAGCTGTTTAAATTTGTTCCTGCCACAAAAGGAAGAGGGAAAATCTCTCTTAAAATCTTGCTGCTACCAGGGAAGGAACAAAGACTGTGAAATACCCATGTTCCATCCACATGAAAGACATTTTTTAAAGCATTCTTTTTTTAAGATGATTTCTGCTTCAGAACATAATAAAGTGTGACTTTTTCACAGTCAGGATAATATGATACATTTTTCCTTTTTCCTTTTTTCCTACGTAATCACTGAATAGTGGGATAACTGTGAATAACTGTCCTCAAGAGCCGTTCTCCTCAGCTCACAGTGGCTGTGGGGCACAGCAAGCTGGGGTCACCGAGGGCAGTCCCATCCCTGAATATCAGGTGCCTTCAGGGGGCTGGGGTTAAGCCAAGACCCAGGGGTGCACCATCCAGACAATGCCCATGGACATGCAGAGGAACGTCTGCAGAGAGCGAGTGTGATGTGCCACTTCAGACTTTATTGATCCAGGAAGGAAGTGGTTCCAGATTCAGTTTAAGTAAGCTTAGGTTACTTCTGCACTCCATGCATCCGGTTGCCTGAGCCTGGTCCTCCAGCCGCTCTTGCTGGTGGTTTGCTAGATGAGTCTGTTCCTTTCTGACTGCCTGCCAACAAGCCCCAGGCATGGGAAGCCTGTGGGACCAGAGTCTGGCAGCTGTGGAGAGCTATGAGTCACAGCTTTTCCTCCTGCTCCCTGTGGCAGTGGTTACATCTCTTGCATCTGTCCCTGGATTGTGTAGGAGATGGTGGTTTTCCTTGGGTACATGTGCTGTGGGATACTTTTGCCCAGCCACAGGCATGCAAGAGCTTCTTTGTGTCACCACAGTCCTTTTACACATAAAAGGGAGACAAAGCCATTCTATTTGGTACACTCTGCCATGCTGCAAATAATTTTGTATTCATTGACACATTCATAATTTCATTTCCTTTAGAATTTTTGCCCTTTTCCAACTTAATGGAATATTTTGTAGATTTGAATGGAGCTGCAATTTTTCAGTGTAATTTGAATAAACACTACTGTTGTCCCTAATTGGCAGAGGGCAGTAGTGCATTTGGTAACTAGGACAGACACGTTTACCTAAATTACAACTGCCTAAATTAGGGCATAATATTCCAAGGTGCCTTACAGGCACCAGAGAAAGAGAGAAGAAAAGGCCTTTTAAATAGACTTACACAAATAAAAGGTGTGGAACACATACATTATTTTTCCTCTTAAGTCAAACAGATAGTGGTTTTAACGTTTAGGTAGCTTACTGCATCTCCAGTTGTATAAAATACTATTTAATTTTAATTCTCTTGTTAAACTCACCCACAGAGAAGCTTATCTTAATCTCACTTCATATTGTGTAAAGGATACAAACACCACTTAATGTTTTTATTCTGCAGAAGTGCTGGTCACGAGCATAGAAGAGACTTATTTGCATTGCAGTCAGTGCCCACTGCAACCAAGGCTCCCATATTTTCTGCAGCAGTACCACTAACCTGAATTCTTTGTTAAAAGTCCTGAAGTCTGTAGCACTCCAGTTTTGCAGACTGGAGCTCTTTGTATTTAAAAAAAAAAAAAAAAAAAAAAAAAAAAAAAAAAAAAAAAAAAAAGGTTTTGAAAATGGAGGCTGTGCCCTTGCAGTATTTAATTCAATTAAATCATGTGTTGCCCCTAGCTTTATATTTCCGTTGAATTACATATTGATTATCTAAAGTAGCAGAATAGTTTTCTGTGGGGAATTTGAAGGTTAGATAGATATGGAACAAAAAAGAGGAGAACTTTACTTGGATAGGTTTCAAGGATTGCTTGAGAATGACTTACTCCTGGTGAAAGTGGATAGCACTGAAATAATTGTGGAGTCTGGTATTTCAAAATTAACAACATGCTATAAGGGGAGAAACAGTTAATTTGTGTACCAGAGCATCTACAGATTCAGTAACCTCCATTTACCTATTACTTGGTGTGCTTTTGCATTGTGACTTTTTACGAAGCCCTCTTTCTAGTGGTAAAATGTGGGGCACCCAGAAAACATGAAACCACAGTGGTGTCAACCTGGCACAGTGCTATTTTGTGCAATGGAAATTTCCGCAATGGAAATATCTGTTGTCTTACACAGGTTCAAACACAAAGTACTAAAGTATCAGCAAGTGTCTATTATTAACCCCTTCTTGATCTAAAAAAACCCAAAAACCCCACCCAAAAACTCTGCCAAAAACAACGTTTTCTTTCCCTATTTTTTCTTTATACCTTTTTGGTTTTTCTTCTCCTAGCTCTTTGCCATCTTTTCCTTTGTGAATTTTGGCAATTTTCCCTGCTTTGCAAAAGGTAATAGAATTAGTATTTTCCTGTGCAGTTTGACAACTAGATGAAGTGAAAGGGGTTATTTTAAGTCTCTCTAGAGGAAGGTCTGACCTCATTCAGCTACTAACCACTATACATTTATGCTCCGGATAAAGTTTGATGCTGAATTAGCAATTAAAGATGGTGTTGATCAGATTTTACAGAATTTTCCATTCCATCTTGTAGTAGAACTCTTATTCCAAATAATAAAAAATTACTTATCTGCTGCTCTTTTTTTCCCTCTGTGTTGTTTTTGTTTGTTTGCTTGTTTGCTCATTCATTTTTTTTTCTCTCAAAAAGGCATCAAATCAAATCTCATTTCTTTCCCTGATTAGGAGGAAAATTCAATATGGGTGCATAAATCACATTAATTATTTCATTCAAAGTCCAAGTGGGAGACATTATTACTAAAGTAGTTTCTCTTTATTAGCAATCGAATTGTTAAAAAACACTAATATGAAAGTGTTTTTAAATAATATTTAAAGAACAAAATCCTGGTGTTGAATTCCCTTTACAGCTGGATAAATGAAGTCGTGCATATATGTGTGTGGCTTCACTGGAAGTGGGGAACTAACTGCATGTTGGAAATTTTTGCCCTGGTCTTGGCTCATCTACAAAAACCTATTGAGAGGCTACTGAGTGGGCCATCTGCAGCAGATGCTCCAGAAGGACATTCTGAGATGTGGTCCATATGTTTCTGCCAGTTTAACTATAGGCAACTGATAATAGAGGCTATCCTTTTGTCTGCATAAAAATGTTTCCCTCTCTAGGACTGAATCCCCTTCCTTGAGTTCTTCATGGGCTCATTATTTTGCTTGTTTTTGCCTTCTCTTTTCTTCTTTTCTTGTGCCCAGTTATTTTCTCTGTTCTCTGATTTTTAGATTGTTGTGCCCTGTGCAACTTTTCCTCTAATTGCTTCTATCAGTTGCTTAGTCATGTAGGTATAAAACTTCTGAGTTGAACTTTGGTAAAAATAAATTGGGTCCCTACCCTAGAAGGGAAAATTGCAATACTAGATAATGAACATACACTTCCTACTCAGATGTGACATTTCAATTTTTAAAAAAACTTCTTTCCTAATAGAGGCAAAACTGGTCTCACAAAGACTCCTTTGGCAATGGTTACAGTCAAAATGCACGTATTAATTAGTGTTCTCTACAAAGCCCATTATCTGCTTTGAAGACCAGTTCATTAAAATGTGTCCTGCTTCTACAATACAGAACTTGTGAAGACTGTTGAAGCTGTAAGAGTAATTTCTCAAACGTTCCTCTAGGTCTGTATAAAAGTAGAAAACTTCTCACCACAAAGCTGAGCTTCCTGAGATATTCCAGGGATCACTAAGAGTGATCGTGTTGTTGTGATTCCATATGTGGCTGTCATGGAGATCTATTCTTTGGGAAAAAGAACTTTCTTAGGAAGTAATAAGGTCATCTGATGAAAATAGCATACTGACACAGATGAACACAAACACACACGCATGCACACACCCATACTGAAATGAGTCTTTTGAATCAATTTTCTTCATTTCAAGCAGGCATTTTTACATTCTTTGTCTTTTTACAGGATGTATGTAGATATCCTTATTTTTATTTAAAGGGGATTAAAACACAATCTTCTTCACTCTGGTAATTTAAAAATAGCATGTTAATACTCAACAAGCAAAAAATCTTGCTAGGGAAATTAACTAGCTGAAAGTTGGTCTTACAATTATAAATTTCACATTTGGAAATCAATAGGGCAAATTAATATAAATTAATTGCACAGTAGTTCCTAAATAAAGTTCAAATAATCCAGCAAAGTGGTCAGGATTTCAGCTGGGATTTTGATATCTCTGCTTATGGAGAGGTCGTTTCACCAGTGGGTGAAATGGTAACTTCTATGACAAAACGGGTAAGTGTCAAAAAAAGCATTTAGAACATACACATAGGTACTGAATGAATCTAAAGAGTTCTTTTGTTCTATAATTCTAACTGAATTTTATTCTACTGATTCTTTTTAGAATAATTTGAAAAAAAGTCTTGCTTCCTAGTTTTGATTGTTTCTTCTTTTTCACAGATGACAAGTAATCATGTTATTCCCGCAGACAAAACTGATGCAACCCTAAAGTGATGGCTTTGGAGAAAGATGGTGGAACTCAGCTGAGGGCTGTCAATTACATTTTCATTTAAACAATTTAGTAAGAGATTTGAGCAATTTAAAATATAGTCAAACAATAATGCCAAAAATTCTTGTTTCAGAAGTCCTTGGGAACATTCAGTTCACAAAAGAAAATATGATTAGTAAAAATGGACTGCTATATATAACAATACCAATAAGCAAATATCTAATTTGAAAACTAAGGAAATTAAAGTGAAAATTTAGAGCTATTGGAGATAAAAATAGTCAAGTCAGAATCAAAAGGAAACATATCACACTGAGGACAAAGTAAAGTGGCATAACTACAAGAGAATAAAGAGAAAACATTAATCAGGATGCAATAGAAAATAAGATTCTGAATAAAATCCTTTTTTTTTTTTTTAATAAACAGGGATAGGCATTAACTAGGTCTTAACATTAGGATTATGTTTTTATGATAAATTTTTGTTACAACGTCAGAACTTGAGAAATTCTCAAATAGGAGCAGTTAAAGTGAATAATTTAAAATCAACAAGAACCCAGTGATTTCCACAGAGTGTTTAAAGATTTGGAGAAGAAGTGCTAGAAGGAATTAAAATGAGTTTAATTAATCTCAAAAACTATTATTGTTAATGAGAATTCCATTAATGAAATTTTTGCAGTGGAATCTTGAAATAATCACAAAGTGCTCCTCTACAGATTTTTACTACTGTTTCTTATGATTACAGGCATAAAAACAGATAAAATTCTACACAGAGGTAAGGAAGATATTTTGTACTAAAATAAAAAAAGGTAAACTTATGAAGTTAGGTGCTCAGTGTGACATCTGCACAAAGATGAGAAGCAGAAGAAACCTGCTTCTTAGAGAAGCAGAAAAATTGGGATTTAAGTCAGCCAGCTCCAAAGGATGCTAGGATGGAGTATGATCTCTTCTCAATGTGCTTTCTGCTGCTCTGGTGTGTGAGGCTGAGCAGCTGTCCCAAAGGTGCCACTGTGCACACAATTACTGACAAAATTAGTGACACAAACATGTGGAGAGTAGCATTTTGACCAGCACTTGGGGAAAGCCAAACACAAGGAGTTTGTTCACATTCCTGCTCCTTTTTCTGGTGAGGTTTTTCCTACTGAAAAACATGCCCACATTTGCTGTCTTGATTCATACGCACACAGATGTACACAGGTCCCTCAATGATGCATTCTGTCTATTAACCATGTAGAATTACCCCAGCTCAAATCCTGACTACTGCAAGGTGCAGCTCCTCTCCTCTTTGCTGACTGACCCAGGTGAAGTTCACTTGCAAACCACACCTACAGCTGAGCAGACCCACACAGAAACCAGTGAGTGGTGGGGTCAAATGAAGATGGGATGGACTGCAGTGACATGGCAAAGGGCTTGGACAGGCAAGCAGATTGCCCAGCAGCATGTTTACTCACAAGACAGATCTTTTTAAAACCCACCCCATCCCATTTTCCTCCCTGATCAACCTTGATTCCTCCTTTTCCTCAGTTTTGGCCCTTCCCATAAATATCCAATAGTAGGTATTGTTCGGTTTCACAGTTTCCTTATAACACACTGGAAGAAGTCTCGCGCAGTCCACAAGTCCCTGTAGGACTCAAATAATCTCATTTCCTCTTCCTTTCTGGACAGAAGGATCTGTGGGAACATCCTCTTTATGACCATGTTTGTGGGGTTTTTAGTGACCCATCAGTGAGAGTCCTGAGACTGATTTTCTTTGCTGATGTTTCCTTCATCTCCTGTTCCACAGGAGATCACACAAATCTTGTGCATCACATTTTAGTTCATTATTTTTACAATATCTTTCAATAAGATTTTAGGCTGAATAACTTAACCACGGACTCTCTGAAAGCAGAAATGCCTCCGTTATGGTTATCCCCACATTAAGGATTGAGAAAAAGCTTAGAAAAAAAAAATCCAGAATATTACAAATATCTAGAGAAATGTATGAAAGGAAAGACTAGATTTCAATTAATTGCTTAATAATTAAACAGACATAGATCGGCAAAAATATATTAGGTAATGGTATAAGACAGTGTCAGTTGTCCTAAAAGACAAAGAGAAGTGCTGGAAATTATTGCTTTGACCATCTTCCTTTTTTCTTTCCATATTTTTCCTGCACTGCCACTCCTTTTCCTGTTTCTCTGAGTGTTTCTATCACTAAGTCTGGAGTAGGATTTTTCTGAACTTGTACTCTTTGTATTACAAGAATTGCTTGGAAGATTAATTTGAACAACATAGGAATTGTGTTAAAAGAGACAAAGAAAATTCTGGGTCTTTTCAAGCACAATAATCCCAGATCACCGGGATTTCACCTCATTTACTGCTTCTCCTTTCTGGATTTGTTGCATATGTCTTCACTTTTCATGTTCTTACTGACACTGAAATTTTAATACTGAGTTTTTAAGAGCGTTAAACTGCCAGCAATCTACTGAACATCCTTTAATTACCTATAAATAATTTTATCTGTACAATCTGGTCATATCTTTATTTTTTATATTTGTGGAAACTATTTGTCCCTTTCACCATCTTACTTTAGCGTCAGATATGAGTTACACATTTAATTCTCCCCCTTGGACTTGTAGTCCAAATTTTATTCTCACTGAAATTTTTCAAGGTTTGTATCTTAATTTCCCAGTGTGAGATACATTCTGGAATACTTCATGGTCCTTGAAAACACTTTTTTGATATTTTGGTGATTTCAGGATATTTTTGAGATTTAATTACTATTTTCATTTAAGTATGTCACATCAGTCATTTTTATTTTAATCTTCTGTGCCTTCAGAATGATCATGATAATTCTGGAGTTTTCCTAAATATTGATATTTGTTTACTAAATCTTTTGATGGTACATTTTTTTGATAACACAAGCAACTGCAGTAAACTTACTCCCATTTCTTTTATCATATTTTTTCCTAAAAGTTTATCCCTGGAAATCAGCTTGAAAGGTGCACATCACATTTTTGTACCTTTTTCATATTTTTGAAAATTTCAGATATCCTCTTTTACCATTGTCTATTATTTTCTGTATGCCAAGTACTTTTGCTCAGGCAAAGACATTACACTAATTTCTTAGCCCTAAAATATGGATAATTAGAAAAAATATTTCCATTCAGTATTTGGTTTGGACTTGTTTTCTTAACATTGGTTCTTCTGGTAGATGAATCTGTCACTCCAGTGGAAACATACCTGTCTTTCCACCATAAGATTATACAGTTTGTAGGAATGAGTCCTCTTTTATTAGATACCCATTTTAAAAAGCTGTAAAGCTAAAATTCTGCAGCTCAAGTAGTACTGCTGGCTTGATGGGTGTTGGAGGTTGGGGGGGGGGGAAGTGGAATTTTTCCCATTCTGTTGCTAGGCAAGTAACGATCGGTACTTAGAGGACATTTTACTCTCACAAAAGAGACAAAGACTTTTTGGCTGGGCGGGCACGGGAACAAGAGATAGCAAGACTTGATAACGACACACGGACTCGCTCACAAGTCTCGGAGGAGACAGCAGTGGAAGGAACGGCTCTCCGTTTTTTTTGGCTGCGACTGCAGGAAAAGAAAAGCCCGGCTTTGCACTAGTTTTTCTCTACCTGGTGGGTGAGTTCTCGGGGCACGGGACTCCAGTCATCTCTTCCCCTCCGGGAGGGTGCATCTCCCAGCTGCACTGCAGCGGAACGGGACCCCCGCCTGCCACCACCCCGCGCCCTGCCTGCTGCCCCGCACCCTGCCTGCCACAGCTGCGGAGTTTCCTGCCGCCTCCTCTGCTGGCTGGCCCGGGTGGGCTGACCCAGCCGCTCCATCTCCCGGCTCTGGGCTCTCTGCTGCGCCCCCCGTCCATCTGCGCTCCACCCTGCTCCAGCCCGTCGGCCATTACGCGCGACACAGATCCAACCTCGCGCCACAGCGCCATCTGCAGCTTCCCGGGAGTCATCGCACCTGTCCTGCTGGTCTAGGAGCCCAACAGCGCCCCTGCTGGCCGTGACCGTGACTGCACCAACCGGGAAAGTGCCTGACAGTCCAGGGACATTTGCCACCGAGTTTTTTGGTTTTGTTTACTGTTTTTTTACCTTGTTTACTGTTTTTTGTTACTGATTGTTTGCCTCAGTATAGATACTAGTAAAAGAACTCTTATTCCTTTTCCCATACCTTTGCCTGAGAGCCCTTGATTCTAAAGTTATAATAATTCGGAGGGAAGGGGATTCACATTCTCTGTTCTAAGGAAGGTTCCCATCTTCCTAAGCAGACACCTGTCTATCAAACGAAGACAGATTTTGGCGCCCAACGTGGGGCTCGAGGGCATTGAGAGGAAAAAAAAAGGGTGCAAAAGGAATAACAGTTTCTGGGAGACCCATTTTTAGTGTGCTGAACATAGAAACCTCACTAAGTGACACCATGTGGTCTAGCATACCTTGGTCTGGCTGGCACATTCTCGTGGCCACGGTTTTCCCATTTGCAGCTCCCTATCTAAACATGGGTCCTATAACTAAGGCTATAGTGGCTGTTATCCAGTTCTCACAATGGGTCAATAAGGTGAGGAATCTATGGATTTTCCATTTCCTTTGGACGGCGGTCACTTGGTTACAGGGCTTTAACACCGTGAGTACATGTTTTTGGAGTCTGTTTGGTAATGGTACCTTTTGTGACGAGACGACACTAGGGGAAGATTTTTCTCAACCCTTCACCCATCTCTTTGGGCCTACCCTACCAGGGCTCAGAGGGTTCATATACTCTCTAAATACCAATGACGTCCTACAGTGCTTGGGGTTGCTGATAGGCCTGTTCAACTTTGCATTCCAAGTGAGAGGGGAAAAGATACGTCAGGTGTTGAAGGAATATACTTCCTCAGCTGGTGGGAAGCCCTCTCCTTGCCCCACAGGGGAAGAGTTAGATGGTGCAGCAGCGGAACCCACGGACATTACAACCGTCCAGGTTCCAGCTGAACCTCAAGGGCAGTCACAGTCAGCAGCAGTTGCCCCTGTACAGCGGAGGAAGTATAAGACCAAATCGGTACGCCCAGTTGATGATGATGGGGAACCAGGGCCTTCACAACCCGCAGGGGAGCCTGGGCCTATAATCATCACCGAGTCCCTGCCATACGACACTATCCGTAATCTGCACGATGACATTGTGCGGCGGAAGGGCGAGGCTTTCTCAACCTGGTTACTTCGGGTTTGGGACCGCATGGGCCCAGGCGTGCAGCTGGATGGTAATGAGGCCAGGAATTTGGGTTCCGTGGCCCTGGATGCGGGTGTTGAAAAGGTGTTCGTGAGGGAGGCGGGACCCATTTCTCTCTGGGAGAGGCTTTTAATGAGTGTAAGAGAGAGGTTTGTTCACAAAGACAGAATGCAGGAGAACTACCGTAGATTGCCCTGGAAGACCGTTGAGGAAGCGATCCAACGGCTGAGAGAAGTGGCAGTACAGGAGGTGCTTTTTGGGAGGGATGGACAGCACGAAAATGATCCTGACAAGGTCAGATGCACAGGGCAAATGTTGTGGAACCTGGCAAGTCTAGGGCCAACCCAATATGCCACCTACATTGCAATGTTTAATGCCGATGACAACCGTGAGACAGTGGGCTCTGTAGCTGACAAGCTCAGGCATTATGCAAGTGTGATCAATGGCCCATTGCAGGCTCAGATCTCTGCTGTGGTTAAGGAGTTGAAGGAAGAGATGAGGGAGATCAGGGAGGAGGTGAGGAAAAACAGTGTGGCACCAGTGAGAGTCACAGGCCCCAACACTGGAGCCCGACGTCCTCCAGCTAGAGAAAGAGGGTACACCCCACGAGCTGAGTTGTGGTTCTTTCTGCATGACCATGGGGAAGACATGAAAAGGTGGGATGGGAAGCCCACCTCTGTCCTGGCAGAACGGGTGCGTCAGCTTAAGGAGGGCAACGCTAGCCGAGGGGGTTCTGCTAGAGCCAAAGTAGCCTCAGCTTCCTGTAGCCAACCTGCTGAGTACAACAGAAGGGAAAATGTTGTGTCAGATTCCCTTGACGGTGGAATGCATGCTCAGGAAGGGAATGATAACCAGGGCTAGAGGGGCCCTGCCTCTAGCCAGGTAGAGGCATGGGAAAACCGTGTCTTTTGGACTGTGTGGATTCGATGGCCTGGTACATCAGAGCCACAAAAATATGAAGCATTAGTTGATACAGGTGCGCAGTGTACCTTAATGCCATCGGGACATGTTGGGGCTGAACCCATTTCTATTGCTGGGGTGACAGGGGGATCACAAGAGTTGACGCTGGTGGAAGCCGAGGTGAGCCTGACTGGGAAGGAGTGGCAGAAACATCCCATTGTGACTGGTCCAAAGGCCCCGTGTATTCTGGGCATAGACTTCCTCCGGAATGGCTATTTCAAAGACCCGAAAGGACTCAGGTGGGCTTTTGGAATAGCTGCTGTTGAGGCAGAGGGCGTTAGGCAATTGAACACCTTGCCTGGACTGTCAGAGAACCCTTCTGCAGTTGGACTCTTGAAGGAGGAGGAACAACATGTACCAATTGCCACCTCGACAGTGCACCGCCGGCAGTACCGAACGAATCGAGATGCTGTGATTCCCATCCACAAGCTGATCCGTGAGCTGGAGAGCCAAGGGGTGGTCAGCAAGGCCCACTCACCCTTCAACAGCCCCATCTGGCCTGTGCGCCGATCTGATGGAGACTGGAGATTGACTGTGGACTATCGTGCCTTGAACGAGGTGACTCCACCGCTGAGCGCTGCCGTGCCAGACATGCTGGAGCTCCAGTATGAACTGGAGTCCAAAGCAGCAAAGTGGTACGCCACTATTGACATTGCAAATGCATTTTTCTCCATTCCTCTGGCAGCAGAGTGCAGGCCTCAGTTTGCTTTCACCTGGAGGGGCGTGCAGTACACCTGGAACCGACTGCCCCAGGGGTGGAAACACAGTCCCACCATCTGCCACGGACTGATCCAGGCTGCACTGGAAAAGGGTGAGGCTCCAGAACATCTGCAGTACATCGATGACATCATTGTGTGGGGGGACACAGCAGAAGAAGTGTTTGAGAAAGGAGAGAAAATCATCCAGATTCTTCTGGAAGCCGGTCTCGCCATCAAAAGGAGCAAAGTCAAGGGGCCTGCCAAAGAGATCCAGTTCCTGGGAGTGAAGTGGCAAGATGGACGGCGTCAGATTCCCACCGAAGTCATCAATAAAATCACAGCGATGTCCCCACCAACCAACAAGAAGGAGACACAAGCTTTCCTAGGTGCCATAGGCTTCTGGAGGATGCACATCCCTGAGTACAGCCAGATTGTGAGCCCTCTCTACCTGGTGACACGCAAGAAGAATGATTTCCGCTGGGGCCCTGAACAACAACAAGCCTTCGCCCAGATCAAGCAAGAGATCGCTCATGCAGTAGCCCTTGGTCCTGTCAGGACAGGACCAGAAGTGAAGAATGTGCTCTATTCTGCAGCCGGGGGCAACGGTCTGTCCTGGAGCCTTTGGCAGAAGGTGCCTGGTGAGACTCGAGGTCGTCCACTGGGATTCTGGAGCCGAAGCTACAGAGGGTCCGAAGCCAACTACACTCCCACAGAGAAGGAAATTCTGGCAGCCTATGAAGGCGTCCAAGCTGCCTCAGAAGTTATTGGCACGGAAGCACAACTTCTTCTTGCACCCCGACTACCGGTGCTGGGGTGGATGTTCAAGGGAAAGGTTCCCTCTACCCACCACGCCACCGATGCCACGTGGAGTAAATGGATTGCCCTCATCACGCAGCGCGCCCGTATTGGAAGCCCGAATCGCCCTGGGATCTTGGAAATAATTACAAATTGGCCCGAAGGTGAAAACTTTGGTCTCACCGATGAAGAGGAGCAGGAACAGGTGACTCGCGCAGAGGAAGCTCCACCGTACAACCAACTGCCGCAAGATGAAACACGCTACGCTCTCTTCACTGATGGTTCCTGTCGCATTGTGGGGGCAAACCGAAAATGGAAAGCAGCTGTATGGAGCCCCACACGGCAGGTCGCAGAGGCTACAGAAGGAGAAGGTGGATCAAGCCAACTTGCTGAACTCAAAGCTGTTCAGCTGGCCCTGGACCTTGCTGAAAGAGAGAAGTGGCCAAAGCTGTACCTGTACACTGATTCATGGATGGTAGCCAATGCTCTGTGGGGTTGGTTGGAAAGGTGGAAAAAGGCCAACTGGCAACGTAGAGGAAGACCAATCTGGGCTGCTGACGAATGGCGAGACATTGCCAGTCGGGTAGAGAAGCTACCTGTGAAAGTCCGTCATGTGGATGCCCATGTCCCCAAGAGCCGAGCTAATGAGGAACACTGAAACAATGAACAGGTAGATCAGGCTGCAAAAATACAGGTGTCACAGGTAGATTTAGATTGGCAGCACAAAGGAGAGTTGTTCCTAGCCCGATGGGCCCATGATGCCTCAGGCCATCAGGGCAGAGATGCCACCTATAAGTGGGCACGAGACCGAGGGGTGGATCTAACTATGGACTGTATCTCCCAGGTGATCCATAACTGTGAGACATGCGCTGCCATCAAGCAAGCCAAGCGGGTGAAACCCCTGTGGTATGGGGGAAGGTGGACCAAATATAAGTATGGGGAGGCCTGGCAGATTGATTACATCACACTGCCTCAAACCCGCCACGGCAAGCGCTACGTGCTCACAATGGTAGAGGCCACCACTGGGTGGCTGGAGACCTACCCTGTACCTCATGCCACTGCCCGCAACACCATCCTGGGCCTTGAAAGGCAAGTCCTTTGGAGGCATGGTACCCCTGAGAGAATTGAGTCGGACAACGGGACTCATTTCAAAAATAGCCTCATAAACACCTGGGCTAAGGAACATGGCATTGAGTGGGTGTACCACATTCCTTATCACGCACCTGCTGCTGGTAAAGTAGAGCGATGCAACGGCCTGCTAAAAACCACCTTGAAGGCTTTAGGTGGGGGGACTTTCAAAAATTGGGAACAGCATTTAGCCAAGGCCACCTGGCTAGTTAACACCCGAGGCTCCACCAACAGGGCTGGCCCTGCCCAATCTGAACCCTTGCAAACAGCAGACGGGGATAAGGTTCCAGTAGTGCAAATGAGAGGCATGCTGGGGAAAACTGTTTGGATTAATTCTGCCTTGAGCAAAGATAGACCCACCCGTGGGGTTGTCTTTGCTCAAGGACCAGGGTGTACCTGGTGGGTGATGCAAGAGGATGGAGAGACACGATGCATACCTCAGGGAGACCTCAGTTGGGGTTGAACTGCCCATAACACGGTGCCTGTATCCATATCTGTATGTGTATATTCAGAGTAATGCTTGTATGTATATAGTTTAAAGGCTTAAGTTCAATGTAATATGTTGGAATGGAAAAAATTCGGGGTGGATAATGTTGGAGGTTGGGGGGGGGGGAAGTGGAATTTTTCCCATTCTGTTGCTAGGCAAGTAACGATCGGTACTTAGAGGACATTTTACTCTCACAAAAGAGACAAAGACTTTTTGGCTGGGCGGGCACGGGAACAAGAGATAGCAAGACTTGATAACGACACACGGACTCGCTCACAAGTCTCGGAGGAGACAGCAGTGGAAGGAACGGCTCTCCGTTTTTTTTGGCTGCGACTGCAGGAAAAGAAAAGCCCGGCTTTGCACTAGTTTTTCTCTACCTGGTGGGTGAGTTCTCGGGGCACGGGACTCCAGTCATCTCTTCCCCTCCGGGAGGGTGCATCTCCCAGCTGCACTGCAGCGGAACGGGACCCCCGCCTGCCACCACCCCGCGCCCTGCCTGCTGCCCCGCACCCTGCCTGCCACAGCTGCGGAGTTTCCTGCCGCCTCCTCTGCTGGCTGGCCCGGGTAGGCTGACCCAGCCGCTCCATCTCCCGGCTCTGGGCTCTCTGCTGCGCCCCCCGTCCATCTGCGCTCCACCCTGCTCCAGCCCGTCGGCCATTACGCGCGACACAGATCCAACCTCGCGCCACAGCGCCATCTGCAGCTTCCCGGGAGTCATCGCACCTGTCCTGCTGGTCTAGGAGCCCAACAGCGCCCCTGCTGGCCGTGACCGTGACTGCACCAACCGGGAAAGTGCCTGACAGTCCAGGGACATTTGCCACCGAGTTTTTTGGTTTTGTTTACTGTTTTTTTACCTTGTTTACTGTTTTTTGTTACTGATTGTTTGCCTCAGTATAGATACTAGTAAAAGAACTCTTATTCCTTTTCCCATACCTTTGCCTGAGAGCCCTTGATTCTAAAGTTATAATAATTCGGAGGGAAGGGGATTCACATTCTCTGTTCTAAGGAAGGTTCCCATCTTCCTAAGCAGACACCTGTCTATCAAACGAAGACAATGGGGAAATTCAGTTTGAGAGACTTATTTGTGCTACAGATTATACCATATAGTGTCTCTTTTGGGGCTTTATAATGAAGAATATTAACAAGTGTCATTTGTCCAAATAAAGTACAACTATTTTTAAGGAATCAGTAATTGTGAATTTTTAATTTAATTGTGAACATTCTGCAGCACTGTAAACACTGGCTTAAATGTAACCTTTAACACCATTTTAATAGGATTGATCTTATTCTTACCAAACTAATTATCAAAACTTGAGGTGCAGTATATAACCTTTCTGTGTTTCACAACAAAATTTGATACATGTGGCATTAATTTACATTCCCCATAACAAGTGGAAGAATTCTCTGTTGACAATAAAAAAATATTGTTGTTAAAATTTAATTGCATTGTAAAAGTCTTGGCACAAGTTTTATTGGAAGAAAAAGGATCACTAGACATGTGTTGCAAAACCAGAGAATGCCTCACAATAAACGTGTGAATTTGTCTCTTCTCCATATTCCTCAGTTTCTGTTATTGTGATGTATTGAAATTAGCCTTTGGATTAAATTAAGTCAAATAAGGGAATTAGAATATTCCAGTATATTTGATAGGAGGATTATAAGGCCTCCTCATATGTCTTGATTAAAGATGCTGGGCTATATACTACAGGATACTAGAACCATCTTCTTCCTAAGCATTTGGGAAATATATATACTATTTATATAATATATATAACTTTATATATACACACACACACTATATATATATATTATATATAAGATAGATAACTTGACAGTGAATAAAGAAGTATTCTTTGTCCTCTTTCCAAGCATTTCTGACTTAAGAAGGGTAGTAGTCATTGAGAATGCAAATTCTCAACACATATAAACAACTTAAGAGCTTAGTACCTGGATTCAAACTACCAAAACCTGAAAAACTAGATCAAATTAAGTATTTAAAGTCTGAATAATACTGTTCAAAATATATATACAGCTTCATGGTAGTATCTGTATGGAGATTTCAATTTTTGCAATTTTCTGACACTTATCCTTATTTAACATATAATAATGTCATAATTTCAAGGTATTCCTTTGTGATTTTGGTGCTGATTCATTTACCTCCCTCATAGCTTTTTAATGTAAGTATTCTGTCTGCTGTCATCTGCATTTGAGGCTTGAGCAATTATAGAAATTGATGCCCTATGCCATCCTGGTTTCCTTGTAGCAAATTTATTTAATACGTACGTGATTTTACAATAATGTTGCTTGTTTTCAAGAAAATATGCATTATCTACTGGAATACTGCAGATGTATGCAGCAAAACTGCTTAATTTAGGTGAGAATCACATAATCATTCTGGTATTGAACAATGCTAAATACAAGTCTATTTTCTTGTACCCTGAAAAATGTTTCTTTTCTCTGGATGACTAGTAAGGAACAAATATACTAACAAAAATATTTAGTTTACTTACCAAATATTTGCTGAAATAAGGAATGGTAGGGAAAACACTGTGAAATATTGTGGCACATATGATAAAAAAGATCCAATGAATCTCTGTTTTCTCACTTTTTTATTGCCTTATAAAAGATCCAATATTAAAATATGACTCAATACTTTCAGTGTGATTACATACTGACCTGAAAAATATTACATGATCTATGACAACAAAGAATGGTTCCTTCTGTTTAATGCTTTTACCCCTGTTCCCAAGTTAAGAAATCGTGTATCACAGTAAAAAACAACAGCAAGCTATTCTGCTCCAGTTACTCTCTGCAAGTGATCTGTCATAGAAAGCAAATATTTAGGCAAATTGTATTTTCAGCCATATTTATTTTCAGTTCCTCTGCATTTCTGAGTCATTTTGTTGCAAGCCCATAGAGCTCAGTTTTAGAAAGTAAAAGCTTCTTTTCCTTGCTTTGATCATTACAAATGATTTTACATTACTTTACAAGCACGTCTGTTCAATGGAAAATTTGTTTTCCCTCTGTAATCTATGTCTCGTTGTATGGAAATATATGTTCACTGTCACAGAATGGGATTCAACTCTATCTAACAAAAGGTTGAGAAGGACCCAGCCTCATTTTACTGAGCAGAATGATTTGGAAGAACAAAACGGTGTTTGTTTTCATAGGTAATAGGAAGCATAAGATCAAACTATCCTGCTGCAATCATTTTAAACACAGCAGTTCACACACTGAGGCAAGGAGTCCATGGCTACTCAGAGGTCAGTTGATGCCACTTAGTTTCTCAGCAGGATGGGAAATAATCACAACAGCAAATGCAAGAGGAGCTGCAGCACAGTTCCTGATGGCCAAGGGACTGCCTCTCCAGACCTTTTTCATCAGTGCTCCCTGCCTCACCCCTCGCTCTGAGAATTACAGTCACTGTCTGGGATTTCTGCAGCAAAACCCCACATGTTCTCCAGCTGATAGCAACTTGGGAATGAAAGGATTTGTATTTCTTATCAAAAGATATCTGATAGTTGGAGTTATACAAGGGAAAGCCAAGGAGGGTGAACATTCATTTTGGCTTTTACTGGGAAAGGAAATGTTAACCAATTGGAAACTGAAGCAATGAAAGCAAAAAGTACTCATTTCACCATAGGAGGAAGAAAATAGTTACATATTAATGTTAATTTTTACTTCCATGACCTTTTGTTCCTTTGTTGTTGGATTATTTCTAATTAATTCTTCTTATCCATGTTTTAAATAAGCATCTATTGTTTCTTTATAAGCATATTTGAAATATTTTCAACTCGAAAATTTTCACAATTCATGAAAAGTTTCATAAGACACACAATTCTAAAAACAGCAGAGACCTCAATAAGGACAAATTGTGAGAGTTGTTAATTTATGTTGAACGTTGCACACAGTTTTTACTGAAAATCCCCTGACATAACTTCACTTCATTTTGAAACATATATTCAGGAATTGTTAATGCATTCCAGTTAATAATATCATTGCCCTTTTTTAGTTCAAACCCTTGGAGGAAAAACAGAAGAACAGAAGCTAAATATAAAGATAATATATGTAAAAGAAGGGTTATACTTCCTATATATAGGATTTATGAAATAAAAGTTTGAAATTTTAAACTAAGAAAAGTATCCACTTCAGATACAATACATAGTACACCACAAATGTTCTCTACAATGCAAAATTGGTGGTCTATTTTTGTTTATTTCATACTTCTGTATTCTTGGAGGTATTCAAACATCAGGTGAATGAGGACCAGAGCATAATGCTCTAAATTTGAAGGCAACTCTGCCTTGTGCAAAGAATTGAACCTACACAAATGACCTATGCAGGAATTTTACAATATAAATCTTTCTATCATTCCATCCTAACTAGAAAAGGCCACATTTTATCAGTATGATAGTTTATTAGATGTTCATAGTTTAGTAATAAAATATATGAGGGAGTTTGGCTGGAGGTGTATACAGGACAGAAGTTTGTGTGTTCTTTAAAAAAAACATCATTAACAATTCAGCAGGACCCCATAGGAATGAAAATGGACTTTTTCAATTGTGTATTCTGTGAATGCAAGGGATATGTAGAAAATATATCAACAAAAGAGGAAACATCTAAAAGTAGGTAAAATTATTTTTCCTTCATCATCCCCATTGGCCTCCTTAAAAACCAACCAACCAAACACAACACAAGAAAACCTCCACAACATTTGAGAAGGTAATAAATATTTCCTAAAATATTCTTTGATTAAGTTAAGCTGAGACATAAAGCTCCAAATTATGCAAATAGACTTTTCCATTTAAAACAAAAAACAAAAAATAGAACCCATTTAATTTTACTGTCAGATTGTTTTTCCTAACTTCTTTTAGCTGTAGGAGTAAAAATTTTTCAAATTGTTTGCAGTTTCCTTTTTTCCTGCCATTAACAATTACATTTTTCATTAAAATATCAGTCTTCACAGAAAACAACCTTATTAAAAGTCCTTTTGGCCAGTTTCTCCTGGGCAGTCTCTACCATCTGCATTCTTGTATGTCTGGATCCCATTCTCAGTATAATTTGTTGGAGGGAAGAATAAAAAAAGTCTACAACAGAACCTCAGAGACAATTTCACACATCTGTTCCTGCAGGTGATCTTTCATTCTTTTTCATTTATAATTAATGAAAAATAATGGTGCTGACACAAGTTAATTACTATGAAAAATTACAGTTTATGCTATTCATTATTTTAATAGCAAATTACTTGAGCTTTTCAAACACTGTGCCTAAGCAATTAGAAGTGTTCATAAGGAGTTCAACTGTGATTTTTTTTGGTATGAGTTTGCACTATTTGCACTCTGTGTAGTGAAAGAAACACACAATGTCTTTCATTAACTACTGAGGTAACACAAGAGATATTAATCACCAGTCCAGTATCTGAGGGAGGAAAATTAAGAACAAACTGAGCATATGTTGATGTAGCAGAGGTCAATCCACAGCACACCAAAATATTCATTATAGTTAAAATTTTCTCAACAGATCTAGAAGAAATATTATGAAACCATTTCATTTGAAAAATATTTAATATAAGTAATTGGAAATACTGTCATATCTTCACCAAATTTTAAATTGCATCTTTAAAAAATAGAATTAATATTCTCTTAGTTAGCACATGACAATTAGAATAATTTTTCTTCTATTCTTACCCTTGTCATAAATCCACAAATTTAAAAACTGTATGCAATTTTTTTTTCATCTAATTAAAGATAATGTATATTTGAAACATATTAAACAAGTCCAATGTGTTCAGGAAAATGACTGTGAAAAATACTCACCCAATATCTGAGAATGAACTACTTTTTACTTTAAAAGTTGAATTAATGAGAAATAGTTTTGCTTTTACTGCACACCACTGATATACTTTGAATAATGCATGGATTAACACAAAAATTAGCTCAAAAAATGCTGTTAAACCTGTTTATCTTTCATCTAATTATCTCTTAGTCAGATTAAATCCTACTTCATTTTCATCAATCTACTGCTACGTTAACCTTATAGAAATCGTATCAGTTTCAGAGCAAGGATTATTACAAATCACAGAACACAGATTGCAAAACGACATTTCAATACACATCAAACATCTGATCCCCAAAACAAAGCCATACTGCCAGGATAAGATTTTGCAACAGAATAGAAATCACATGAAGATAAAAAATACAAAGTTGTACATAACATTTTAAAAAATAATCTAGATTTCCATACATTAAAAGTACTGTAGACAGCATTAAGTGCTATGATTTCTGTAACTATTTTACTCTTGACTGGAGAGCATCAATTGAGTATATCAATCTGATATACAAGAATTTAAGAAAAGACAGAAATTTCTAGCAGATCATAAACACAGGAGAAAACAACGTCAGGAATTTACTCTGTTTTATACATTTTTAAAATTATATTTCTTTTGGAACAAAAAAATAAATGAAATTAAAACTTTTACACCATGATTCAAAAGCTAGGATTTACCTTAATTATTTTATTTGTTTATGCATTATAAATGAGACTTGGTAAGAGCCAGGATGCCTATTAGATCACCAGCAAATGGTAAACACAACTCATATTGTAAATCTGTGACGTTGTTGCTAGGCATTTCCAAAGCAAATGTCTGCAAACTACAAACAGGTTGTGCCTTTTTGATGCAGACACTCACTGGGGACTACTCCAGTACCACTGAACTACTTTTGGTTTAAAGCTAATAAATACATGAAATCAGGATCTTTAAATCTTGGAGTCTATTATCTAGGTATTAACTAGCTGTTCCTCTACATTTCTGCTGCTTGCTTACATTCTATGTAACAGATTAAATTCAGCAAGGATATTCCCCACTCCCTTCCTAAAAAAAGAAGAATAGTATTTACTTAGATTCTCTGTTTTCTGGGCTTGATTGATATCCTACCAGTAAATTTAAAACATACTTGAAAATCTTGAATATGGGCCATCACATCAATAAATAGTGTCATTTGTGTTAGTGTCCTTGATGTAATTAAGTTTGTGAGTCCTATGGCCTGTGGGAGATGGGAGGATCTGTCACCTTTTACATTGCTGGGATTTTTAAAATCAGAATTGTTAATGGACATTTTAAATCTCTGAGGATAGGAGTAACAAAATACAGCATAAAGGATAACATAATTTTTTTAAAGTTTGATAGCATGAAAAACTTGCATGAATGGTTTCAGTGTTTATAAAGTAGGACCCACAGTGTATTATAAAGCCCAACTCACCATTTACATGTAATATTTCTAGTGGGCCAAATTTTAAGAAGTGACATCTAATATTTCATTTGAGAATATCTTAGAGATCCACCTATAATCTCATTACTGAAGGCAATAATAAAGCAAATATGACACTGTCCACAGTGTGTCTATTACAAATTTATTTGCAGATTTTAAATTATTTACCAAAATAATAGGACAATGAAAAATAAAATCTAAAAATTTGGCCAAATGGTTGACTTACTAATGTAAGTGTCAGACAATTCCACACTGCACCTAATAATTGCCAGTGAATGGATCTGTAAAGTGGTTATAGACCCAAAATAATAAGTCAGTCCCTTCTTTATCTATACTTTAAAATAACATGAAAGTTTCAAGAAGTTGAAAGTACATCCTGTTTTAGACTTATCTTCATTAAGTTTTATTCGAGCTTAAGACAGAAAACAAATAAACAAATCAGTTTTTTTCCAGTTTGGTGGCTTCTGCATATCCTGGGTTTTAGCACATGACGACTGTCTGTAAAATAGACTGGAGTAATAAAAGCCTGCCGGTCCCAGAACAGGGATCTTCATACTTATAAAGGAGGTTCAGCATTTGAAACCCACAAGGTCTGAGATCAGATGATAGTCACACAAAGTGAAAGAAATCTGAAAAAAAAAAAAAATCTACGTCTGTAAAATAACCTCATAGCTTTTCAGCTGTTTCTCCCTAGATAGTCCAATAACAGAATCAGGCATTTTCAATATGCTATTTGTCTCATTCTAATGCAATTTTCTAATACAGGTCAAAAGAGATGTGCACCATAAGTTCATGATTTATCCCTGTGGATTACAAAGTGATCCCAGAGTAAATAAATCAGAGACTCAATGTAAAGGCTCACATTGTAGATGTCAAAAGGTTGGTGAGATGAATTCCTCTTCGTGGCACAAAAAGACTTCACAGCCCTGCTATAAATTGAGACAGAGACACCAGCAATCAGAAAGAAACCTGAGAGAGATTATTTATGATTGCTAGGAAAGATTATCTATCAGCTGAAAGAATGTCTCCTGCCCTCTACCTTTCTGCAGCCTGGACAACAAAACATGAGCCATGATCACTCTCAGTCAGAGGGGAGGTTAACAATTGGCTGAACTGTTAAGTCTTTCCCCTCCCATTAGCCTCCCCTAGAACAGCATCTTTATTGCCTTTCAAACTCCCCCTCCACTCCTGTGAGTGAACAAGACGTAATCAAGAACTGCTGTTCCTTCCTTGTCTGGCCTAAAATTATCACAAAATGGTGGTCAAACCAATCTGACTCGTTTTGGCAGGCAATATAGGAAGGGCTTAGATAAGCCGCAGACCCAGGAGGCCAATCAGGAATTCACAGATAGCAAGTCACAAGTAGGTAGAATGGGAGGTATGGTTAAATTCCTCTTAAACATATTTGGATTAAAAAGCAGTGAACTCATGCTTACTGTCTTGCATAAAATTAATGGTATCCTGGCTGAATTTTATGCAGGCTGAATTTCTCTGTTGAATTGGAATCGAAATAAAAATTTGAAAACCAAACAGAAAAAAACCTCTCAATTTCAGTATGGTAATTCAGAATCTCTCTGACTGATGAATCCCATTTTAAACCTCCATTTTGATATTTTATTCAAAAGACAAAAATTTGACATCCTAATCCCATCTAAGACAAAGACAATGATTACTTGGACCTGCGAAGCTTTTATTCAGTGCTCATTTGTTCTGTTCTGGTCTACAGTTCAGCTTAAGTTTGATGTATCATATTAATCTGTTTTGTAGGAGTTGATCAATTAACTTGAGAAAACTCTGTGTAGTGTTGATTCAATCATATAACAAGCATAATTTAATACAAATCATGCATCAGACATTGATTTTTCTCAACTGCTTGGTAGAATTAGTGTCACTAAAAGATGCAGCCAAGCTGAACTAACATTATTAAGCATTTCTGCAATTTATCTCTTGCTATAATGAACAGTAAGTGATATAATGACCAACAAGATTAATGATAAAATAAACATGCTAGTTAGATTCACTCCACAGTTCAATTCAAGACAGTGCCTTGTAATCAATAATACGGGACTTGTAATAATAACTAGAAATGCTAATATAAGATGGACTCATTAATGGAATTTGAAAAAAAATTATTTATCCAGTAGTCATTTTTTAGTTATATAAATTTCAAGTTCCAAGAATTACTACTGCTAGAGTTAATGTCAATAGCTAATCAGAAAAAAAAAAAGTCCCAACATAAAATTTTCAGAATATTCCAGAATATTGTTATTCAAAACCAGAAAAATAGTTTATAGAAACTTAATTGAAATTTCAACATGAAGCCTCAATTTTATTTTTTTTTAGCACTTCATATTTATGTTAAAAAACCTAGCAATAACATGCAACTTTCAGACTCTGGACCAGAATAAAAGGAAACTGTATAAGAGGTTCAGTATAAAAGGAAACCAAATGGAACAGTTTATGAAAAAAAACATTTAGAAAAGCACTCTGTCTTAATTTCAAGCAGAGCTAGTGAAGACTGAAAAATCTTGTTGACTCCTTATCAGTGGTCAAATTTCATTTACTACATCTCTGTTCTTGTATTTTTTATTTGTGTGTGTGTGTGTGATGTGTATTAATATTTGGGATTGGTGGTTTTTCTGTTTAGCTGTTCTTTTTTTTTCCCAAACACCATAAAAAATCTCATTCTCTGCTGAAAATGCTTGCCATTGACACAGACCCTGCTATGCTCTAGTGTTATCTCCCTGGAAAATAGAAGTCAAGCAAATTTGTTTTGAATTTCTAGGACTGATACCCAACATATTTTCTAGCACAAGTCACAATTTTGAGAAGGAAATCAAACATTTAGCTTACCAAGCTGTAAAGAAGATCCCTTGTGGCCATAGAGTTATTAGAATGTCAAACTGACCATAAGTCTAGTTTATTATCGTGCTATGAACTACTGCAGATATTCTCATGGTTTAAAACATGGAGCAGATTCATGGCATCAATCTTCTCATTCACTGCATTGTGTTGCCTAAATACAGTGTAATTCCTATGAAGTTTAATTTCAGACAACTAATGGCAATGTGGAATGCAACTAACCGAATCAATTAATGCATAATATTTTGTATTTGGTGACAGAAAATTGAATAATTCATACAACTAATCAGCCTTATCACTTTGATATAGCCATATCTAACACAAAGAACTGTTCTTATACTGGTTAAGATCTTTTCTGAGAAATTCGTTGGAAAATAATTTCAAAATGTGAGTTGAGAAATAGCCAAGTGTTTTGTACACAAAAAAAAAAATCAGTCACTTTTCTGAGTATTTTGTAAATCAGTCACCTTTCTGAGTATTTTGTAACTGAGGTTTTAAAAGTTTGTTTTCCATATGCTTAAGGAGCTTGAATGTAGTGGCAGGATGCTGCTGTTTCTGAGATCTTCAACAATGACAAGATAAGTCATGATGCAGTATTGCTGTGTGTTTAGTCAGATGTGGAGAAAAAGATGTATCTCCTGTATCTAGCAGATACTTGCCTAAATCAATCATGTCAACAGAAATACGAAGACAAACTTTTGTGCTTCCATCAGTTTTCTTTCACTGTAGATTTCCATGTTCAAAGAATTTATCTAACAATAATTTACAAGTATTCATTAATTTACCATTGTCTGGAGTAAAAAAAAAAAATCCATGCATTTATAATTATAGAAGTATTTTATTTATTTTAATAAACAATCATAGATACAGCTAAACAATGTACTTTAAATCCCACTTTGCCCTACTTCTATTTGTGTCAATGACATGACAGATAGCAGCCAAGTCTTGGATTTCAGTTCTATAACTTTCACAAACTATCTGATCAATGAAAAAATATTCACTAATATTAACTAAAATACTTCACTATTTTATTATTCTTATGGTCATAAGAAAAAAAAAAAAAAAAAAGAAGAAAAAGAAAAAACAACCTGAAAACAAGAAGATAGAAAAAAAGAAACAAGATTTGAAATAAGCACCTTCCTGAAAATTTTGTTATTTATTTTTTAATTGGCCAGATATGCTAAAAGTTAATCATCTCCACTGAGCTAAGACAAGAAAGAAGTTTCCTTAGTACTCACTAGGTCAAATGTTGAAGATTTCAAATGTCCCAGAATGCCAAAACTGATTGACTTTATTGTCATCATCCTTCAATACATATTTTAGCACTTCAGAATATTTTGATAGACTTTTTGTTTTCTATAACAATTTAAAAAAATTTCCTCTACCTGACCTCTCTGAAATATCAAAATTTGACTTGCTTATAGCAGTATGCTGAGTATAGACCTTTCCAAGTTTTCCCTCAGAATAGTTCTCATTATTACTTTTTAAATGTCAAAAGCTCTTTAGTTTTTTGTCATGATAATTTTACTCTTGACTGCAAAATGTTAATTGAAAGAGGATGGTTTGGTGCTCCATTAACGGGAAATCAAAGACTGAGAAAGACAAAGCTTTTAAAGGAAAAAATCAGTAGCTATCAAGATTTCACCCACCATACTACATCCATGATAGCATGATTATTCTTCTCAGACCTTAGCCTCAGTCCTTAAGGCTTAAAGACTCTGATGATGCAGGTTAAAGAACTGAAGGAGCTGAGTGATCTGTTTGTTGTGACCTGGGAGTGGAGACACTGCAAGCTACAGCAGAAGTCAAAATACAAACAGCTCACTGTGTTGTTGGTCCTTCCTGGAGGCAGATATCGAGAACAATTTTTGAGACCTGAGTAGAAGAATAGAATTCTGGAAAATTTCCTTCTTGAAGAATGCCCAGACTTCTTAGATGGCTTTTCTCTTCAAGGCAGTCTCCCAAAGCACTCAGCCAGGCCACTAAATAGGTTAAAATTTGCCCACCAGAAGTCCAAGGCAGCAGTTCTGCTGATCCTGGTCCTTACTTTTCTGCCAATTGGAAGTTCTATCATTTAAATTTTATGCCCAAGACAACTTCCAGTCATCACATCACCTACAAATCCTTTTCTTTTTACAAACAACAGGTCCAGTGTGGCTCTATCCATAGATTTCCTTCCACCATTTACATCACTAAATATCTCCCACACAGGAAAGTTCCCTCCAGGAACCTCCTAGAGCGTTTTCCTCCTATGTGAATTTTATTTCCAGCAAATGTCTGGTAACTTGGAGACCCTCTGAAGGGCAAGATCTAGATTTCTCCCAGCTACTTACAGAATATTTCATCTATCCCTTCATGCAGTTTGGGTGCTTGATAACAGACTCCAACCAGGATATCTACCTTGCTGGCTGCTCCCAGCTCTTACTTACAAACATTTAACACTGTTGTCACCATTGTCAAGCTGAAACCAGTAAAAACACTTCCTAGTATAAAAGCAACCCCCCACCCTTTCTGAAGAGTTTGTAGCCCTCTGTTTCAGCACTCCAGTTTCCTGAGTTGCCCACCATGTTTCTCTGATTGCAATTATATCATAGTTTTCCTGCTGCACATTGGATTCCAACTTCTCCTGTTGCCCATGCTGCTCTGCATTACTGGAGGGGCACTTCAGCTGAGCGATTGATTCCTGCTTCAGCTGAGCTATTGATTCCCACCATCTATTTGGGTGGAGAAACCCTAAATTCCATGTGAAAATTCTCAATTGTTCCTGTGGTTTCTAGCATATCAGCAACCATTACATCTCTGATGCCATTTGTATCTACCTTCCCTGGCTCCACTGAGGGTACTATGATGCCATGAACATTAACAAAGGCATGTTTGAAATGTGCTCCTATGTACACAGCACATCACGGAACAGCCCAAGGGACCTCGATAGCCAACCTCAGATTTTGATGTGCCACCTCAAGCTTTCCTCTAGTGAGTCAGGTTCTAACCCTTCCCTCTTCAAATCTTGTTTAATGGTCTTTTAATGAGCCCCCATAAACTCCTGCACAAAGATCCTTTGAGACTGGTGTACCACGACTGCTGCCAGAAAGCTCAGGGTCTTGTAGTTTGGACTAGACTGGACTAGAGTAGACCAGACAAGGCAAGACCACACCAGAACAGTGCCAGCTGGGAGGGACTTACAATGATGATCTAATCCAAGTGTCTAAATGTCAAATTCTGGGCACTTTTCAAATTTGTGTTTCTTCACTTGGGGCTTTTTTGGTCGACTGGTTGAATTTTTAGCTTTAGTTTGGTGTATTTTGTGGGTTTGTTTTCCTTTTTTTTTCCTTTTGGTTTTTTTTCTATTTTTTTTTTTCCATGAAAGAAATTACAAGGAAGAAGAAAAAATAAAGCTCATATTAGAAGTCTCAATAAAATCTATGTATCGCAAAACATTTAACTGGTGTTAACTAAAATTAATCTGAATGAAAAAGAAGAGGTATAAAAAACATGTTGGCGAGCAATGAAGGTTCCAGAAGAAATTTGAAATTATTGAACCTTATTATTTTATAGAGAAGAGTCCCAAAGCAACGTTGCCATAGTGCACTAGAAAATTGTGCAATTCTGACAATGGTTGAAATTATTTCCTAAACATGCCTTAACCAGTGTTCACATGGCTGTCAGGAAATCATTTGCTCCTAGGTGGTTTCAGTTGATTTTTTGGTAGGAAAATTAGCTGCAGCTGCTTTAGCATGAACCAGTTTAAAACCCATACACGATTTTTAATTTTGATTTTTCTACCCACTAATTCCATGCAATTATTATGCATCATGTAAGAAATGTCTTTTTCATTTGACTTGAATTTAATTGCTACTATTTTGAGTGCCCTTTTGTTCTGTTACTGAAGGTGACTATAAGGGAGGGATTGATTATCACTGAACCTTTGTAATTTTATTGATGCATCGAAGTCCCATGCTTATTTCTTTCTAATTTGTGCTATCCTTTCTCACATATAAAGTCAACCAGCTTCACAGCTCACCTCTTCAGCCCTTCAGGCTTACATTTATAATTTGAAATGAAGACAGCAGATTAGATGCCTGGTTCTTACCTCATGGGAGCTGTTGAATATGAGTCCATTCATTCATCCACATAAGGTAAGGGTCTGGTTACAAGAAAAAGAAGATTATGTATGTATGAACTTCTGATAGAATGCAGTGTTGGTTTTCTTGAAGGATTTGAGCATCTGTGGGTAATACAAAGAATGCAAATAATCTTAAATTCTGTTTTTCTCTAGACTTTATGGTGATGGACAGCAGGTAAATCCAGGTAATACATTTTTTCTGTTCTGTTTCCTCTCCTTTGCTTACTGTTTTCTTGCTGTCTGATGGAATTCTCACAAATATATTTTTCAATCCGTCATGTACCTAAACAACTAACTGATATTCTGATATTGTTAAGTGTGTCTGCCCCTTTGTTGCTCACTCAAATTTGACCCTATCTATTAAAACAAGCACACTAGTCTCACATTTAGCAGCCGAAATCTGTGACAGATTTCATGTGGTCAGAAAAATTGTGGAGAAAAACCTTTTCACTGATGTTTTTTGTATGACTTAAAATGTTCATATTAATGCACATTTCTGGGTAAATTACTGCTTTTTAGTTCACCAGCCATTCATCTTCCAAATTAATGATGAATGTATTTTGATCAATAGAGTGTCATTTACATGCAAATCCAAAAGTAATTTCATGAAAGATAATAAAGGAATGGAAAAGAAAATACTTCATGTTAGATGTTTGTTTACAACAAGGTTTCATCATACAGCTAGAATGGCTTGTGAGAGAAACTGTGGTCAACCAGAGACAGGAAAATTACTTCAATTAAGGAAAAAAAAATTATTTATTGTAAATATCCCAGCATGCACTCTTAGAATGTTTAGCATGTCTTTAAACATTCTTGTTGGATTATATAGATTTAGTTTGTTGGATGTGTGACATGATCCATCCAATGGCCCTAAGGGAGCTGGCAGAAATGATCACTGAGCCACTCTCCATCATTTACCAGCAGTCCTGGCTAATCAGAGCACTCCCATTTGACTGGAAGTTAGCAAATGTGGCAAGAAGGGACAGAAGGAAGGTCTGGGACCTACAGGCTGGTCAGTCTGACCTGGGCGCAGGGGTAGATTATGGAACAGATTATTGTGGATGCCATCACACAGCAAGTATAGGATAAGCAGGGGATCAGAAACATGGATTTGTGAAAGACAGGTAGAATATGGTCTAGTAAGAAATGGAGCTGTATTGTAAATTAATTAGCAAAAACTGAGTTCCTATTTGATTAAAAAAACCCTTGTAATCAAAATATAAAATGAAAATATCATACAGTGAAGCACTAAATTTCCTCCAGAACTGCCCTCTTTTTAAAAAAGGTATTTTAATATAAATTGATCAAATTCGTCCGTTGTCCCCTTTCAACTTTATTATAACCAGATGGATTTTTCTTTCTTGTTTCCAAGAGGAATTTGTTTTGCTGCTTAATTTACAAGCTCAAGAGTACAGCAGATCATGAGAACAAATATGACAGGCCTTAGCAGTCGATGCCACGGTATCACTGACTCACCCAACAGCATCACAATTCTTTTTACTAATATATCATTCTGTGTGTAAACACAGAGAGAAAAATATTGTATAAGAAATTTGAGGATGAAATTCATCTCCTTATTATGTGAATTATAAATGCTAAAAGGGAGAACAGGCATGATAATATGTCTGCATGGATCACCATTAAGCAGAAAAACGACAAGTTTAATCTGATGATTGTTGGTTGGTCACTAAATTCTGCATTAAGCAAACAAAAGAATTAAAGGAGTAAAATGAAAAGTTCTTTTAAAAAGCCATCTGGAGTGTTTTGACCAGGGTATAGAGGTATTAGGGAACTAAAGTAAAAACAGTGTGTGTGTAATTGCAGATAATTAGAATCCTTTAGATAACAAATGATAATTTCTGTTATATTATCTCTTTAATCATATTACAAACTTAGAGTGAGACAAATACATTTCAATTTCCAAAGAATAATGTTTTATTAATTTCTTAATAATAATTAATACAATTTACTTTAAAATTACACATTTATATGTCTTTTTTTTTTTTTTTTTACTAGTGACATTATATTTTTAAAATACAATTCACTCATGCATTTTAATTTTACAAGTTAGGGAGGGATTGTAGTCTTGAATACTCCAGTCTTAAGAGACTTTGATGTTCACAGAAGGAATGATCACAGTGATTTTTTTCCTGTGGTAGAATTCTTAATTACAGGGGTTAATGCACTTCACAGGAAGTTCATTGCATATTTTCCAGTAATCACAGTTAGTAAAACCGCAGTTTCAACTGAATATAATGGTGTAAGAAACATATTTCTCTTAGAAGGAACACCTGCTTAAATTCCATGTCATTGGTAGTCTTAGATTTCTCCGTGATACCATTTTTCACAGAATGTATTGCAAGTGCGACCTAGGGCCTGACTTCTTGAAAAGTATTGTGGACGCATTTTTCCTAATAGTGTAAGTAGGTGCACTCCTGGTGGAATCAAGAGACAGCAATTCAAAGAGCATTCTTCCAGACTGCTGCCAGACGATACTGGTGGTTTGTTTCATGTGAGAAGAATTTTAGTTTTTTTTTTCTTTTGATTCAGGAAGACATCATTGGTTTAAAATAATGCTCACGCATCTGTTAACTGTAATGTTTTGATTTATGGATAAGTATGTGACTATATTTTCCTGAGCAGAGCAGATACTAAAAAAAAGGAAAAAAATCAAGATGACTATGATAAGATAGACCTTCTTTCTCCCTAAATTATAGGCATTCTTGTATGCACCATGTTACTGTGTTTCTCTTCTCTTTAGGGTGATATTTGAAGAACAATTAGAAAACTTTGATTTTGAAGCTTTCTGGGTTTTGACCCACTTCTGTTAAACTCATTAAAAATAGGCCTATATATAAATGTGTATGTACACACAGACTTCTTTATTGTATACCTGTATGATATTATATAAGTTGCAGTAAATGACTAATGAACAGTGGCATTCCAGATAGAACTTTAGTAACTCAGGTATTATTTTGGTTACTATTTATAATTATTTTCAAATTCAGTGTAATTATGAGACTTCAGAATGAACTATTGAAAAGTCAGCAAACAAATTTTTGTTACATATACAATCTTAATCCTAAAGTAAGTAAGTTAAAAGTAGGTTTTGATGCCTGGTCATACTCCTTTTTTTTCCAGTATTTTTATGTCAATCAGAACCAAGACAGGCAGGAAAGAAGACAGAATTAAAGCTACTGACAAGTGTAAATTTGTCACTCTAAATTTTGCTGGACTTGGAAGCAAGTACCTGAATTACGATTTTCTTTTTTGCCTTAGGATTCCTCAGCCTTCTCCAATACATTGATCTGTTTTCTTCAGTCCTGGATTTGAATTGAAGATGACTGATATTACTGTGGTGTGATGGGACTGTAGCAACAGATCAAAATTATATATGTGAACTTCTTTCCAAAGAGGCCAAAAGCAGATGTAGTAAAGCAATAAATTATGTTTTATAAAGTTGTCCTGCTTTTGTTATGAAATAACTAGCTACTAAATATAAAATAAAAACCTGGTGACAATGCTACACTACAGCGTTCACATAATATCTTCGATATTGCTCCTGATGGAGTTATAATAAAAAGAAAATAGGAAAAGGGAGGAAAAAGAAATTGGAAAAAGGAAAGGAAAAAATGAGTCTGGTCTTGGGAGGACTCCTAAGTTAGATACCAAAAAAAAAAAAAAAAATTCCCTTCCTAGCAAATTTCAGTTACAAAAAGCTGCTGACATAGGTATTTTTTGTGCTCTCAACAAAAATGGCAACCCCCCCCTTTTTTTGATGGACACCATCATCCAGAAATGTCTTTCTTTTGAAAATCACCTTCTGAAAATAAAAGCTGGCTAGAATTCTACTACATAATAGATTTTGAACAGGGTGAGGATTTTGCTCAATTTTAAGCAACTTTGCATAAAAATGAAATAATATAAAAGGTAAAATAAAAAATTAAAAAAAAAAAAAAAGAAAATAAATTCAGAGGCTTGCACTTGCTTGTAGATTTTTTTGAGGTCTATATTACCCCAAAGTCAGCAAAAATCTTATGGCCTTCAAAAATCTAATTGTAAATAAGACTGCATGAGTATTGTAAAAATCTTAGAATCTCATTTGAAAAGGGCAGAAAACTTGCAAACTCAAGTACAGTAATTTTAATGAAAATTCTGTCCATGAAAGAAATCTTGTCTGACTAGACTAAATTGTGATACCAACAGATTTCATCAAAACAGGGAGTTTTTCTTTAACACTATTCTAAGTTTTAGTCTCATACATAACGCTTACCTGTTTTATACACACATAAACTATTGTTATGCATTAAATGATACTTAAAATGATAGTTAGTTACATCGCTACTGCTGAAAGATTGTGAAGAAAGAAGAGATAATTTCTTTAATTCGTCAAGTTTCTTTCCTTTTGGTCTATACATTGCTCCTAAGGTTGTGCTTTTTCCAGCTACATCAAGAATATGTGTTTTGAATATGATACTAATTCAGGAGAGTCTCTTTAACTCAAAGAAGAGGAAGTCTCTCTATGAAAAACACATACTCCAATTGCTATGTTAGTGTTTTAATGTTACTCAGGGTCTTCAAATAGACATTAGAACTATCATTGAAAGAAATGTTAGACATTGGCAAAGACTTGATTGTCCTTTATTTATTGTTTATGTAAATTTTCTGAAGTAAAAGAGTTGGATCTGGTAAATTTGGGATGGCATTTATTAATAGATGCATGCTGGTGGTGTAACGGATGGGCCCGACCATGGGTTAATATTCAAATTCTTATAAAAACAAACAATTAGAGCAAGGGAGTCAGTAGTGAAGTTCCCTTTTTATTGAAGTGAATAAAATATTCCTGAATGAAAAGGAGATACACTTTTTTAATATTCTTTATTTATATAAGCACTTCAAGGAAATTTTTAATATTATGGACCATATACGGGCTGCTAAATTTCATATATTATTTGTCAATAAATTTTAGAAAAATATTTTCACCCCAGAGAGGATGTTAGCAAATATTATACAAATTAAATAAACTCAAGCAGTATAACTGTCTTGGATTAGAGACAAATTTCCTAGGTGGAAAGCAGTCTGAACAGGTGCCTCCCCCACGCAAAGGTTTCTGGCACCCCTTCCCCCCCCCACACACCAACAGAATATCTCGGCTGAAAGTGGGAAAGAACTGTTTAATTAACAGATCACATAGTGGAAGGGGAAAGGGGAAAAGGGGTCATTAAACCTGAATAAACAGCTGATGAACTTCAGTATCCTCTTCCTCAGGTGTAGCTTCCCCTTTCCAGGGGCCCTGGAGGGGCCGGGTGGAGTTGCTCTGGTGGCTCCCTGGAGGATTCTCGTCCGCTGCCCTCCGGGGCTCCTCAGGTTCTCAGATGAGAAAGCAAGTATAAGAAAAAGGTCCAAAAACGATGAAAAAAACCAATCCCCGGGGAAAAAAAAAAAAACAAAAAGAAAACCCAAGCAGCAGCCACACCAGTAGCAACAGCAACCAGCAGCAGCAACTGACTCAAAAAAAAACCAGTGTCCCTTCCTTCTCACTCCCCTGTAGAACAGCCGGGGGAAGAGTTTCAAAACATCCTGCACTGGCAGAGCTTCTCTCGGCTGCGGGACACAGTTAAAGGTACAGGACCATATTTCTGGTCAAGCATACAAACGATAGGGAATACAAAATATCATTACATCACCCCAGGACAATAACTCAGTATAGCGGAGTATTTTTTACTTTTACAGAAAGGTTTAAGACACATTTGTCACTGTATTTAGGTTTAAAAATGTAGAATCTGCTCGTAGGTAAGCAAGACTGTTTTACTGAAGTATACCTAAATATTGCCATGCAGTATTCATAGACATGTGTTTAAGTTATTTTCTGCAGTCTAGGTCTACATAATAAGGATTGAACAATAATTCAAATATAGTTCAAAGCATCAGAACTACTCAACAAATTTATTTAATTTATAGTTTTAATTTTCCAACTAAAACAATAAAAATTAATGAACATCCAAAAGAAATACTGTTTCTAACTGAAAGGTAAATTTTTAGTATTGAATATGTCAAAAAAGAAAAAATTATGATCCTCTTAGTTAAATTGCAAGGTCTTTCAGAATCATCTCAAATAAGGTAAATGTCAGTCTTGATTAAATAACTTTTTTTGAAACCCACATTGTTCCAAAATTACAATATGTCTAATTAGAAACATTTATTTCAGTTATATCCCATTTGAAAATGAAATTAATATTTCAGTAAACTTCAAAGAGTGGCACACTGATCACAGTTATAATTATGCAGAAATGAAACATGATTGAAATAAAATTCTTTAATTACCAGTTTCAACATATAATCATGTTTGTAGACCTCTCAGTAGGGGAAAAATTTAACAAAAGATTGAGCACCCTTTGTGTTCTCTTTAGTCAGATATTTTAGTGTAAGTGTATATTGTGTAGGCGAGTGTCTCCCGTTCCACCCACTACCATGGGTGGGATGCATCACTCAAATTTGGAGTTTGAAGAGAATTTTAAATTCAATGTTTCATAGAAACATTTTTAATGCATTAGTGCAACTAACAAATTGCTGAAAAGAAGATCAGAGGCATTATAATATGCACAGTGGTGAAACACTGAACAAGATATTCAGGAGAGACACATCCAGTAGGAATGAAAGGTACAGAATCATGGCATAGGTTCATATGCCTGGTTACAAACTCACAAGGAATATTTATTAACCCAGTTTTCATCATAAGAGCTAGTGGACTGCACATGAAACACCAGCTAGTGATGCAAAATATACAAATAAACTTTTTTGTGACCTCACTGACACTCTTTTCACTCTCACAAAGACAGGAGGTTACAGTCAATAATTTTAGCAAATACTCCCTATACCTGTAGATTTCGCCTTTTTGAAAGACAATGCTGTATTTAGGGTTTCAGTAGCAGGACTGGAATCTCAAAACCAGAGGAGTGTAAGTACTTGTTCAGTAACTGACTGTACAGTAAACATGCTTAAGAGTGTTGCTAAATCAAGTTCTTGAGACAGAGATAAATGGCTGTAGTATTAAAGCAAACCTGTCTGAATTATAGGTTGTGCGAGGAACAATTTGTCAATGTTGTGTGAAATATAATGTGAATTCTAAAAGTTTGACCACTAACGTCAAACCAAATATATTAGTATTTACATATTTTTCATATAAAGAATCCATTGTGAATAATAAATTGCAATAACAACTTGAAATAGTTATCATTTTATTAATATAGTTAACTTTTAGTTTATATCCCTTTCACTAAGACTAATGAATTTGCTATTTATTTTTGCAGTTTCTTGTTTCAATTTACAAATCTGATTAATTTACTAAAGTTTCTTTTAATAAGCATATTAGATGTAGAATGGGGAAGATCATTTCCTCTGCATTGGTAATTTTACTTATACTGTTTTCTTCTGGAAATTGCTTTTTTAATGTTCTACTTGATTTTAAAAAGCTGTCACATTAACTTCTTAATGCTCATTTATGTGTTCTTTTTTAAGTGCTCTGATGTTTTGCACCGAAGAGGAAGCTGGAATTCACACCAAGTGACAGCAAATCTGAAACTTGAAATCTCATTGATTGGCAGCTGGCCCAAACTTACCATAACCCTGCTGAAAGAAAGTGCTTTTTAATTGTTTAAAATTTTCCTCAAAGAGGGGATGACATGCTTGAAGAGTCCTGCCAAGTGTCCAGAAGTCAAGAAAAACACCAAGGTAAATGTATTCCACTATCTTGTATTCATTAAATATTTAATTTTTGGCTCACAAGCCTTCCAGACAGCAAGGTTTCTGATGGCTTCTGGCCACTAAAAGAGGTCCTGTTCGCATATTTACTCAGTCAAAACATTTCACTGTTCTACCAAAGACTTTGAAGTAGGTTTTACTACCCACAACTTGTTCAATACACTATGACTAAAACTAATGTTTGTTGGGTTTTTTTTTAATTGTGAAGGATTTTTTTGGAAATACCCTGATGTCATGTGGCGTGGAATGAAAGGAAGGTCAGAAGTCAAATATCAAATTACTTCTACCCATTAAATGTTCCCTTTGGGATTTCAAAACAGTGAACTGGAGAGCTCTGAGGAACTATTTAAAAATTTTCAGGGTTCCAAGCTGATTTTTTTTAACTGACTCTGCTGTTACTTTTCATGTGGATAACAATTTCTTCTTATCAGAATTTATTTCCGTCTATTGAAGTTTTAACATACAGAAAAACAGACCTCATCTTAACTATCTGAAGTATACCTTAACCTTTTTTTTTTTGTTGTTAAAAATACACGTCCAGTCTAGAGAACTGACAGCATACTATTATAAAAAATACCCAAACATTCAAATTATTTACCAAAGTTAACAAACCCATTGATACAATTAGTTGGTTGTACCTTTTTTTTTCCTTTTCTTTTTCCTTTTTATTTTTTTCTGAATTAATTTGCTGCAATGCATGTAGGAGTCATATAATATTTCAGAATCTGAGCATATACTGAGTTGGAAGGGACCTTCAAAGATCATTAAGCCCAAGCCCTGTCTCTGCGCAAGGCACCCCAAGAATCACACCATGGGCCTGAGAACATTGTCCAAACACCTGAACTCTGTCAGGCTTGGTGCTGTGAACACTTCCCTGGGGAGCTGTTCCAGTGCCAAAACACAGTCTGGGTGAAGAACCTTTTCCTCATATCCAACCTAAACACCCTCTGACACAACTTCATTCCATTCCCTCAGGTCCTGTCAGTGGTCACCAAAGAGAAGAGATCAGTGCCTGCCCCTTCTCTTCCCTCAAGGCGAAGTTGTAACTGGAATGGTCTCCCCTCAGTCTCCTCCTGGCTAAACAGACCAAGTGCCCTCAGCCACTTCTCACAAGGCTTCCCCTCAAGGCCCTTCCACCCTTGTGGCCTCCTTTGGACACTGATAACTTAATACTTTTATGTTTTGGTGCCCCAGGATCTGAGGTGGGGCCACACCAGCGCAGAGCAGAGCACAGCAGAGCAGAGCAGGATGATCACCTTCTGTGATGGAAATTGCAGTCCTAAAGGACATGAAAAGAGGATGCAGTTTGCTGACAAAATGTAGGTTGGAATAATTTGTTTCAAATTCACTGACCTTTTTTTAAAGAACATGCATATTCCTTGAATTGTCAGCCAGTCTTAGAAATTATAATTGGACAAAAAAATCCTTTCTCGTGCTTTCGGCTGCATGCCCTGCTTGTATTCAGTTCTTGCTGTATTTTATAGGTTTTTAAAACAGCTACTTTTCTTACCAAAAGTGAGTGAATTTGAGTGGAATACAAAATAATTCTCAGGTTTTGGAAACAACAGGCAAGCAAAGAAGTTACAAGTTTTGTTTTAAAGTTAATGGGTTGAACCCCTAAAACCATAGGCTGTGATATTTTTTGCATGGGCCAGAGTTGTTTTAAGTCTTCTGAGAAATACTTTACTCCCTGAAACTGTGGCTGCAGAAAACAAAGGGATAAGTACACTGACAAGTTTCACAGGCTGCTGAAAATTTATTCTTACTGGTTTAAAATAAATTAAAAATTCTTTGGAAATTTGGTATTTGGAATTTGGAATCCTATGGTGGGAAGTCAATTAGAACCACAGCAATTTTATCTTAGATATGTAGAATCTAAGAGAAAATTACAAATAAGGAATTGGCTTTTACTACTCTATTCCTCTTCAGAGTTGCACTAGCTTTAAAAGCTGAGGAAGAACACACAGAAAATGCAAAGAGCAGAGTATTCAAACAATCATGTCTCACTTGAAAAAAGTTAAATATTATTAAAATGATCACTACAAACCCAAATTTTGCATAACGCTCACATTACTTCATCAATGAAACAGGGCATGAAGCTTTAACAGCAAAAATTTTAGGCACTTACATTAAAAACTAGACATTAAACTTGTTCTGTAAGTTTGATCTTGCAATGGTCAGACAGAGTCTCCTGCACAGCAGGAGCTCAAAACCACATTCTTTCAAATATGCATGTTCCTCTGTTGAATTTATTAAAATTGATCGTTAATTAAAAGGTGAAATGCATGCTTGCAAACTAGGTCAAAACAACAGTGTCTGCTGAAGTATATATGCAATGGTAATGGAACATGTTAGTATAAAATATCAACATTACTTTGAGACGTCGCATAACTCATTTCTTCCTTTCCACAGCATGTGACAATGCAGCTATCGATTTGGGCTTCTTATTGCCCTCCATTTCATCTTGTCATGTTCTTCATTGTCTAGGTCTCTAAGGAGAAATGATAATATAAAAATTACAGTATTTGGCGCTAACATTTTTCTTTTTTATTGGTAAGTATTAAATATTGTGGAGGAAAATTGTGTTAGCTTAAAAGAGATTTAAAAAGAATAATTTTAAGGTTGCATGCTTTGTTTCCACTTTAATACCAAGTGTTGCTTTTGTCAGTAGTCAATAGTAAAATGTATCTACATAAGGAGGCATGAAAAAGTGAAATATTGTATTGTTTTCCCTTCTCTTTTTTAAATTACCTAAAAATAAACCCTCTGTACTGCAACCTTACTTAGAACAGAATTCTCGAAAATTAGAGGTGAAAAAAATTACTTTCTGGCACGGATGGCAGTTTATTTCCAAACTGACTTGGTCAAAACATATATAACCCTACTCTTCCTGTTAGCATTCAGTTGCAAATAAAGTATTGTACTGTTCCATTGTAATTTTTAGAAGTCCATATTTGTGTGAGAAAAGGAAATAATTCTTTCTATGTTTAGGACAAAATAAATATTTATTTTCTTGCTTTATTCATCATATTAAAGTGATAATGTCTGCTGGGGTTGAGAATTTAAATCAAAACTCCCACAGAATTAGTTCAATTTATCACATCTCTGTTTGTCACCACCATGTAGATGAGATGTATATACACATGAATTATGTATACCAAATTACAAACACTGTGTATTTGGAGAGAAATGAAGGAAAAAAATTGTTCCCCTAAGGAAAATCTTTGTATAAATTATGTTGATTGTTTCATAAACACAAAGGCAACTATTTATAAAAAACAATGTTTCTATTTTTTCTCTTGGTAAACTTTCCCTAGACTGATTTGTAATAATTCATTCAATATGAACTCTATATGGATATATTTGAAATAATTAAGCTGTGCTGCTTTAGTAATTTTCTGCATTATTTGATAATAAGTGATTGATTACCTAAATCACATAATATTCCCCTAATTTCGTCAATGAAGTTATTATCTTGAATTGTTGCATGTCTCTTGAGTCCCCCTCATGATTCAGGCGTGTTGCCACTATTTTGCTGTACAATGGAGAGATTTTCTCTTTGGAGAATCTCTTTGGAGAGATTTTCCCTGTGGAGACTAGAAGACACATCTTCCTCACAGATGGTACCATTTCCAAGCCTCAGAAAATCCCATTCAAAACAGCCCAGGGAGCAAGATGCAATTCTTTTCACTGCATAGGTACCTGGGGGCATGTGTGATGGATCGGTCATCATGCCACAGGCATCCAGAAGCTTTTGTTTGTGGAGTATATATTACAAAAAGTATTAAATATATTCAGATTTCCCCACATTAAAATCATTATCAAAACTAGTCTAATAGCAAATAAAGATGTTTATGTACTAAAGAAAAAACAGCACATCAGAAGAGTTTATAGGAGTGACCAAATTGAAAGGAAAGGAAAATATTCTAACAATTCATTTTAGTTAGCATTAAATGACAGACACCAGATTTCTCTTCCTCCATAAAATTCTTTAAGCAACCCTATTGAAACTATTCAAAGCTCCACTTTCTAGTTCTCACCAAAGGTTTTATTGTGTGGAACTAAATTTAAGTACATACCTAACTTTAGAATTTATTAAAATTTAAACCTTTCCTGTCCTCCTTGTATGTTAATATTCCTTCATCTGCTTCTCGTGAAGTCAAGATGGAAAGAATAGCTTACATCTTCCTATCCCAACAGAGAGTCATCAGTGGTCTTCAGCTACTGCCGGATTCTTTATTCTTCCTTAGTGTTTAATAAATGCTTAACCCCTTACAAGGCCTGATACCTTTTTTCTTCATTAATTTACAAAATAAATAAAATTGTTATTAACAGAATTTAGAAGTTCATGATCAGATACTATTAATGAAACCATGGTATATTTTTGCTCCTAGTTTTGTGAAAAATTTAGACCTGGTATAACCACCGATCCTATTACTTTGTTCTTTACACTTCTTCATGATCTTTGATTCTTTTTTGATCTTTGTAATTCAGTATTGACTACAATCATTCAGCCTTCCAAATTTAAAATAACAGTTATATTCATTCCTGAGATACATGGAAACAAATCTTCCTTTGTTAAATTTCGTCTCACTGATGCACTCATTACAAAGAAACCCTATAAAGATGTCTTGATAGCAAGTCAAAACCAGCCATGAAGTGTGGTTTGTTTTTACTTTCTTTTAAAAGAAGATATGCTAAGAGACATAACCCAGAGCCATTCTAGGCTTGCTGTTATGCTCAGATTGGCCTCCTTTAGCCAAGGTCTTGACAGACATTCAGGAAAACAACTAGTTATTTAATTTGTTATGTGGTTTTTCTGGTTTGCAAGATATGAACTGAAATTTCTACTACATTACTGATCAAGTGCAGTCATTTTTGGTAAAAAAGTATTGAATAAGAATAATTAAAAAAAACACATGCCTTCCCATGAAAGTCATAATTGTAGCTAACCAAATGAAAGACTTCAGAATTGTGAGTATGTAATCAATTCCAAGTGGCCAACCAAGTCACTTATAAACTGTAAATAATGTGACCTCAAGAAATAATTCGGATGATCTTGTCAATGTTATTCAAGGAAATATTCATGAATCAATTTTTTTTGCATTATTTGACCCTGTAGCTGAGGATGACATTTATAAAAGAACATTACAGCATTTGTATTTTAGAAAGTACAACTCTCTTCATGTTGTACCTCACTGAATCTTTAAGAAATAAATATTTTTGAAAGTCCTTATTTTCATTTTGTTTTAATTTTTACCACTAATGAAGCAGCTGAGGGGTTTTATTTAAACCTTAAAATAAGGTCATAGTTTTTGGGTTGCTGCAAATGTCAGTAGGAGGAATTCACATAAGAGCTAACCTGGGATTAATATTAATAAATGTGCTCATTGCATTCAAAAATCCTTGCAATGAAAGGTCACTGTTAGCTTTGAGTTCCAAAATTAGAACTGTCTTTTAAAGACTATCAAAACCAATATTAAAAAATCTGAACTGCATTTGAGAATCTTACCTGTGTGACTTTTGCACTAAAGGAGGATGGAAAGATGTAATAAGGGTAATATGGAATAATGACTTTTGCTTTGTTACAAAGATGCTTTGTAACAAAGATAAAAGATGCTTTGTAACAAAGATAAAAGAATCACTTTCCTGATCAATAGTTTTAATTGAAGGATACATCTGCTGAACAAATACTACCAAGAGCCATTTTCATTCATCTTCCCTCTCGTAGTCCTCTACTAAGCAAAACAATATACAACTTTTGTCATCTACATTTCCTTGGCAGGCAAAATATCTTCTAGCACCAAGGCACCACATTTAGAGGAGGAAAAATTTAATTACATTGTTCAATAATGAATAACATTAAAACAGCAGGTGCACTTGCTTCTACAGAAGCTGGTCAGATTCTATTGATAACTGAACCTGTAAAAGAGCTTTTTGGTAGCATGTTAAATAAGGATACTGTTAATGGTGATGATAATTTATCTGTAGTCTTTTGTTTTGATATCAGCCATCTCATGTCTGTTTTCTCCTAAATGGTAATTAGTGACCATTAAGTCTCAGCTAAATCAAAAGTCTATAATGAATGACTTCATAACATGCTAGTTATATTCATGTTTCAGGGCAGGGTGGGGTTTTCTGTTTCTTTTTGTTTGTTTGTTTTGTTTGGGGTTTTTTGGGGTTTTTTTTTGTGTCTGTGTGTGTCTGTGTGTGTCTGTGTGTGTTTTTTAGTGTACCGGTCAATAGTGAATGTAAATTCCATTCAAATCATATGACTTCAAAACTAAAATGAAAAAAAAGGAGGGAATTCCGTCCCTTCTTGGTTCAAAAGGCCATAACTGAAAAGTTCAAGAAAAGACATCTCCACAATACCCAACCAAGCCAAGCTAAAGAAAACCAAGTGAAACAAACAAACAAACAAACAAACAAACAAACAAACAACCTCAAAGTGAATAATGAAAGTCAAAGAAAACAGCCCCGCATTTCTACACTTCAGTTAGTGGCAAAGAATTAGGGAATGAAATGATTTTACCTCAAGGGAGGGATTCATTATGAAAATGAAGTAGAAAATGTTCTGATTTGAGAAGCTCCTCTTAAAGTTTGGTTTGACAAAACCTCTTGCTAATGGGTGAGTCAGTGGAGTTATAGTTTCACAGATATTAGTAATCTGTAACCAGAAATTCAAGCAAGACTGAAATCCAGGACACTACCGGGTATAAAAATTTTCTGAATAAGTCACAAAAAGACCTCATTATTTCTAAAAGAGCATTAGTGGTGTAAAATATGTTCATTACTTAATTTAACCACCAAGAAATATTTCATTGTTCTCTATTTTTGTTTCTGCAAATAAATGATAATATTTACATTCTTGTCTTCATCTTACCAAAAAGTGATCCAATGGATTTAGGTGCCTACTGTGATTTAAGAGACCTTAGAATATCCCATCTGACAGTATTGTTTGCCAGGAGGAAGAGGAGAAAAGTGAGGAGGGGGAGAAGTTAAAGAGAGAAGAAAAGGAGAAGAATAATGAGAAGGAGGAGAAGAAAACCAGAAGTAACAAGAAAAATGTGTTCATCTCTTTTCTCTTCCTTTCTCCTCTTAGCAGAGTCCAGTTTCCATGTCATCATGCTTGTTTCTCCCCGAAAGCAAAAGGTCCCTTTCTGCAGGGATGTAGATGATTAATTATGTAGATGATTACCTGCAAGACTTCGAATCTCTTTCATGGTAGGTTCTCCTTTGATCCTGGAAGGCACAGAATGAGAGTCTCCTTTAATTTTTACCCACCTTACTGTCTGAATAGATCACTGCGGAACAATGTAGGGATAAAAACCAGCAGTTATCAGTTAGAGATGTGTTAATGGCAGAGGGTCCAATAAGAGGCAAAATATACCTGTCATCTGCTGTGGGGATTCAGGCCAGGTGTATGATGTCATTCTGGAGATCCTTAGATATACATTTTTTAATTAGGTAACTGAACTTCCGGGTTGTTGGTTTGGCTAACAATTAATCTCCATTTAGTTTTTGAAATATAACTTTTTTTAAAAGAAGACTGTGAGACAATCCAAAATGTCACTGAGTATATCTTTAAGAACAGTGCAGAATGGCCAAGGAAACAATTTTCAAATGTAAAATGTAAAATGTAAAATAATTTGGAAAAAAATCCCAAGAATAACATAGAGGAAAAGACATTCCTGTTTTCCTGTTGGCAGAATGAGTTGAGATAGAGACAGTTTAATAGGTTAAGAAAAAGCTGTGCACATGAGAAAAGCAAAAAAAGAAATTTGTTCAACACTTCCCATGCACAGGCAGCTCTTCAGCCATCCCCAGGAAAGCATAACCATGGCTTGGGAAGACAAACACCATCCTTCCAAATGTCCCATCTCTTCCTTCTTCTCCCCTCAATTTTATATGTGAAGCATGATGCCCTATGGTATTGAATTCCTGTGGTCAGCTGGGGTCAGCTGTCCCAGCTGTGTCTCCTCCCAACTCCTTGTGCACCCTCAGCCTGCTCACTGGTGGGGTGAGAAGCAGAAAACTCCTGCTCAGCAAAACCAAAACCATCCCTGTGTTGTCAACACTGTTTTCAGCACAAAAACAAACACAGCCCCAGCCAGCATGCTGAGCCACAAAACATCCTTGTCTCTAAATTGGAGAGACAGGGATTTGATGAGTGGACCTCTCAGTGAATAAAGAATTATCTGCACAGTCACAGTCAAAGAGCTGCCCAATATCTGAGTGGAGATCAGCATTAAATGGCATTCCTCAAAAGTCAGTATTGAGACAGGTATTTTTTAACATCATTATCAGGGGTATGAGTGAGTGACAGTGTGCAGGAAATTTGCTGAGAGGGTCCTCGGCAATCTGGAGTGGTGGATCAGTGCAAACCTCATGAAGTTTAACAAGGACAAATGTACACTACACCTGTCTCAGGGATATCCCCAACACGAATACAGTCAGGGTGATGAGTACGTTGAGTCTAGGCATGTAGAGAAGGATTTTGAAGTATTGGTGGGCGTATAACTGAATATGAGCTGGCAGTGTGAACTCACAGCCCAGAAAGCAAACTGTAATAGGTTAAGCAAAATCTGTGCACATGAGAAAAGCAAAAATTTTTTGCCTTTAGGACTGCACCAAAAGCGGTGAGGCCAGCAAGTTGTGGGAAGTGTGTTTACCCTTCTACTCCTCACTGGTGACGCCCTATCCAGAGCATTGTGCCAAGCTCTGGAACCCCCAATAAAAGAAAGACATGGACCTGCTGGAACAAGTCCAAAGGAAGGTCAAGAAGATGACCAGGAGGGCCTGAATCACTTCTCATATAAGGAGAGGCTGAGAGAGTTGGGTTGTTCAGCTTTGAAGAGAGAAGGCTCCAAGAACACCTTATAGAGACCTTCCAGTAGCTAAGGAGGGTCTACAGGAGAGCAGGGCAGGGACTTTTCACAATGGGGTAGGGCAACTGAACAAGGGGTAATGACTTTAAACTGAAAGAGTAGGTTTAGATTGGAAGGAGAAGGTCTTTACTGAGAGGGTGGTAAGGCACTGGTACAGGTTACCAGAGAAGTTGTGGATGCCCTCCCCCAGTGAAAATATACCACTGTTCTGTGTAAGACTTCTGATCACTCTTCAAATGACATGAAGTAGGTTTTTGCAACAAGAATTACACTTGTTTTGTATAGCTCTGTTTAACAGAGGCAGCCACAAACATGAAAGGCTGAACAATATCTCAGACACCCAGACAGTGTAAAGGACTGTGCCCATCACACACAGAATTTTCTCTGATGTTAAAAAAAAAAAAAAAGTAATATCTCAGTAAATGGATAGAACAGTTTTGGCAGCTGTGGGTAAATTAAGAGCCTTTTATATTTAACAGAACACATTTCACAAAGCTCAATAGTGATCAAAATATTCCAAAATTAGGACAGTAACCTTGTTTTGAAACTGCAATTACACAAACTTTGCACGTATTTAAGAAGTAACTATAAACCAAATAGTATAACAATAATTTTGAGGGAAATCTTCACCGTATCAAGGGTCTTAAAGAGTTTTCATGAAAAGTTCATGCCCTTCATATTCAGCTGTTTTCAGTGAGAAATTAAATTACAGTTTTTACTTCAATTTCAAATATCTTTGTTGCATTAGTAAAATTTAACTGTGAACTTCTAAAAGTGTAACTATATAGATTTAATACACTTTTCCAGTGCCTCAGTTGCTACTAAATAGTTGCACTTACTACAGTTTTTTTAGACTCTGTTCTTTGTGACATTTAAAAGTAATCTTAAAATAATTCAGAAAATATTTAACCTTATGATCCTTTCCAATGCAATTCTAAAAGTTTTAAAATAAATTATATGCTTAAATTTTGCCATGTATTTGAGTACTTGAAAAACATCAGAGGAAGATTTATGTATGCTTTTGGTACTGTGGTTTGATTCCTTGTCTTATCTAAATGAAAATGTCATTGATTTCACAGTGAGACAGGACTTCCTCTGTATGTAATTACAAGGTAATAGAGACAATAGAAGATCTACTTACTGACCTGTGTTTAAATTCCGCAAGATTTGCAATTTTCTTGATTTTTCTTTTAAAGTTAAAATCTTAGAATTCTAGGAAGGGGTTTACATTTATTGAATATTCATGTATATGGTATTGTATTTTGATTATATATTTTAAGAACAATTTCCTATTTGATTTTTCAAGTAAATGCATTATAAAGATTTGTATCTCTTTCTAAGGAACGATCCTCACAGCCACCACCCAAGAAGTTCTGTCCCTGTCTTGTTTAAACCTGGACTGTGAATTTTTACGAAAATCATGAAGTTGTGGAATTCTTTTTTTCCTATTGCAATAAAATTTAAAAATTATTTTGACATCTCATTAACTTTCTAACTGGTCAACTGATTGATTGCAATGGAACCAATAGCAGATGTTGTTTAAGTAGACCTCTTGACTCTGTCCACCTTCTCAACCATTCTTTCTTCCATTACAGTAGACTACCCTCAGCATCAATGAATTTGCAATGCTATAATCATGATCATTTTAGCCACTCTTCAATTTTTCCTGAAGATCTTGTGCTCCAGAAGGATGTTTTATAGTCTGAGTGCTTTCAACAGAAAATGTCATTTTCCAGAAACAGAAATATCAGCTTCAACAGCAGCCTTTGGAGCAAAGACTGGAACAGGAATCAGACCATCTCTTTTTCTTTGACAGGGAGTAAACTATGCATCCCTGAAACAAGGGGGAAGGAAATAAAAAATTATACTTGACAAAAAATCCTGAATGTGAGGCCTGAACTATGAGAGTAGCTAATGTTGAAGCACAATAGTAGAGTGGCTTTTCCTGAATACTGTCAAAGCTGATGCTTCATGCCCTGCACAGTTGAGATGGATGCTCTCAATAACAACAGTACAACACAAATGCATCCGATTTTCTGCAAGTAAAGAAAGCCATATAGAGTTGAACTGAATATGGGTCATAATTAGCAACTCAGTTCCCTCCTATGCTGTATTTCATGCTCAGAAATATCTGCTCTTCATGCTCCCGCTAACATCTGACAGCTAGAGCTCTAAATGCAAGAAAGCCCCTTCAGGGGGTAAAGACTGAAAAGATTTTGTCTTTATTTTTTTTTACTAATCTTTTTTTTTTTTTTACTTGCTAATAGTTTCAGTCAGCACTGAGTGTGCACATAGATCAGACAACTCTAAAGTTCTCTTTCCTTGACACAAGGAAGACCACATATTTTCTGTAATGAGTACTACAAAAATAATGCAGGACACTGACTTATCAGAAACTCAAAATAATTGCATACTGCATTTAATTGGAATCTGCCTCATTAAGAGAGCAGGATTGACAGGCATCAGGGAAGGAATTATTTTTTCTATCAAATAGGATTTTTCCAATTAAAAATAACTGTTATAGCCACAAGTCGTGTTCTTCTGAAACCCAGTTCTGAAATCTGTGGGACTTTATTCTGAAAATTCATTCAGAGTTACTAGCTCAATTAATTCTGGAAACTCATCTGGAGTTACTAAATACAGTGAATTTTTGCAGTAAAAAGTGCAGCTAAAAGGAAGTCCAGATAGTATCAATATTTCATGCTGGCCCACAACCCCAACTCAAGAGTTAGAAGTCTTTGTGAATTAGAGTACTGGTTTAGAAAAGGACTAATTTGAGATTTTTGTCATACAGACAAAAATTTAGATCCATGATAGCTGCCTGAGACCACTATACAGTTCATGGAGAGATGTAGCTTTGCCAATATTAAAATATGTGCAATTGTCTTACTGGACAAGTATGACACATATCTGTGTGTGTAAAGTAAGGCCATCACTAAATCAAGGCACTGACATTAGGTCATGTTTCAATGTGAGAAGCTATGAAATTTGATGTTAACACCTATTTAATTGTTCTCAGTATTAGATATGCCGTAAGTATGATTATAACTCATTTGCATCTCAGAGGAGGTGGGAAAGAAAGGTAACTAATGTCACGGAAGCACTCCGATGTTTTGGTGCTAATTAAAATAGGAGCACCTGCAAATTAATTAGAAGTATTTCTTTACGTCCCAATATTTTATTAGTGTTATAAATAATATATGTATTATTTATATCTATAATACCTGATAGAGCTCTTCTGGATTATGTTAGACAAAAAAAAAAAGGCAGGGGGAGGTTAGCAAAGACACACACAGAAATTTATTTTAGATTACACGAAGTAAAGTTTTGCAGTTAAGCATTACTATAACATCTAATACAAACTTAAGTGAGTATGGTTTCTTTCTGAGTTTATTAACAGAAAACATATGTTCCTTAACATGTTTTAAGGAGCAGAAAATAATGTAAATCAGGTGATTCCTATGTTGGAGATGAAAAACACACATATGAGATGATGGCATTAAGATTAAATGGATGGCTCAAACTTTTCGAGATACTTGACAAGTTCTTTCAATGGGTACAAAAGAGCAAGTGAAATGCCCCAAATCTGTGAGCATTTACTACAGAAGTTAGAGTTTCATTTAGCTACACTAATACCATTGCATTTTCTTACATATTTAATCTACATGTTTGCAAAAATATGGTAGGATTCTATCCTGTATGAAGTCATAATAAAAACCGGCCGTATTTTTTGTACATTATCTTACTAATCAAAACATTATGGAAGACATAAAAACCTTTAGTTTGAAAAAAAAGTGCATGTAGTTTCACACTTCCATTTCTGTAGGTGGTAGAAGAAATATTCACAGATTATGTCGGAAGAGATGATTTGAATTGGATGCAACCAGAAACATGAATAATAGAACATGTATAAATAGCGCATGTGTAATCAGTACAAAGACGTACAGTTTGTTTCTTCAGAAGTGAGAGAATTCCATTGTATATCAGAAGGTTACAGTAAGTAATAAGACACAAAGCCCTAAGTACAGTTGATTTTGATGGATTGATCTCATCCCAGGAAGTCCAGGGGGGGGATGAGGTTAATGCCTGCTATGAACATCCAGCTAGTTTGTGCCAAAATTGACAAGCACTGCATTTGCCCTACAAGAAGTAGTATCATATTTAAGAAAGAACAAGTCCTTGTACCCACTAGTCTCTTTAACATCGTGATTCATGAACATTTTGGTGGATTTTGTAAAATTATTATAGCTGTGTAATTCACTACCTTTAAAATAATTTTCTGCTTAATTACCTCCCATCTTCATTGTCTGGGAGACAATTCAAACCTCTTGAGTAAGTGCCTTCTGTTGTGAAAACCTGTTAAAATTTAATGCTTCTCAATTTAATATCTTACTTTTTGTATGTTCATCTATTGTATTTAAAAATTATTTCAAGGATTAACACTTATTTTGATTTAGCTCAACAACTGTATGTTGTTAATGCACTATATTCTTAGGTGGTAAAGAAATACCCATCTCTATGAACCTTTGAACTCATTCATTTACCATTTTCTTTTCAGGAGAAGTATATGTGATCCCTTTAGAAGTGAATATGTTTCTGCAGCAGCTAGAGTATCTGCAATCTTTTTCTGCAATAATATTTTGCAAGGTCAAACTCCCAAAGATTTATGTACTTTTAAAGAAACAAAAATAAAATCCAAATAAACTGAAAGCAAGAAAAAGTAATATAAGACATCAATATGAATACATCCTGTCAAAAATGCCTTTGAGTCACCCATTAAATCCCCATTGCCAAGACTTTTCTGCTAGGGAATACTTTCATCTTTTGGTGAATTGTTTTCTCAGACCCCTGACAAAAAACTGGATATTCAGAGATGTGTCCCAGACAGACAGATGCAGTCAGGAAGCCATTCTTGAGAACACACTCTTCCAACCTGCTCCACTCTCCCTTTATTTCTATATGTATTGTTGTATTCCTGAAGGAAAATTTTGAAGAAATATGAGAATTCTCTCAAAGAAAGTAATTCCATTTATCAGCATCTTCCAGCTGCTCCTATATCTCCAGTTCTGGTCTCAGAATCTGAGGTTACATTGACCAAAAGGTTCACTGATCAGTCCAGTCACCATTAGACTGTGACCTCCATGGGAAAATCACATGGCACCTTTCTTACATCCCACTCTATTTGCCATGCTGGCACCTGAATTCACGGTTTTCCTAAATGCTCTTAAATTTCAGTTTTAAAAATCACTATGGCCACATTGACACCTGGGGAAAAAAAAAAGCAGTGTCAGAGGATGCCCATGGTTGCTAGAACTGCACTCTCAGGCACATTAAATCAGTACAAAAATTCCTTGCAAGTTTTGGTGTGGGAAAAATCACACTTTTCAGAGGAATGCAAAGCCATTATTTGTGAATGGCCAGGCACCATTCCCAGCAGGCAGTTTGTGTGCAGCTACCCTTTTCAAAAGCTAAGGAAATGTAGTAGCAGAGATGTGTTTTTCTATGCTGACCATCAGTGACAGCTGACCAATGAATGGTCCCAGAATAATTTAATTAAATAGTATAGACTATATGTCCAGTCAGTAATAACAATAGTAACACAACATTTTAAAATTACCTCTTTGAAGAAATAGCAGAAATCCTTATTGATCCTTGATTATGATAGGAGCAACGGCCAAGTCAGCATTTAGAATGATTGAGTTTTTTCCCTTTTATAGCTGACTTTCTGATTTCTAGATTGAGTTATAGTTTCCTTTGGATTCCTAAAATGTCATATGTTTTGAATCCTTAAAAAATATAGTTTCCAAATGTAGCTATTTGTAGTTTAATAAAAACACACTATCATCTTTGAATCAACATGGTTCTTAAGAACTAATAATCTAAGGGGAAAAATGCTTGAAAAAAGCACGTAAATATGCTGAAAAATAATACCATTTCTTGAGCAAGCAGCAAGTGTTGCAGTAATAATATCAATACCGTTGTCATTATCCATCAGCAAACACATAAATTACACATGCTTTAAAGCTTAGTGTGTTTCATATGAAATGCAGGAAATCTAGATTAGGGCGCTCTTCTGAACCTATGGAAGGTTTTGTATCTAAGATGCTGGAGCACCTTCAAAGAGATAAAGAAATCTATGTTCTTCAGAAGCAGGGAAAGGTTTGGGGCTTTTTTCTCAGGAAAAGGCAGCATATGGTCCCAGAAATATTGGACCAATATATATATTGGACTATAATAATATTTCAATTAATAGGGAATCACTTAGGGGATTCAATTAATAGAGGATCACAGTAGGTGAGTTTGGGAGGAAAGAAACAATTCTCAATATGTGCTCGGGTGGCAGCTGTGGCAACAAGGATAACAAGAAGGGCAGACCTATACACTGATGTCCACTAGAAGCGGTTTGGTTACAGTTTCCAATACTCAGGTGACTTTTGCCCACTGCCATCAGAAAAGTGCAGGCCCTAAGAGCAGCCATTTCCACCATCCCATCCTCTTCAAATCTCTGACCCTCTCACGCCACTCCACATCCTAACCACTAACCAACCTCAAATTTAAAAGAGATCAAATTATTAAAGGGAAATTTAATCACTTTGTTATCCTGACATTAGTCTGTTACGTTAGGTTGTATTCTTTACATAGGGCTCAATATTTCACTGATAATCACTTCTGAAAACTGAGTTTTTGAAAATTACTGAAAGTTTTGTGAACTGATGGTTACAATAACTTGTTTCTGTGAGATCAACTTTCATGATTCAGATTGTTCTCTTCCCTCATGACTGCAACTGATGCTGCCGTGTCACAGAATAGTTCTCTGAATAGATATAGGCAGATTCATCACTGTGAGTCTGAGTCAGCTTATTCTTCTTGGGTCAAAGAATTCCAAACACTGATTAACCTTGGGGGAAAATGAATATATTACTATTTGAACTAAAACTCTTCATTTTCACCTTATCAGCATGACGATTGTTTCCCTGTTGTGGCTGTTTTAATTAGAGGTTAAATAAACTTGAACTTCTTTGTAAGTTTATTGGTGATATTTAAAAAAACCTGCGTATATTACCCGGGTTATAGACAGACTTCTAACAGGTGCATTTAAAAGTTTATACAACACTCTTTGTTCTTTGTATACTCTATTTAAAAGTTCTTTTCAAGAAACAACAACATGAGCATCTAACTGAAAAAGCAGATGACAGAATTAAGGTGAACTATTCTATGTTGTCTGGAGTTTTAGGTAAGAAGACAATTTTAAGCTAAACTGCATTTTGAAGAAGCATCCAACAAATAATTCAGCAACAATACCTTTTATTCAGATTCATAGAAGACAAAAGCCCTGTACATGGAATTGATGAGAAAAGACAGGTGGTTGGTTTATTAAATTTGAGCATATTCAAAAGTTTTACAAGACACTTTCTCCTCAACCTAGCAGTCTTTTCCATTCTTTATTGGCTTACAATGGAATCATAAATCTGCAAGCATTTCTCCATAATTCTTATCAGCACAATGATAGTAATCATACAATTTAACAAGTAGTTCTATAACAGTCTGCCTTGTGATTGAATGAAATTGATAATGATAGATAATTTGGATCAAAAATACCCCAGATCCCCAGATAAGTTATTACATTGATTGGTTGCTCCTATTGTTAAAAATGAATGTTTCTAGTTTAGCCTTCTGCCTTTGGAAAATAGGATCCTTTTGTTTGCTGAATTAAAGACAGCAAAAAAAATTAAATTACAATTAAAATACATCCAGTCCTCTCTCTAGGCAGAGGAAAGTCAACTCTTCATCCTCACCAAGAAGAGGTAAACATTTTGAGCTCAACTATTGTTGCTAGAGCTGGAATATAATTTCTTGGAATTGGATCAAAGTGATACTTTTTAAAAAAGTTTCTAAGTAGGTACTCCACTACCTACTTAGAAAAAGGTACTTTAAAACATCCACCTAGACATATATCACACATGGCATACTCAGTACAGTGAAAAGGCCTGAAACCAAATAGCTGAGCACTTCTCATATACGCTTGTAAACAAATATTTTGAAATATTTGACTTGCCATCTGAACGTTTGCTGACAACACACACTGTTTAATGATGAATTTCTCCAGTTTTTGTTGACATCTGTATCCTCCTTTCACAAATCTGTGTCCAGAAAATCAACTGGATCAACATAACATCAGGCACTTAAACACTTCATAATGCTAGTCAGAGAGAAAACATAAGAAATTCATAAATGGAGAGCAAAGAAAATTCAGTGATGTGTCTTTGTGAGGCTGAAATAATGAATTATCTCATTTTTGTTATCTACATTTCTTTTGTTTATATTTCTTTGATATACAAGTCTTTTTTTTTTTCTTCATGAAATGAAAATGGAGATATATTGCCTAATAAGTATACTCGAAGTCACACAAAAATATCCAGACTCCAACTACATTGCATCACAAATTTTTTTGTAGAAGCTCAGGAAAGATTTAGTTCCTGAGACACAAGGAGTACAGGGATCACTACATCAGTGTGGTAAGAATCTGTTAGTTTAGGCTCTTCTGTTTTGCAGGCATCTTACTTAAACTGTGTCACAAAATGAGGATTCCTACTCTCCCTTTAGTCCTTAAACACTGTTGGTGGAATTGAGGATTAAACAGAATTGTTTTTTCCTTGTCTATGGTTTCTTTTTCTATAAAGAATACTTTTTATGTTCTGTGAATTTTATGACAAGATTTTATGGCATGATTCGGAGAATAACATAAATTTTAGTGCCAAGCCTCAGAATAAAGATCAAGGATGGTAATCAAAGGACAGTACAAATAACCTTCCGCTGACCAGGGGTGAATGCCAATTCAAGGCCTGATGCTTTGGTGAAATATTTCTGTGTAGTTCTTTGTGAGAATGGTAAGCCAGATAAAATTTGTCAAAGAAATGGCTTGTGCAGAAATCTGGGGAAGGATCTGTGTATGAAATGGAGAAAAAAATCAAGCTATAGAGCTAATTAAGGCTCAGTCATGCTCTTCTTCTGTTAACCCTGTGTCAGAGGCCAGTACTTAAATACAATTTCAGAGGATTTACTCTGTCAACAATTTGCACAATTAGACTGCACATCTGGCACAAGGTCTAATATGTAGAAAAGGTACCATTTGTCAAGTTATTAATTAGTTGGAAAAATCAGTATTCTGAAAAAATACTGAAAAATAAAAAGGGGAAAGTATGATGAATTTTTTTTAAAAATAAGGCCAACATACCCTTATTTGTTAGAATAGCTTGTTAGCTCTCTGTGACATAAGAAAGTGTGCCACAATCTGACTGATTATTTAACCATAGAAATCTAGGGATTTTTAGAATATTATTTAAAATGTAAGACAAATAGTAACAAAAAATATTATAGAAGAATTTTCTTATTTTCATCATATACAGAATAGAATTTTTCATTACCTAAAATCTACAGGATGTCCCTCTAAATACAGAATAAAAATTCAGAAATTCACAATAATTAACTGTTTTTTTATGCCATTGAAATTAGATTTTAAAATTAAGTAGCCTTGAAAATAATTTTATTTGGCTTGATATGTATATTATCTTTTATCTGGTCACTTATTTGTGGAGTAGAATTGTATAAACATGTTACTCTAAAGTTCAGGGAAGATTCATATATATTCTCAAATAGCAATGGACAGAAAACTTGTTTCTTCTATAAGAAATTAAATAATTTCCAGGGGGAAAAAAGTATTTCTTGTAGCAAACCCTTCTATTTCATTCCTATGTTTTACTTACAGTTCATCTCCTTGGATTCTTTTTTGTTTGTTTATTTGGTTTTGGGATTTGGTTTTTTTTTGGGGGGGAGTAGTTTTGTTTTGTTGGTTGGTTGGGTTTTTTGGGGTGGGGGTGTATTTTCCCTGGGTTTGGCTTTTTTTGTTTTTCCTTTATTTTTTCCCCCTATTTATTTAGGATATTAAATGTACATTTCAAAATAAGAGGTCATTATTTTTTGTTTCTGTTTTGATTGTTGATGTTCCTGTTTCAAAAATATTTAAAAGAAATGTATTGAGCATTTAAAACTTTGTACAAAATATTCTCAAATTGGAAATGTATTGAATATTTTTTAACATGTGGGAAAGAAGTACTTTAATTTTTTAATCACCTCATATGAAATCTATTTATTAACCATATTTTGCAATAGTTATGTGAAAATGCGTTCATCGATGTCAGTCAAATACAATATAGCAAAACCCCACCATCTTTCAAAACATCTCTACATCCCATAAAGGTCAATAGGATTAAGGTTATGGACTATCATTAAGAAAAATGGCAACTGGAGAAAGTCATATTTTTTTCATTCTGCTCAGCTGGACTGAGATCTACAGCTGCCTTCTCTCTTTGTCCTCTCTGTTTCCTGACAAAATAAGTGGCCAATATTTTTCTTTGAGTGCAGATTCACTTCATTGTCATTGTGACATTTAAAAGGCAATAGCCATTTTAAAAATGCCATTTTAACAAATGGCAAATCTGACCTCATGTTGAGAACAATAGATGAAAAAAGACAGGTTTTTACCCAGAGCCCCTATTAGAGAAAATTTGAAGCAATAATTTCTACCAATGAACCAAAAAAAATCAAAGAATGTAAAAAAAAAGTAATCTGTTGTGGAAAATTTTATGTTTCAATTTATTTTCTGTCTAGAAGAAAGAGAAGGGAAAATGTGGTGTGTGTGTGTGTGTGTGCTTATGAATTGAAATTAATGTAGAAAGGAGGGAAGATACAGAGTGTATTTCTTCAAGGATTCACACAATTAAATTTGGTAGAGGATCAGGGGCATAAAATTCAGCAGTGACACAGAAAGAAGAAAATGGAAAGAATCCAGAAGCAATGCAATCTAAGTTGGGACCACAAAATACTCTTAGAAATGTGTGTTTACTACATTGTACAGCTGCATGGAAAACTTAAGAGTGCTTATGTAACTTCACTCATATTCCATACTTTAATTGCATTGGCTTCATTTGAATACCATGAAAAATGTTATCTTCCTTAAATGAGAATTTCTGTCCTTTATAGCTTCTTTTTATGCTAACTTCTTCAAAGCATTCCTATAAATGAAACCAATCCTAAATTATATTTCATATTTACCTTTTCCTCCAATTTAGAGCACAGTGTATTCAAAAGCTCTTTTTCATATAAAAATTTTGTAAGCAGAGATACTTTACATTTCCAAATTCTTGCCCTCATTGTCATGTTTTTAATCAATTTCATAATTAAATAAATGCAAATTTTTTGTTCCTTTTTTTTAAAGAAATATAAAAGAAAAAGAGTAAGTTACATTAGAAGGCATGGATTTGGTTGGATTTAATTAAGATAGTACATACAGAAAATGCAGACTAGACCTTAATGCATGAAGAAGATGTATTTTACACACTGGGCAAAACATTACAGCATGGGAGGAGGTCCTACTTGAAGGAACATAGTTTCTTTTTGCTGAGTTTTTGCCTAATGGTGCTGCCTCTTCGAACATCAACACTGTGTTAATCACAGGAAAGAGCACAGGCTGCGGATCAAGTCTGCTGGCTCCTCTCTGGTGACTTCACATAAAGGATGTTCCTCTCATCCAAGTAATTCAGAAGGTGACAAATATTACAGATGCTGAATTTATGTGAATGCTTGCTCCCTATTTATTAACTCATCAATCTTATGAGAAATAAAAGGACCAAACAGGGGAGTGGGCTTTTCTTATCCTGTCAGCTCAACAGAGTCTAAAAGTTATCAATATCTATAATTACTAAATCCTTCCAGGATATTTTAACCCTTCTTTAGAAGTCTACTTTCACATCTTACAGGTTGATCAAATCCAAAACTAATTAGAAAGAATGAAGTTTTAATTACTGCACTGATGCCTTTCATTTATTTCCCAGTCATACTAAAATTGGTTCTGTCATAACAGCAGACTAAGTGTTTTTTTCCTTTTTTAATTTGATGAATTAATAGACCTTGCTATGTAAAAAAAGCATGATTGGAGCAGATAAGCATAAAATATACAGAGATGCCCTGAGAGCAAACAGATCTTTTTTGCCATGCAATGAACTTTTTTTTTAATTTTGATTTTGATTTACATGCATTTATCTTTGTGTTTGTGTTTGTGTTTACACTATTTTAAGAAAAAGTGGAAATATTTATGAGCAACAAGGATCTTTAAAGTTTCAGGTCTCAATGTGAGAAGCATTTCCAAGAACACTCAAAATGGCAAAAAAGAAAAAGAACTAAAGTTTATTTCTTTCCTATTTTGCTAAATTTCTAAAAATAAATTGCATTTTTGAGAAGCAGCCTTGAAAAAAAGATTATACACTTTTTTTTTCCTGTTCACTTACACTATCTGATTAAAGTTGTCTTGTTTTTCATTTCCACCCTTTAGGAAAAGGGAATCCAGGTTCTTTTTGAAGACCACTCTTGCAGTTATTAGGTGTTAACAAGTTCAGTTTTAGATTTTAATCTGAACAATTACCATTTAAGAGTATATCTAAACAAATTATTGCAGATGCCATATTAGGTAGACTCATAATTTAGTCCCTTCAAATTAAAAATACAAACATTGTGAGCAGCTTTGTTTGATTTCTAAAGACAATGACTATTTTCATGCCTCATTCATGCCATTCTCCTTTTCTGGGGTGTCTTCTGCTTATGGAGTTTAGAGTAAACACTTTGTTAAACACATATACTTTAAATTAGGAGTTAATATTAAAGCAGTTTTTGAGTCAGAACTTTTTATAAGAATTTTACTTGTCAGATTAATACAGATATTTCTAAAAAAAAAAGAGTAAACTCAATAAAGACTTTAAAAACCATTGTATTCGCATGTTTCACAGGTTTTTTTGTAGCTTTAAGTACAATACTGTTTGACATCAGTGAATGGCCAAATCAACGGATTGGGAAACTTCTGACTTTTTTTTCATAAGTAACTTTTTTTTTTTTTTTTTTAATTCACAGCATAATCAACTTATTATTCATTGTAGAAATAATGAAAAAAGTATTTTTTTTATGTATATTATGGAAAACTAGGAAGAATAACTCCTGGCTAAAAACCTACTGCCAAAGAGCAAATATTTTATGTTGTTGTTAGAAAGACTAGAATTTATTCAAATGTTAAGACCATGACCATGGCTTGGTACCAAAATGTCATTCATACAGGCCGCCATCCAAAACCTATATATTGCAGATGTCAAACTGACGCACTGAGATGGAAGATTTGTTGGAGCTTTTATGAAGAGTCCTGTTGTGAGTAGAATTACTCATTTTATATTGAATTATCATTTCAGTGGCAATCTTAGGTATGGTTGAAGGCTTCTATTACAGCTGTTGTTTTCCTATCTTTGTATATAATTTTAAAGCTCCTATGAACAAAAAAATAGTGGTTTTTTATGTCTTATTCTGATCTTTCCCACCTTTGACAAATGTTTCTCTATTTCTCTGCAGTTTCAAATACTCTGTGTTTCAAGACAATTTTATATTAATAATGTTGGGATTTTTTAAGGGAGTACATTTAAGACTTCTTTTCTTCTCATTTTATATTGAAAAATTAGTCACTTATTGTGATATTGTGTCCACTGATCTGTACATATCTTCAATTGTCTTTATATTATAGTAGGTGTATATTTCTTTCATATGTAAAATATTTACAACAGAAAAATACTGATCGAATTATATTATAGGTTTCTTTCTGGTCCAAAATACTTTTCATTATGTAATTCAGTAATCTAATTTAAAAATCACTCAAAAGTAAATATACTGAGGGCTGAAGAACAAAGTATTTAGAGTTGGAACAAGCTATTTGTATAAGCTTTTAATTTTTGGCAGTTTTTATTGCAAAAGTTAAGATTTTCTTGATTTCACAGACAGAACAGCTTTTGCTTAATTTTTTATGTAATACATACAAACAGGAAGATAGCAGGTAGGTCAGATGAGAGAGACGAGACTGTGTGAGCCTTCATCACAAATAAACCTTTTTCAAAAACAAGACTGCCTGTCTGTTCACTTAAAGTTTCTTGGTGAAATGCACACATATCCATGAGGATAAAACGTTAAAACGATGGAAAGAAGTTGCATGCACTGCTCCAAGAGACCCATTTTTGTTCAGAAGTGAAATAGACTCCTTGAAATGGTTAACGAAGAAAGGAGATGGATGCATGTCCAATGGGGAGGGCTTGCCTTCAGGGACTTTTTATAGGGCTAAGTAGAAACTCAGCATTCTGCTTTACTTCAGGAGCCTTCTTGGGTTCAAAGGACTTCCCTGGCTTTATTTACTAATTCCTGAAAAAGCATACACAGCATAAACAATGCAGACTGAAAAAACTGTGCAGAAAATAGCATGAAATCAGATTCTTCTGTGATTGCTCAATCTGCTTTCTTCCGCTGGCCATAAATGTGACATTCTTCTATGTGTATACATATTTATAGGTATATGCATATGTGTGTGTGTATACAGAATTATTTAGTACTAATATTTTTGGCCTCAGCCACTACTAAATGAGATTAATAAAAAATATTATTTTTTTCATTCTTTAAGTAAAAATTTAAGGGTTGAAATCAGTTTCTGAAAGATTTTTAAAGGAAGGATTCTATCTGTTTTTGTTTCAGGTGCATACAAGCTCTATAACAGAAAAACTGAGTTTCTCAATGTCAAGTGGGATTATTTTTCTTCTAGTGAAATGAGCAAACCATAAAAAAAAAAATTGTCCACTGTTACATAGCAGCTGCCAGCTTGGAAAATTGCTACAGACACCAGTATATGCACGTAAGCCATTTCCCATGGTGATAGCAGTTTCTGAAGGCCTTGAAGGTAAGCATGGGTACATAAAAACATAGGGAGTGAAACTCTAACTTAAGCTCGGCTCCACAAACTTGGAGTCACTGTTTCAATGCAAGAGAAATTTCAGGCAGAAAAAACAGCCAACATGTGTCTGCCTCCACACACATATGCACATTGTTGTTTCAGAGTTTATTCTGAGACTCAAGGCTTAAAGTCAGGATAGAAAATGAGGGATTTTTAGGTTATTTATTTAGAACCTATCTGCATTAAATAGGAAGAATTTTAAAACCAAAGAGTTCTGTGTGTGTCTGAAATAACCTTTATGGTTTTGACTAACTTCAGAAGATAGTTACCGGTATAGAGAGTCTATTGTGAAGCTCAGAATTAAAATTTGTAGCTGGAGGTGCAGCACAGTAGACATGAGGATTCAGACAGGGTCTTAGAAACCAAAACATTGAAAGAGTTTTCTGTCCATGCTTCCACTACTTTCTTTACAAGATTCTTTCATTGCTTTGGGTCACATTTAAGCTCATTTGATTACCTCTCAGGATTTGGTTTAGCCTCAGTACCTTATATATCACATCATAATTATTACTTGAAAAATACTAACTAAAATAAAAGTGGGATTCGTCATCATGAATGGTGTTACCTGCTTTTTGTTTTGAGCTAATATCAGAACGATAGAAATGTCAGAAATACCTAGCCTTTTATTCTAGGTTTTTTCTTGCATTGCATTGTTGTTTTAATGTAAGAGAGTTTATAATAAGAACAAAATCAAACCACTTCAAAGAAAATGCATTATTACATAATTAGCTACATGGTAGAAGTGGCTTTTTTGACTGCTCCTTAATACACTCAAAATTGTCCTACAATTTTACCTTACCTACTTTGTTAGGCAGTAATAATTAGAAAACCTATACATGTGAATGATGCAGATCTTGATCCTGAAAGTGAAAAGGTAGGGAAAAATAAATAATTTCTCTGACAACAAAACGATTGAAGAAGTCTTCTAGTACCAATAGTGACCTTCAAGAAAGCTGGTGATGGACTTTTTATAACGGCATGTAGTGATAGGAGAAGGAAAAATGGCTTCAAACTGAAATGGGGTAGATTAGGATATTAGGAATAAGTTTTTTCTTCTGAGGGTGATGAGGCACTGCAACAGGCTGACAGAGAAACTGCAGATGCCCTGTCCCTGAAAGTGTTCAAGGCCAGGTTGGATGGGGCTTTGAACCACCTGGTCTAGTGGCAGGTGTCCCTTGCCTCAGCAGGGGGGGTGGAACAAGATGATCTTTAAGCTCCTTTCTAAGCAAAATCATTCTATGATCCTACAATTCTATAAAGATTGCTGAATTTTCATTGTAGTTTATGAGATTTATATACATACTATCTTAATACTTAATACTTACGCTTAATACTTAATACTTAATACTTAATACTTTATACTTAATACTTAATATTAATCAATTAGACTCTGCTGCCAGAACAGTCTTATTCTACTGTTCTTGCCTGGCGTAGGTGGGGGCTGCCTGAAGAAAACAATCCTTCATGTCTAACAAACTGCACATGCTTAGGTGTAAGTATAAAATAGTAGTCTTCAAGTACTTATGTGTCTTGTCGCATAAAGATAAAGAAGCAGAGTTTATCCTCTTGTTAGATGATGCTAAACACAACTCTGTGAGGGTATATAGAATCTTTAAGATCCCTTCCAATACAAAACCATGCTATGATTCTATAAGTCTTTTATTTTAACTCAGTTCTTTGAGTTTTCTGAAGGAAATCAGTCTGAAAGTCGTGCTGACAGAAATCTCGACACAGTATAGAGTTGTATAGTGAAACTAATATAATTCCAGAGTCTCCCCAACAGTTGCTTTCAGAATTCTTTGACACTAAAATTATTACTGGGTTGGACACTGGACTGTACTGACCAGTCCTAGTTTAAAAATATTGACTCTTCAAAGCTGCAAAAGGAAAATTGGTAAAACATATCAATCAGACCATCAGCTATTGGTTTTGCTTTTATTCATTTTTCAGATCAGGCTGTTACACTTTTTGAGAATGATAATGTTCACCTTGTTCAAAATTTAATGTTTTTTTTTTTTCATTTTGCTTTTTGAGGGGGGGGTGTGTGTGTTAAGTCCATCATTACAGGGAACATTTTGTTTCAGCACAGGGCACTTACCTGGCTTTACATTTGAGAAAGATGAATATAATACTTTGCTTTCAGGACAAGTCAGAACTATGCATGCTAAAAATAGTAGGAGACAAACTGAAATCAATGAGAAAGAATGTAGGCTTTATATAAGAATGTGAAAAATAAATTTATTTGCCCTAACAAACAACCTATTCCAATGCCTCACCACCCTCACAGTAAAGAATTTCTTCCTAACATCTAATCTAAACTTACTCTCTGCCATTTTGAAGCCATTCCCTCTTGTTCTGTCACTCTTGTAAATAGTCTCTCCCCGTATTTCATGTGGGCTCCCATCCGGTACTGGAAGGCCACAATAAGGTAGCCCCTAATTCTCTTCTCTTTTCTTCTTCTCTTCTCTTCTCTTCTCTTCTCTTCTCTTCTCTCTTCTCTTCTCTTCTCTTCTCTTCTCTTCTCTTCTCTTCTCTTCTCTTCTCTTCTCTTCTCTTCTCTCTCCTCTCCTCTCCTCTCTCTCTCCTCTCCTCTCCTCTCCTCTCCCTCTCCTCTTCCCTTCCCTTCCTCTTCTCTCTCTCCTTCTCTTCTCTTCTTCTCTTCTCTCTCTTCTCTTCCTCTCTTCTCTTCTCTTCTCTTCTCTTCTCTTTCTCTTCTCTTCTCTTCTTCTTCTTTCTCTTCTTCTCTTCTCTTCTCTTTCTTCTCTTCTCTTCTCTTCTCTTTCTCTTCTTTCTCTTCTCTTCTTTCTTCTTCTCTTCTCTTTCTTCTCTTCTCTCTCTTCTTCTTCTCTTCTCTTCTCTCTCTTCTCTTCTCTTCTCTTCTCTCTCCTTCTCTTCTCTTCTCTTCTCTTCTCCAGGTTGAACAATCCCAATTCTCTCAGCCTTTCCCCATAGCAGAGGTGCTCCATCCCTCTGATCACCTTGGTGCCTCCTCTGGACTCTCTCCAAACTCCATGTCCTTCCTGTGCTGTACCCCAGCGCTGGGGCAGCTCTGCAGGTGGGGTCTGACAGATTGGGCAGAGGGGCAGAATCCCCCTCCCTGCCCTGCTGCCCACGGGGCTTTGGATGCAGCCCAGGACACCCCTTGGCTCTCTGGGCTGGCAGTGCCCATGGCTGGCTCGTGTCCAGTTTAAAGCTGTGCCAGTGAGCCCTGCTAGTTCCTGTGCGGACTCTCTCACTGGGCAAGTGGAGTCCTGTCTGATGCCAGGATTCCTGACGATATGTAGACCATTCCATTGTCAAAAATTTTGCTGGTGACAACTGCTGTGGAGCCATTTATTAATAAGTTCCTACCTTCCTGGTGATTTCCCTATCCCAGGTCCAATGGAAGCAACAGACCTTCCCTACAGGGTTTGCCTGTTTTGTCATATTGAGCTCTCTGTTCTTTCAGAAGGGAGTCATCTACAATCTTCCTCTTGGAAGCAGATTTGGTGCAGAGGATTGACTTTTCTGGTTATGGTGACACATCTGGTGTAGCTGTACCTTCATCCTCTTTTGGATTTCCACATACAAATCCTATTGTGCAGAGGCACCTGGTGGGTAGGCAAAGAAGGATTTTGTTTGCCACCCCAGCATGGACTACCCTCCATTTGCTCCTCTCTTCACAAATGATACTGCTGCTTGCTGGGGGACGGACAGAGGATCCCCTTGTTCTTGAATTTTTTAATTTTTTTTTTAATTTTTTAAAATTTTTTTTGTGGCTACTCGTGGCTGCTCCTGGAAGTTCTTGGTTCCATCAATATCCTTTCTGAGCATCTAATACTCTTTAGCCTTTCTTATATCATCGCATAGCTCTGCTACAAGCTGAGCAGGTCATTCACCTGGTAACTTCTGCTACAATCCAGTGAAAGGTTAGGCACTCTACAGCTTGAAACCTGGAGTTGTATTTTTTGGGGGGGAACTTTGTCTAGCTCTCTCTGAGACAAGAAAAATTTTAGAAACTACTGTATTTTTCAGTTTCAAGTCCTAACATGTGAAAGAAAGAGTCCACAGGATGGAGGAAGTGCAGAACCTTGAGGTTTTCCTCTCATACAATTATTTCAGAGTATATAATTTGGTGAAACCACAGCACTGGAAAAAAAAAATCAAGTAAAATAGCAGAAGTCCAGAATAACATAGACACAGATCTATGTCACAGGTCCATATTCACCACTGACTTTTTCCTATAATTAAAAAAATATTGCCTTTGGAAGACCTCATCCCTTAAAGTGCCAGTAATAAAATTTTAAAAGTTCCAGCATGGAGATATAGATGCCCGAAGATATTTGTTTCAAATATGTTTAATTATTCTACCTTGATCTCTTGATGCAATCTTTACGTGTTCTAACTTGGGGGAAACCAAAGTACTTTAAAGCCATTTCTCTTTTTCTTCTGATAAGCAGAATAAAACATTCAGCACTGTATAGATGAACAACCCCCTACACTTTTCTCTCTTAAAGCTCAAAAACACCGATTCACATGCATATTGCAAGAAAAAAATCTTTCATTTTTGTATAATCCCCAAAGACATTACATTTATTTAGGCTGTTGTGTTTACTTCAAAACATCAGTGGATTGAGGCAGGTTTTATTTATTGAAAAGATATACTAATGCATAGAAGCAAGGTAATAATATCCCAAACCTACATAATATTATTCTATTTGCAATTCAGTCATGTGTTTGAATTTTAAAAGAATTCACTAAGTTATACAATTTAAACAATTGTATAAAACTGAAAAATCCCTTTGATTTATTCAAAAGAAAAAAAAAACCCAACCGAAAAAGGGGACACACAACGAAATGGGGACAATCAGTTATCATTCAACCAGCTCAAATTATCTGAGCAAATAAAAATAGTGGATGATACAATTAGTAGATAAATAAGAAAACTATAGAATTGTTTTCAGGGTACCTACTTCCTGAGAATACTCTGCTCTTGTGATTGTGGTCGTTTAGCACCAAGCAAACGAATTTCCTAACATATACCTGAGGTTGTGGATGCAGATGCCTTGGAAATTAGGAGTTGTTCTCACAATTTCCTTTAACATTACTTGGTGAAATACACTGCCCACATGTAACCCAAAGGTTACAGTCATGATGTTAATCCTCATGAGTTCCTAATTTAGACATCCTTTATGTTTCTCATTCTTCACCCTGAAACGCTGGCAGAAATGCTCTGGTTTTGTGCTAATAGATCAGGTGCTTTGTGCCCATTAAACAGAGCACCTCTAAGCCAGCCTGTGTCAAATTGGAGGTTTTACAGAGAATCACATTAATTCTGCTGGGGGAAAAGTAGGGATAAACAACAATGAAGAAATATAGTGCTCCCTCTCTGAAATCCTTTTAAGAAGTAATCCTCTGAAATTAGAGCATGTCATCTGATTTATCAGCTTTCATAGCAGTGAACTGTTAACTGTGGAAAACACATTTTCAGGGAAATTAATCCTAATGTAAACTATGTTTTAAGTTACTATTTTTGTTATCATCATTATATGTGCACAGTCTTCATACATACAGATCTCAACTGAAAAACAGTGACTGAACATCAGCCAAGTAGCCGTAAAACAATGCAATTTCATTGCATTTATATGAACAATTGTCTACACTAAAAAAAAAAAAAAATCAGTAATACCTATCTGAGTATTCTTTTTAATACAAACTCCATAGTTTCAGCAATAATGACAACTTTCATGAGTTTGCTTATGAAGTCTCTTTCATAGAATTTTGGAGTGTTTTCTTGGCAGAATTCAGTGCAAGATGCTCTGCATAATGAAAGGGCTCTGGATTATTTAATTGCTAAATCTAAGGGTCACTAGTGATGTTTCAGAAAGATATTTTAAGAAGTAAGTATTTCTCATTAAAACATCAGTAAAACCTTGATAGGAGTTTTAATTGTGTACAAACAAGTCACAGACTTGAAGGCTATTGGGAAAGAAGATGTGGACCTAAGCAGCTGTAGTACTATTGCATTCAATGCCTGTTGGTTAGAGTCAGAAAAGAAAATTTTTTTGGGGCAGACAACAATTTTTCCCTTTCATTTTCGTAGGCATCCTTAACATTATGAAAGCCTGATTAATAAGAAGCTGTGCCACCTGACATTATGTGGTTGACAGTCACCTGGTACACGTTCATGGAGAAATTGTTTCCCTGCAAAACCGTAGAAGCTGATGCATTTTGTTATTTGTTTGACTGACTGATTGCCAAAGAAGTCAGAGTTTGGTTGAACATCAGAGTTTATCAGTAAGAAATAAAAGACAGCAAGGTACTTTGACCTTGGAGATAAAAACTAGAAAAGAATATTACCAGGCATGTGTGATACCAGACTTTCAGTGGTGGAGCTACACTTATGGGGAAAATGGATGAGGAGGTGGATAGAATTTTGCAGAAATATAAATATCCTCTCCATGGGAAAGATATATTACCTTACCCCCTTTCTAGAAAGTGTGAGGAGGCTGGGGATATTTCAGTGATGTTCTATTCCCAGAAAATATGATGATGTTTTTATATGACTGCTGGAACCAAGTAAAAATACTGCACAAGAATGTGAAGTGAAGAACTTCCTGTCCTTTGCCTGTGTTGAAGCTAGCAGAAGTTCAAATTACCACATAAATTCTTACCCATGTCACCGTTATTTGTCTGCCCACCCGGTTCAGAGTATTTCAGCCTCATGAATGGCCACTCTTAAAACATTTTTTATATTCAAATAACAGAGTTACTAGCAACAGCAGCTAATATTCCAAAGTAAACTTTGAGCACAAATTTTAGAGGTTCTGTTCATAAAGAGAAAGAGAATTTTTTCTGGGAAAATTTTTATGGAAGTTAGTTTAATGTTAATTTCATTTATAAAGCAATATCATCTGTGACAGATATACAAATGTGAAAGATACCCCCCCCAATATTAGAGGAACTTCTGACTACTTACCTTGCTCTTGGAAAAGTTTGATATGTGTAGTTAAGCTGATACATTTTGCGTGTTTTGTGACTACAGTTTTCCTGCTCTCTTTTAATGGCATATTCTTTTAGTATGACTCACAACCATTTTGCTCTCTCAGACCTAGGTTCAGAGCACTCAACATTGCCAGTTAAATATGACTTTGAAACTGAATTGCTTTATTTTAATTTTGCTTCTGTGGTGTTTCCTGGCATATTTTCCAGTTATATTACTATTCCTCTTTTCTACTTATTTGTTATCTTTATTTAGTCGACGGTGTCTTACTGAGTTGCCAGTTGCAGCTCCAGACTTTCTCCAGCAGATATTAGAAACAGGTTGCTTGCATCCTGTCTGCTCTTGACACTTCCAAGAATACACATCATACTTATGGGTCAGCCAACCTTGATTTGATGAAAGTTCACTGAGAATAAAACAGCTGAAATGAAATAAAGGAAACACTTAAAAAATTTAGTCTCAAGGCTAATTTAATAGGAAAATTAATTTTAGAATTTAAAAGTAGAAAAATTTTAAAGTACAAAAATATTCCACTCAGTTATTTAATAGAAATTTCAGTACTATTAGAAAAAACATCATTTCCAAAGCTTTCATCCCGTAAGAAAAAGAAAAGGTGCTGGGAATAGAAAAAAAACATTGAATGTCTTTCACAAACATTGCTAGACTACACATGTAGTACACCTAGTACACAAGGAAGTCTTCATGTCTGGAATTCTTAGGAGTCTAGCGCTAAAGATCATAGTCTGACTGAGGTCAGATGAAAAACAAACAAACAAACAAACAAACAAACAAACTAACTAACTAACTAACTAACTAATCTAAGAATCACTGGATGCTACAAATTAAAACCATTGAGACTTAAGTACCTTTAAAGCATAGATACTGTTCACATCCTGTGAGCTAGCAGAAGAATACCCTGCAAAGTTCAAAGTGATGGCATATCATGTCAGATGTTAGCCAGAGCACATTTTCTGCTCCAGTTCATAAAACCTGACAGTGTTCTTTGAAAAACTTCTCTGTTGTACAGATGTACAGGATGAGACAGAATTTTATTACACCAGCTCTTCAGAGAGCCATTGTGAACTTTCCTCTGACATGGTGTTGTAATTCTGAGGTCCTGTAAGGCAAGATTAGTTGGAAAAGGAATCTGAAAACATGGAGACTATTTTTTCTTTTTTTCTCAGTAGAGGTGATCTCTAAATAATCCCATTATTTGAATAGCATCATCCTGAGGGCAGTCTTTTTCCTGTGACTGAATTTTGGAGTACAGTTTGAAATGCTTGTTGTATTTATTTGTCATTAGTGTAAGAAGACATACTTTTAACTTCTTGACACTGAGAAATGGACTGTCAGAACAACGCCAGCAATTAAATCAGAATGACTCTACCCACAAATTATTTAGAAAGTTTTCTTTGTATGACTTAAGAGACTATGAAATGTTATTTAACTTCTCAAGTTGGCATATGGTTGAAATTAAAGCAGAATTTTAATGTCTGGTGGTTCCTTGTGGATATTAAAAAAATCTTTCTCTTCCTATGTCTACAGCAAAGCAGTGTTTACCTAGTGCTCAAAAAAGATAAAAGAGAATATTAATCTAGTGGTTGAAAGAAAATTTGAAAGAATTGTAGAAATTTCAGTAATTTTGAGAGGAAATCAAAATGGCCTGCAAATGAGGATAACGCTGAAACTTCAGCAGGGCCATGCAGTAAACCATGAAGAGGAACAGAGCTGTTTGGATGTTTTTTTGCTGTCTGATCCAGAGTGGATATGTTTGAAGATGACATAATTTATATTTTTCCACAAAAGATGGAAATTATCCACTTCTCAAAATTTTTATGTATGATCTGTGACAGTGAGATACCTTTCAGGAGCTGGCAATGGCTGGTGATGGAACAAAAATAATCCCTGGCAGCTGGAAAACTATCATGGTTTACCAATATAAAATCTGCAGAACAGCAATATAGATAATCAAAATATTTGAAACTTTTGAGATTTTTTTGTGACTCAAAGGAACAGAGTGAATTACTATTTTAACGCTAAATTTGAACAAGTTTTCAGAAGATAAACATGATCGGAAATGGACATTGTGTGTTAATTTATCTTAAATATACATATCATCAGTAATACTCTAACGTATGATGGGGTTTCCTTTTGTATCAAGAGTACATTTATGAGAGCTTTTGCTTATTTTCTCTTGTAATCCTGACTTTCATTTAACTTGCCAACAAAGCCTCTCTTGAAGCTGTAGGTGAGGTCCTTCTAAAAATGTAAGAAAAGGTAAAAACCCCTTGAATGATTTACAATAAAAGAAGGAGGGAGAAGAACAAAAATAGCTGCAGTAATGTAAGTAGAGTGGGTGAATATATGACATGAGTGATTTGTTGAGTATGTCAGTGATAGTTTCAGTACAATAGGAACAGATAATATAGCATGTTAGTGTAGTTCTCCAAAAGCTTTATTTTGTGAAATGTGGAGACATGATATACTTTGTCAATTCAGCTGTCATTGTGGTAGTAACATAAAATACCCCATGTGTCCAGACAGAATTTTTTAAAAAGCATGACAACGAAATTATAGATCTGCCTTGCTTGTATCCTTACTTTGCATTAAATATATTAAAAATAATTTCTGATGACTATCCAAGTATCATTCAGGAATATATGCAAGACTTTTTGCCTTTTAGCAAGTATCTAATTTCATTCCTAGAGTACTTGCCTTGTCTTTCTTTGCCTTGCCTTGCCTTTCCTTCCCTTCCCCATCATCCCTTCCCTGATTTTCTTCCTAATTTTTATTATGATGTTAGAGATATTTTGCAATATTTTTTCTTTTTTTTTTTCTTATTTCATTCTATATTCTTTCTTCCTCATAATGTGTTGCTGTATAATCAATTGCAACGTTCAGTTTCTTTCAGTATTTGTATAAATAAATTTCGAATTGAAATTCCACTGCTACCAGTACATCTGGCAATATTGAATTACCTTCAAGTTTAACAAATATCTAATCTAAATACCAGCATAAACAATATCTTCATACATTAATGTATTTGGCAGCTCAGAACTGGCTAATCTCTCTAAATGTAAGATCAGATGTAGGCAATTTTATTGACAAATAAATCTTACTTTTTTCCAGATGACTAAACACTGTTTTTTAAAAGTAAGTATACCCTCATATCTGCTAAATTTATTTTCTACCAATTAATGTGTTCCTCTTCACCCATTAATGAATCCTACTTGCCAGTTACACTATATGACAACTAATTACAGAAATCTTGCCAATATCCAAGACATGCATAATTCTTGATAATTGAAGAACTAGTTCTTTTCAGTAACAACATCTGACTGAGACATTTGTTAGTAAGGTTGTGTAGTGTTAAACTAACATGGAGAGCCTGATGGAGTTCTGTTGGAATATTTCATTAAATTAACATTATGGACTTTTAATGGATGTCTTGATTAGATGCTGTTATTAACAGGGATGATGAACAAATAAAAATCAGGCCCTATGTGTGCAGAATGCCTCATTAGAATTCACTGTGGGACGTAGATAAAAATGCCTCAGTCTACCTAACAAACATCAGAAAAAAGTCTTTGCTAAGCAAGAATGTATAAGCAGTCACAAAGTAAAACATCATGGTTTTGAGCTCTTAATTTTAAAGTGAACTTACAACATTGGTTCAAATTTGCCTCTTATTCACATTGGTACAATTTTGCAAAATTTATCAGAATTGTCCCATAGATGAAATTACTTATTAATCATTTGAGGTGTGAAGTGCTAGGAAACACAGCAAGGTATTTTTGTACAATTCTGCCCTTTTCTTTTTCATCGTTAACCTTAAGTTCAGCAGGGTGGATAGCATGGAGATGAATCTAAACCAATGCTGCATTAATGTGTTCATTGGCTTTTCCCCCCTTATTCAATGTGCCACCACAGAAGAAAACTCTGTATGCACAGCAAGTGATCAATCAGAGAATCATAGTACCATAGAGCTATGGTTTAGGTTGGATGGAACCTTTCAAGATCATCTAGTCCAATCTTCTAAACATAGGGGAAGAATCATCTCCCTCAAAATGCTGGACACTCTTCTTTTGAAGTAGCCCAGGATATGGCTGTCTTTCTCAGCTGCAAATGCACATTTGCTGAGTCATGTCCACATTTTCAACTACCAGTGTCCCTAAGTCCTTCTCTGCGAGGTTGCTGCTCTCAATGCATTCATCCCCCTGTCTTGATACTGGGGATTGCCCTAACCCAAGTACAGTGCCTCGCCCATGGTCTTGTCAAACTACATAAGGTTTGCTCAGGGCCGCTCCTCAGTCCTGTCCAGGTCCCTCTACATGGCATCCCCTCCCTCTGCTGAATCAACAGCACCACTCAGCTTGATGCAATCTGCAAACTTGCTGAGGGTGCACTCAGTCATGCTGTCCATGTTGTTGATGAAGATATTAAATAACATCAGTGCCAGGAGAGACCTTTGAGAGACATCATTCCTTATTGGTTTCCACTTGGATACTGAGCAATTGACTGCAACTCTTTGGATGCAGACATACAGCCAATGCCTTATTAATCTAACAGTTCATCCATCCAACCCATATTTCTGCAATTTAGAAATGAAAATGTTATGAGGAGCAGTATCAAAAGTCTTAGAGAAGTATAGATAGAAGGCATTGGTAACTCTTCCCTTTTTCCCTCAAGGAGTCAATAATTAACCTACTCTGCCAGCAAAACCAGCCCTTCCAAGTAATGTTTGTGTGAAAGACTCATTTGTTCTTTCAATCAAACATTTACAGAGTCAAAATGATTTCCCAGCTCTCATACATGTAAATTCTCCCTAGTAGTGTAATAAATAAAAGTGAACAAGGGAAAAGAAAGAGTGTATCTTTACTAAGCATTTCCTCAGCACTTTTCCATACAACTTCTATTATTTTAATGAAACAATTAGTGTAAATTATATTTTTAATATAGGTTACCACCAATTAAAAAAACCAAACATTCCAATTCAGTAAAATACCAAAAAAGCTCATTCTCAGTAATAGACATATGATCAACCCAAATTAAGTCAGTAACTTCACTGTTTCTTTTCAGTATAATCATCTCTGCAATGTAAAAGCAGTATTGTGGAACACAGACGCTTGTTCTATTCTGTGCTTATTTCCCTCTCTGCATTTGCCTACATTATTCTTTCTAAAAGATTTACTTTTTCTAATCCTCTACTGGACTGTGTAAAAAGGGCTCTTGAAAAAAAAAATCACTAGCTGCTTTAAAGAAAACCAGCTTCTACTCTAGTGTATTTTTTGCATAATAGTTCAATTTTAATATAAATAAAAATGAATACAATGAAAATGGGCTGTTTCTCAAAAGAGAAGGCTGTGGATTGTCACTCTTTAAGTTGTTCCTGTTCTTTAAAATTGCTTTTGTTTTCAGAGCCTTCCACTGAGATCAAGATGGGATGTCAGCCAAAAGGAATTTAACTTGGTGTTTTCCATCAGGGAATAGGCCTGAGTTTTGATCTCTTTCATAATCACTTGAATATGTAAACCAATGATTTCCATCTTTAACGGTTTGGCAAGAAAGATTCGACATATTCATTTAAGGACTATTATCCTTTGAAGCATGCACAGTAATTCCAAAACATTAAATTTCCAAGCTGATTATGTTCTTCCAATGTAATACTTTGTTTCTTCTTTTTACAATTAAACACTTTAAACATGATAGACAATTGTAAAGCAGTATAAAACTCAAAAAAATAAGAAGGCAACTCTTCTATTCTTCAGGTTTCAATTAAAAATATTTGAGTTTGTGTAGATGTTATGTGGATGGCAGTTGAAGAAGGTTAAAAAAATATATTTCATTTTATATTTGCCATAAAAAGTATTGCTACTGGCTTCATCACTAATCAGTCAATATGCATTAAGTGATCATCCTGAATAATCACAATATTAATTGTAAAACAAATAAAATAAGTAAAAATTAGTTACCTTAAAAACACAGGTTCAAAACCATGCACATAATTCTTCGCAGGAATTCACTTCCAAAACCTCAACTTCATGCTTAAAATAGATATTGGACTAACTCTTATTCTCACTTAATTTAATAGCAAAATTCAGAACCAAAAAAGAACATATTCTGTATAAGTATACTCCCTAGAATCCTAATCTGTCCAATTTTTCAAAAAGAATTCTACAAAACCCTTGTAAATAGTGGGGTTTTTTTGGGTTTTTTTGCTTTTTTTGTTTTTTCTTTTTTAAATGAAAATAATGTTTCCTGTTTGTGTCGTTTTTACTGCAGAGTTTTCCTATCGGGGGAGTCTGCAGGGGTTTGTGTCTGTGAGAAGACATTGGAGGCTGCCCCAAAGTCATACAAAGGCAGTATCAGACAGCTCCTAAACCATCCCAACACCGCTCAAAGCTGAACCACCAATGATGCTGCTGGCATCTCTGTGACAATATATTTTAAAAGGGTAAAGATTATAGCACAGCAGCTGCAAGACAGGAGTGAGAAAAACGTGCAACAGATATCAAGGTCAGAGAAGGCAGAAAGAAAAGAAGTGTTCCAGGTGCCAGAGCAGAGATTCCATGAAGATCATGGTGGAAGAGGTTGTCCTCCTGCAGTCCATAGAGGAACATATGGGAGCAGGTATGGACAATTGGGTGTGGCTGAGACGGAGTTTTTTATCCCATAGCAGCCCTCAGAGGGCTGTGCTGTGTGTGGCTACCTGGAAAGATGTTGATAACGCACCTGTGCTTTGGCTGCTGCTGAGCAGGGCTGGCACAGCTCCAGCATGATCCCTCCAGCCTTGTCCCTCACCAGCAGGCTGGCGATGGCAAGAACTTGGGTGTGGATGCAGACAGAACAGCTGAGCCAAACTGGCCAGAGGGGTGCTCCATATCATCTGTGTTTGCTCAGCAATAAAAGTCAAGGGAAAGGAAGAGGATGGGACCACTGCTTTTGCTTTACTTAAAACTACTTTTATCTTGATGCATCATGGAGTTTTTTCCTTCTTATTTTCTCCTCCTGTTCTTCTGAGCAATGGAGGCATACAAGCGATTGCTAAGCATCTGGTATTCAGCCAGGGCCAGCTCTCCACATGTCCATACTGCTGCTGGTGCAGGACCCCACACCAAAGCAGGTGAAGAGACATCAAAGGAAGCTGCAGCCTGTGGACAGCCCATGGCAGAACAGGCTCCTGTAAAGCAGAACTGCTCCACTGTGGAGCATGGAGTGGAGACCATGTAGGAGCTGTTGCCCCATGGTGCGGGCAGCTCCGTGCTGGAACAGTCTGTTTCTGTAGGTCTGTATGCCATGGAAAACACCCAGACAGGAACAATTCTGATGAGCTGAAGCCCATGGAGAGGACCTACATTGGAGCAGTTTATGAAGGTCTGTATCCTGTGAAAGGCATCCCGTGCTGGAAGAAGGGAAGGGCGCTAAGAGGAGGGGGTGTCAAGGATGATGACTGATCACAATCCTCATTTCATTGCTCTGCAATGCTTTTGGGAAAGAGGTAGAAGGATCAGGACTGTAGCTGTACCTGGGAAGAAGGGGCAGGTAGGGAAAAGGTGTTTTTACTTTTGTATTTATGCCTCACCAGCCTACTCTGCTGTTAAATTAAGAAAATCTTTCCCAGTTTCTGTGTGTTTTGCCCATGGCAGTAACTGATGAGTAATCTCACTGTCCTTATTTTGACTCATAAGGCTCCCTGTATTTTCTGCCCCTGTCATGTTGAAGAGGATGAGTGAGAGAGCAGCTTTGTGGGTGCCTGTCAGAAGGCCAAGGTTAAACTCCTCATACTGGTTCAAAAAAAAAGCTCTTCCAATAAGCACCACGAATTGCCTTCAAAAACACTTGCTTGTCTCCCACAACAGTGTAGATCTACAATAATCTAGACAATTAAGAGCAATTTTAAGACAAAAAGAAGTTACACTTTTAGTAAAAGTGAATCCATTTGGGATTTTTCAATTCCCATCCTGATAGATTATGGGACTCAGTTCAAGGTGTCCACAAACTGCACTGCTGTTATTAATCCCTGAGTAACCACAAAACTCATATTCCACAATTCTTCACTGTGGGTGAGGATTGCTTTCCAAGAACTACTTATTTCCGTTGCCAGGGACATGAATTTAAAATGCAGTGAGCTATTCTTTCTTTGTCTGAGATTTCTAGGCTCCTCTATCCTTATAGAATAGCATTTCACACCATCTAACAAAAGGATAAGCTCTGCTGCTTTATGCAACAAAACCCTTACATAAGTGCTCAAAGACTATTTTGTGCTTAAACCTAAGCACACGGAGTTAGACATGAAGGATTGTTTCTTGAGCAGCCATCTCCTCCAAACAAGAGCAATGCAAGAAAACTTCTCTGGTAGTGGAGTCTGAATGATTAATGGCACTGTATTAATATAGTGAATATATGTATATGTATATATATATACATATACACACCTCATAAACTACATTGAAAACCATAATTTTGAGGTTGTTTCTATTCATGGTGGGGCAGTAATACAGATTTTTCCATTTATGTCTGAGCGAAGGGTAGCACCAGCTGAAGCATGCGGCAATGAGGAAAATTTAAAAGCGGCAAATCAGAAGATATTTGCAGAGCACAATAATGCAGTTTATTGGTCCTGCATTACAAGCACGGAAAGCCTTACACACTGACTTAGACATGGGTAAGCCATCTCCTATTGTGCTGTTCCGTCACACCTCTGCACACACAAACCTATTTGCCTGGCCCTACTCAGGAACCCAAAATCATCTCAGGAACCTCTTTCCCTTGATTCAGTTTTCCACATGTTATTGCAGCTACTTGAAAAATCTGAAATGGCAGCAAATAAAATGAATGTGTTTTGCTGTATTTATGATCTCTGACACAACATGTATGATCTGACTGAGAACCTCAACCAGTAAGCTTTAATGCATTAAAAGACAGCTTTATTAGATTTCATGGTTGTTCTACGGGAATGTGTCAAATATTACATTTTTTTATCTAGACCTGAGCAGAAAACAGAATGCCCTATAAAACTTACAGAAGACACAAAAGTCTTTGCAAGAAAAGATCAGAAAACGTTTTGAAGCGTTTGTAGATAACACTAGATGACACAGACTGCTAATTCTCTAGGAGTAACATATTTGCTTTTTTTGCATTAGTACAGAGACGTTATTTTGTGAAAATATCATCTCTAGTAGTTACCTTGGCCCAACAAACATAGCAGGATTTCACCCTTTTTTTTTTTTTTTTTGCTCTTTGGATGTTGGTTGGTTTGGGGGGAGTGTTTGGGGGTATATGTGTATGTGTTAGTTTGTTTTGGTTTGATTTGGGTTTTTTTTGCCTTTTTTTTTTTTTGTTTTGTTTGTTTGTTTTTGTTTTGTTTTTGGGGGTATTTTTGTTTGATTTTGTTTGATTTGGTTTGGTTTGGTTTGGTTTGGTTTGGTTTGGTGTGGTTTGGTTTGGTTTGGTTTGGTTTGGTTTGGTTTGGTTTGGTTTGGTTTGGTTTGGTTTGGTTTGGTTTGGCTTGGCTAAGTTTTTTTCTTTTGGACTTATTCCTTTAAAAAGATGATTGAGCAGATATTAGCTAATTAAAATGATGCAATTCTAACAGAAAGAAAGTGGTAATTTTGTAGCTACTGGCAAGGGAACTGAGCTGCATATGACAAGGTCCCAGCTTTTGAATTTTTCTCACCCCTTGTGCTGGTCATAGGCTACTTTGGGGGTAGCTATCTATCATTTAGATTTTATCAAAAATGCAACTTTGAAAAAGCTTTCATATCAAAGATGCTATATTGTGATTATTCAATTGAAAAAAAATCCCAGCTGTCTTCCAATATAACTCTGATAATACTAGCTTTCTGGAATCCCATGGCAATTATTTTGAAACAAAAGGGTTTTCATATTAAAAAAACCCATAATTTCTTGTTCCACATAAAACCACAACAGCAAAAGTACCTATTATTTCACTTACACATGCATTAATCATGTTCTGTAATGCACTGCTACCTGTTGAGAAAGATGAGATGTCAGTTTTAGAATAAATAAGATATGGGCAAGCTACCATCAGTTTATAACCAAGAAAATGACCGCGTAATGAATATGCATAACATAATAGTTTAAAAAAACCTCTCACAATATATGTGTCATTTATTCCTCAAATGAGGCAAAAACTTGTGGTTCAGACCATGGAATCTATTTCCTTTGGGTCTATGTTTAAGACATTATGATCATTCAGTTCAAATGCAGAGCAGGGGGTTGTGCATACATACGTTTGGATAGTTTCAACTATTATCCTCTGAGTCTTCTAGAAATAGACTTATTTATCAGACAATATTAAGTCTATCTAATCTCTGTATAGTCATTTCTTGAGCATCTTTTATTTATTCATTATAATTAAAACTTGGTTTAACAGGTAAAAATGCAAGTGATTCTTAAATCTCAAGGTATTTTTTTACTGGTCTAAAATAAGGAAAAAAGGCAGATATTTCAGCTTACATTTGAAAATGTTTACCCTCACCTAGAGGAAAAGTAAGTAAATACTAATTTTTTGTCCCAATATGCTGGTTTTTCCAAACCTGTAACTCTACAATTAATGGCTGCTACGGTTCATTCATGGACAATAATCTAGAAATTGAAGTTACTTTTCTGCAAAAAAAATTGTTTTGCTACTGCTTCTTACATAAGGTTATCAAGATGAGTGAACTACACAGATGAGAGAACAAGATATTTCAAGTCTCAGGGTATCTGGTGATTGGATCTAGTGTGATCTCTCAAAGTTTCCCTTTCTGTAATTTACATTCAAAGATGATTAAAATGTGTTCTTACAAGATAAGAAAAAAACACTTTTGTTAATTAAGGCTGAACTATTACTTATAGAAGAACTGGGTTGTGTAACTAAATATGCTGCTAAATAAATATGATCCATATGAAAAATTTACTGTATTTTTTTCATTACCATATTGCTTTTCATCTGCCTTCTTTCCATTTTAGTTACAAATTCTGTACCTTCATTTGTTTTATAATTTGAACGTCTTCTAGTATTTCTTTGCCCATGGAAGTGAAGACTTCTCTTCCACTCCTCAGTGACGTGGTCAAAATGGCATTTGTCATGGACCTAAACTTTCCTAACCTGAGTAGACTTCTGCAGTATAGTTTTTAAATTGCATATTTTCACCTCTAGTTATTGAAGCTAATATAGGAGAAGAGAATAATAGCTTTGGGGAATATTTTACAGATTGTTCCATAGTTAAGGATCCAGATTCCCTCCAATCTGTGCTTGTGCACATGGCTGAAATATCTGTATTCTGGAAACTGATACTCCATTTTCCTTTGCAGGGTACAGCCTTCTCAGAATTCTTCTTGCCTTGTGGAGGAGTCTAATCCTTTCAAGTAACATCAGAAAGGAAAAATGATAATTATATACACCTCAATTTAATTTATACACCTCAATTATGTGCCTAAAAGATGAGGTAGATCCCAAGCTCAGGTCCCCTACAACACACCTCAAAGCTGACAAATAAGTACTTGCAAAATTTCTTAGAGAAAATTTTGGGCCACACTTGATTTATCAGGTAATCAGCTTCATTCTTATCTATATTTTCCACTATGAAAATTATTCATTATATTCATATAAGCATATCAGACATTTTCTTCAACGAATTAATATTTTCCATACTTACATTGACCTAGAGAAGCAATAGATTATTTAATATAGGACTTGTAAGGACTTTGTGTTGGCTGGCCCTCAGAATATTAGTTCTATTCATCATATTATTGCCCTTATATAATGTTTTTAAAGAAACATGAGACCCTGGCTTATTTTCTTAATTATATATGATACTGTACAATACATTCTTACTACCTACTACCCTAACTGGATCCATCTGTAAATCAGAACATACAGAAAATATAAAAAGGCGCTTCTCAAGCTTAGCAAAGTATAATGTATGGTCCTAAACTGAAATCTAATAGGGAATGAAAAATAATATTCAAATTCTTACCTAGAAATGTTGTTAATTCTGATAGACCTGAAAAACCTGAATTCTGAAATCTGAAAAATTAAGAAGTGTTTTCTGAATCCTTCAAAAATGTAAATATGACTGCGTCACATACTTTCAGAAAGTCTGTAAAATACATCAGTGCTGAAATACAACAGCTGACTCAAACATATGAGATGTAAATACAATATTAGAGGAGGATTTCTAGAACAAAGCGTTCTTTGGGCCTGAATTGGATAGAACTTTCTGATGTGAATCTATGTGAGATTTCCAAGTCACAAATGATGACCATAATACCTAAATAAGAGGATTCACAACAATTTCTCAAATAAGAAGGAATAGGAAGAAAAGCAGGAACAACTGAAGTTATACACAACTTTAGTCTTACAAAAGTTCTTTGAAGTTCAGTATATTAAGAAAGCCAGGAATCAAAATATAAGGCAGAACAGAAGAAACAATACCTTAAGATAAAAAGAATATCTTAAGACAAGTAGGAACAATCAAATTCATTGATACAGTATTATTTAAAACATTCAACTTGCATTTTGCAACTTTTTATTTTTCCTCTGAATTTTGCTAGAAACTTCTTAATTTAATTTGAATTTATGTAGGCCAAAAAATTTCTAGATATAATTTCCACTCCAAATCCACTTTGTTGTTTAGATGTGAGGTGATATTTTATTGCCACCTGCACTAGCTATGCAGGGGGTTTTATGAAAAACCCTCTCTATTTAATTTAATGCTTATTTAATTATAAATATAATAGGAAAACTTAGACTCATCTGCATATTCAATTGATTTCTGAGATCCTTGAGAGATGTAGTTTGAAAGTTCTCTAACGGTTGATGAATGTAAAAAAAAAAATCCAAATGCTTAATGCATATAAGCAAAGGTCTGAAATTCCAGACAATATATGGAAACAAGTTTATGAATTTTACAGGACCCAATGTTTGTAAAAAATCAGTTTCAAGTAATTGTTTCCCCACAGACCTGTAAAACTGATGTCTACTTCCTTGCTGACTTTCTAATTTTTTTTTCTTCTTTCTCCTGAGATTGGAAACTTCATTATATTGCTGTGTGTATGAATCTCTTCAGATTTAGTACATCTGGAGAGCGCATTTTCTTTGGTGCCTTTTTAGACCAGGGCAGTACATCACGCAGTATCTCTCAGCCGTCAACCACTAGTGCCATAATCAGACACTCAAATTATAATGAGGTGGTCTTTTTCACACAAGTATCACATCAGCTTCAAGGAGCCATCACAGTCAGAAGGGAAGGAACTGGGCTCAGAGCAGAGGACAGTTTGCTGTGGGACAGAGCGAAACCAGGAAGCCATCACCTCCTGATCCCTCTTTGTCAAACTCCTGTCACAACTAGGTGTAAACCACATTTCTTTTCTCAAAGGCCTAGATAGACCATTTATTCACATTGCACTCCTTCACATTGCACTCTCTGTGTTCTCTTCTACTTTTTTCTTAACACTTTTGAGAGGAGAAAAAAATTAAAGAAATTGAAAGCTAGAGTCTTGTATAATTGGGATTCTCATCTCAGGATAAGCTATAGATAGGATTTTTTTCTGAGAAGTTACATGATTCCCAACCTATTTACTCAATGGAAATTAACAAGTTCTTTTTACAGTATTTTAATTCCATTTATTATTAAATAAATACCATGCATAATTTACATTTTATCTCCTGTTTGTCTCTTGTTGCTTAAAGACTGATTTCTTGAATTTTGCTTTACATTGCATAGCTACCTCTATCACTATGAGGAATAAAATATTTATAGTAATAGGTATCTTATTTCAGAGGAAGGGAAACATCAATTAATGTTTTTAAGGACAGATGCCAGAAAGGCCTATTACAACATTCTACAAAATCAGAATAATTTTTTAAAAATTGGCATATTGCTCTTTTGTCTTTAACAGCATTTCTCCTCTTACTGGAAGAAAATTTGACAGCACATTTTGAAACTAGCAGAAATTTTTCAAACTGTGAGCCTTTTTTAAAGTATTAGTAAGCACGTGATGAAACCTAGTTTCATACATTTTTCACATTTGCTTTCTTCCTAAATTTCTTTAACGTGATTTGTGGATGAGGAAATTTTGTCTTTTTTTCCATTTATTATCTGCAATTCAGCTGGAAAGTCCCCTAATAGTTGACGGCACATAACCCACATTTAGATCAGAGTTTCAAAGTTCTACAAGTAATTGGTCAAAAAGGAAAGAGAAGTTTGCACATAGATTCCTTCATCTTTGCTATCTCCTTCCAGTGCCACATTGTGGGGATACCTACTTAACTGGACAACAACGAAGCATTTTGTGACTATTATTTTTTTTTTGTGCAGGATTTATTTCCTTGCTGCCAAAGCTCCCATGCTCCCTAGTAATCACAAAAGCTACTCTGACACTATTGAGAGTGATTATTCTGAATTTAGTGTATTTTATATTTTTCTCAGCACTGAGTTTGGCCCTGAAACAAGAAAACTGCTATTATTTACTCCTTTGCTGCCATCTCTCAACAATAGACTCGTAGGGGAAAAAAATACATCATTAAATTATAGACAACAAATCAGTGAATGAAGGAAAAACTTATTTAACTAATTATTACCTTTTCATATTTAGTCTTCTTAAGTGAATTTTTTAGGCAATTCTGCTTGAGATGCCTACTTTTTATAAGCATTTGTCATCTCAGCACAACTAAGATTGAAAATTATTTTTAAACTGCTTTTTTCTTATGAAGATCTGCCTCCTGAATTTAGATCCTTATTCAGGACCCTATAAATAATATTTTCCTTTTCTACAAGAAGCTCATTTCCATGGGATAAACATGTTATCATATAAATATGTTAGCACATATTCACGTCAATTTCTGCAAATCTCTTTACTTTTGTCTTTCTTTCAAATACATGAGTATCCAAGCTTTTTTCTGATGGAATTTCCACATACAAAACCAGTGAGTTTCTGGACTAGTTGTAGTAAAACCACTGCTAGGAGAGTGTGGCAATATTCAAGTGTCTGAGTGGTTGAAGAGCCTTGAAATTTGTTCTTTCAAATCAAGGCAGGACTAGAGTAATTTAGATATTTTCTAGGACTTCTTGTGTCTTTCTGTCTCCATCAGAATTAAAACAAATTTGAAATATCTCTCAGGTCCAGTTTACTTGGGATGGTTCCTCTGTCTTTGATCCTCAGAGGTGCTTTGCTGTCTACATTTGGTCATTTTTCCTCCAGGACTCAGAAGACTATCTTATCTTATCTATCTTATCTATTCAGTCTTATACCTTTCTCTAATGGCCCTCTTTTAGAAAATTTCTTTCCCCAAGGGGATTCAATTACACAAGCATTCCTTTCTTATCTGGAGCCCATGGAATACTACAGTAACTTTTGCTGCTCAACAACTGCTTTTTTGACTAATTTTTCCATAACTGATTTATTTCATCTAGCTTTGTATAATTTAATTCACAACATTCCAATAAAATGCTTGTAAAAAATATGTAAGTATGCATATAATTCATATATCCTTTTTTTCATAATTTAACAGTATGTTTTTCTCTTGATGCATATATACTTTATACTCTTCGCTTGGTTTTATTTAAAATTCTTGTTCCGCTCAACTAATTTTCTTTCTTTTTTTTTAACATCTTATACTGTGTAGATGAAATAATCACTATTGTCAAATTGTTTTTACAGTAGTTTTTAAAACTCTAAAATGACTAGCAGGCAGAGAAGCTACTGTACATTTGTGATACATATAAGGGTACGTGGAGGATACAGCAGACAATCTGAAGGCTTGAAAGTGAACTGCTTTGCATAAAGCCTCATTCTAAACTGAATAGATTATTTCTACTTTTAAGTCTTAGATGTGTTTCATAACTATTTAACAATGCTGCATTATGGACTTCGGTTATTTTCCCTCAAACAGCTTTTCAATCACTCTCTGCACTGCAAATATTACAGCCCTGAGCCCATACCAATTACAAAGAAAGTAGAATAACCTCCTTTTTCTCTTATGTGCTGCTTTTTTTTAAGAGTCTTTCCAAGTGGACTGATGCCAGCATTTCTACCCTGAGGGCTTCTACAGCACATTCACAGATGTCTGGCAGAGTCTACAAATTTATGCAGTGACCTGCACACCAGTTTGAGGCCATATTCACCACAATGCCCAGCTACTGAGTGACCAATTTACATCACCACCAGGGTCCCTTATTAATGTTAGATGTCAAGAAGTCCCTCCAAACGCCGGAAACACCAGCATAATATGTGGGACTTCTGTTAAACTGTGTGACAAGAAAAAACAAAAGTAAAAAACCAAACAGTGAAAAATGCACACCCACTAATCCTTTGGTGAGAACTCTTACATTCAGCATCACTACACAGGATAAGATTTACACGTCCTGTCAACAGCCACCCCAAGCTGAAATGTCCTTATCAGCTAGTAACAGGTGTGCCTCCAGCAAGCTCTCAACTGCACAGGAGGGATGTGAGAGAAAAATTGGAGAAGCCCCTGACATAGGGCTCTACTCCTCCACAGAAAAGGAGATGCTTCTGTGAATCAGTAGGAAGCTTCTCTCCTGACATTAATGGGAGCGTAAACTAGAATTTTACCCTAGTCATATGTCTTTTAACAGCTGTCTCATATGTGAATCCTCACATAGGAACCACGTTCTTCAAGATGGGTTTTAGTTACCAGGAGGAAGCCAAATCTCTCTTTCCCCATAACCCAGAAACTGTTTTCCTGGCATGCTTCCTTCTTGCTTATCCCTGCCAGCAGAGAAAACTGCACTGTGAGGATGGCTGGACATGAACACATGGCCGCAAATGGTGTCTCTATAGTGAAAAATCTGTGCTAGAGATGGCCAGCTGGCAAATAATTGCAAGGATCTCCCTTCAAATTCTTCTGCTCCAGGTTGGTTTTTTTTTTCCCCTCTAAATCTTGCTTCTCTTAGCACTCCTGCTTGAGGTAAAATACAACAGCAGTCTGCAAGAGTTAATGTTTCCCTTTCAGGGAACAATCTGAACAATTGCTAAAAACTTCACTCCTGAACTAGGAGAGCTGCTTCTGAATTAGAAGAAGGTGACTTAATGCTTCTAAGTGCACTAAAACACACCCCAGGGAGTATAAGTGGGGGTGGGGATGGGGGTTACATGAGCTAAAATTTAACATTCTTGAAATAATTAAAGCCCACATTCTGCTGGCAGAAATTTGCATTATGATCCCATTTGACTCTAACCAGATCCCACTGGTTAAATAAGAATTACATCATTAGCTTAGGATCAGGTCCATTGACTTCAGAGAATGTAAGTCCCTGACATATGACAGCAAAAAGAAGAAAAGCTTACAAAACACCAATAAAACCAAAACTAAATAAAGATTAATATTTCCATAATCTTTCTAATATGTAAATTTCAATTTCACAAATATTTAAACTGTGCTCTTTGTGTATATTAAATGGTCCTGGTGGTACAGGGTTCATTTGCATTTGAACCTTTGAGAGGGGAGAGTATTCATTTATAATAAAGAAACATATGTTCTGAAATGACTGTGTGAGTCATATGATACAAATACCTAAACTTTAATTCATAAAACCAGTTTTAAATATCTTCAATTTAGTGTGAGATATTTTATGTATGATAATGGAATTGATGTTCATTCCAAAATTATTCACTCAAAATTACTTGCATTTTCATTTATAGCTTACACAGAGCAAAATTCATTTAAGCTCATCAACCAGCTCAGTAAAAAAAAATCACATCTTTTTTAATGACACACCTATTTAATTAACAGTTGTCAAGATCATATACCTTGCTCATTCCACTGATTGGATTAGATAATTTCTTTGGTTTCCTCCACCATATTGTCAACTGCAGGAGATTAAATCTTTGTGCTCTTGTCTTGTACTTCAGCTTTTTTTTTTTTACAATGTCATTATGCTTATTAGAATACCATCCTTTTCAGCTCTGCTCTTCTGTCAACACCAAACTCTAAGCCAGTGTGCCAATTTCTAACACCAGTCTTTCTTAATTTTCCGCTGTGTGGAGGAAGAATTACTTCTACTAGCCACAGAAATACTTCGACTAGCTGATCTGCAAAGCTACTTTTAATTGTTCCATGAAATCACTGCTCCAGAGAGGAAATTGACCAGGTGATAATGACTGGGCTGAATAAGAGTTATAGTTCAAGAATTAACCAGGTGCAGGTGATCAATCTGTGAACACTACTGTTTTATACATTTAACTTACACTTACCTTTCCTGCTGTCTTTCATTTCATTGCCATGTGGTGCCTCAAATTGTTTTGAAAGAAGGACTTTCTATGAAGGAAATATGATGGAAAAGAGGTGGAAAGAGTTGAATCTACCTTATAAGGTGCAGTGAACTACAGGAAAAATTTGGAAGACGTTATAATTTTGTGTAAATTCCCTGTCCTGAGAATGACTGAAACTATTTCTTTAAATCAGCATAGCCAGACACTACTGTGCTATGAAAGTGGTGAGACACTGACACAGGTTGCCCAGAGAAATTGTGGATGTCCATGCCTGGAAGTGTTAAAGGCCAGGCTGAACAGGGCTCTGAACAACCCAGTCTAGTGGAAGGTTTCCTGCCCATGGTAGGGGTGTTAGAATGGCATGATCTCCCTTCCAAACCAAGCCTTACTAATGATTTTAACCAGGTGTTAACAGGAGCCAATATCTGATGCACATGCAATCCTTTCAATACTGCTGCATTAGTTAGAGTTCATTAAAAACAGAAGTAGTTTATATTTGCAGAACATTCCAATATTTCTGGGGTTTTTTTCCAATTTCTTTACTTTTGAGGGGTCATTGTGTCAATGCATATTACCTTTTAACAGCAGGCTTTTTTCTTTTTTCTTTTTTCTTTTTTCTTTTTTCTTTTTTCTTTTTTCTTTTTTCTTTTTTCTTTTTTCTTTTTTCTTGTTTCTTTTTTATTTTTTATTTTTTATTTTTTCTTTTTTCCTTTCTCTTTTCTCTTTTTTCTTTTTTCTTTATTCTTTTTTCTTTTTAATGAAACAGACAATGTAGAGACTAGTTAACACTGTTTCCATTCATTTATTAGGTGTCAATAATTTTTTTCTTAAAACAATTAGTTACTGTTATTTTGTTTTATAAAAAGTTTTCTTCTTTATTTATGTTTCAAATTAAGTCTCTGGTGTGCTCTATATAGACCCCCCAGGGCATCTGTGGCTGGGTGAACATTCACTTCTGCTTTGTTATCTTTCAAATTCATGTAATAATGAAATTATCTTAATAACCCAACTCTTCCAATGAAACTATAATATATGGGCAAGACATGGATTTCTAATAAAATATAATCTAAAATGTATTATAAGAAAATTATTACAATCTGCTAGATACATGTGAAGAATTATATTCTTCATAATAAACGTGTTTTAGATTTGCATAGAGGTAGACAGGAACCTGGCTTCAGAGTTCACTTTGAATATTACCTAAGAGACCACACTCATTTGAGAGAGTGTTGTGAAAAATAACTGAATAGGAGGTGAATTCTTACAATTTTCCAGGAATATTCTTGAAATTAATATTCTCTTAACATCTTCTATCCTGATAAAAACGGTCACCCACAAATATTGGAAGGAATGGTGGAAGGCTTTTATATTGCCTGGTTCATGATTTGTGAAATAGAAAAATTAATGCAAAATGCATAAATTAAATTATGTGAATTATTTTCTTGAAATGCAATGCACAAACTTTTAAGAAATTTTAAAGTACATGTTGCAGAGGAGTCCTAATTTTGAATTAAATTTAGAAGGAATGATGACATGTGTCTTCTTTCTGGTTTAACTGTAAAATTAATAACAGGAATTCAATCTATTTAACTGAATAATAGATATAAGATCAACATAATTAAAACCAATATAATGGGCTCCAACCAACTGTATTTAGTTTGTTCATATATTAACTCAAGGACCACTGTTTGTGCTAGTTATCGTCCCAGCGCATATGGGGCTTGCACAAGACCTGAAAGAGTAAAGTCTTCTATGTGATCTGGAGAATTTTTTCATCTTTCACTCCATGCTTTCTTATGGGAGAATTTTCTTCATCTTTGCTAGAGCTACTTAGAATAAAATAGGTATAGCTTGTTGGAACTGCTTATACAGTCATTTAAAATATGTTTAAGCCAAATAATTTGTGACTCAGCACCTTAAATACCTCAAAATCTGTTCTCCTTCTTCATATGTTTGCTTTATTTTTTGCATTTTTAATTATGTACTACTCAATTAGACCCTGAAAGGTGAAAACTTCTCTTAACCTGAGCCACGTTAAAGAAAGACAAAAAACAGAGGCATCGTGAATATTTTCAGCTTCACAGTGGTTATCCCCCAATTTAACAGACCTTTAATTTTTAAGTATACCAAGATAATTGTCAGAAGTAGCCACCATTTTGTGGATCTTTCAACAGACAGTTCTTCAAGGCTCTCAGAAATTCATCTCTACTGCTGTGTGATGTTCTTAGAGAAAGGGAGAAAATTGTTTGGGGACCATTAATAATTTTAGCCTGACTGTGGTTCTTTCCACCTGTCTTGTGATCTGCAATGGGGTTTTAAAGAAGAATCTGCTGTATCAGTCATATTAAGCAATCAGTCAAGAAAAGACAATCAGATTCTTTAGAAAAATGGAAATTGCTCAAATTATTGTGTCTTTTGGGGTTTTTCTTATGACTTCATCAAAGTTGGACTGTTGGTGTTAGCAACTAGGTGTTTTTTCAGAAAGATTTCTTATAGTTCCAAACCTTTAAAAATAAAAGGAGATGGAACATGCTTTGTATTATTTTGCTAAATACCCTCTGGTATTCCAGCACATTTTAATATTTTAATTGCAATTTTGAAAATAGTCAGTCAGTAGATACAAACATATATGTACATTATTTTCTTAATTTATAAGTAGACAAATGAGAAAAAATGCATTTGTCCTTATCTGGAGGTATATAATTCAAGATAAAGGGCTTAGCTTTGCAGAAGATTAACAAAATAAAGTCAGAATTCTGAATCAAATGTTGTTTCAATAAAATCCTTTTTAAAAGGCCAAACACCTCTAAGATCCACGTGAATTTTACTGGAACTCCCTAACATTAGGGTATGGTCATAATGACCAAAATCTGGCACATGCATGACCACCCAAGATTCCTGTAGAGACAGTAAATTTGAAGTCTTTCAGTCCAATGATGCTGGTTTGTTTCCACTTTCTGTTAAAGTTGCTCAGGTATCTCCTAAGCTGTTCTTGTAAGAGGTTGGTCATTTTATTGTATTGCAGTAGCGACTCGTCCTGTGAGCAAAGCAACATACCTCAATGTCATGATCAAACTGAATTAACGGTTTTTGGCATTTTGGAGATTCAGACAATCAAAGATCAGCAAGAGGTCTGAAAGTCTTCAGTTTTAACAGCTTTTATGCCTACATATGTGGATGTGCACACATTACCATTTCATATCAAGCCTTGTTACAAGTAGGACACTTTCTTTCATTTCTGAATCAAGACTGGAAACATATTGCCCTCCATATGTGTGACGCCTAGGAGCTTGTCTGACTAAACAGCTAAACAAAAGCTTTTAAATATTAATTAAAAATATTACTAGCAGATACGTTAAGCCTCAGGAACAAAGATTTGAATAGGTATTTTGACAACATTATTTCTGTGCACAAGATTTCTAAATCTCTCCAATAAAAGAGTCAGAATTATTTCACAAAAGCTTCCTTTTCAATATAAAATATAGACCTAAAATAGTGCCACATACGAATTCATCTCTCTTCATGTATATATTCAGAAGTAGGTACCAAAATAAATAACATTTTGTATCCCCAAATAATACATTGACCTTAATGTGTGTTTTTAACAGATAAAAAAATTGTTAAGTAAATAAAACAGTACTGAAAATATTTGAGCTAGAGAAGAAAAAGGAAAATAAATACACAAAATTAGTGCAATTATTCTTTAAATAAACCTAAAGATATGGAGGAGAGGAGAGGAGAGGAGAGGAGAGGAGAGGAGAGGAGAGGAGAGGAGAGGAGAGGAGAGGAGAGGAGAGGAGAGGAGAGGAGAGGAGAGGAGAGGAGAGGAGAGGAGAGGAGAGGAGAGGAGAGGAGAGGAGAGGAGAGGAGAGGAGAGGAGAGGAGAGGAGAGGAGAGGAGAGGAGAGGAGAGGAGAGGAGAGGAGAGGAGAGGAGAGGAGAGGAGAGGAGAGGAGAGGAGAGGAGAGGAGAGGAGAGGAGAGGAGAGGAGAGGAGAGGAGAGGAGAATAATTTCGTGACTGCTTTACGGGTGAGATTGTGTTTGTTTTGCTTGGCCCAGTTTTTGCTAGTGAGTAGGGTGGGGTACAAAGATGGTTCCTGCATGTCCTATGTAAAGATTCTGGAAGTTTTTCACCGTGTCCAGCAGAGACAATCTCTGATGGCTCTGAAGATGATGGACATGCTGCTGGCCAAACCTGGGCCAATTAGAAATGTTAGTTACGTCTCTGTGAAAACATATTTAAGAGGAAATCAAAACAATGTGAACATGCACTTCTTTTTAGCCGGAGGAGGAGGAAGAGGTAAAAATACGTGAGGGAAAACAACATGGAGGCACCAAGGTCAGTGGAGAAGGTGGGGGAGGAGGTGCTCCAGGCGCCGGAGCTGAAAACCCTCTGCCAGCCGTGGTGACAACCGTGGGGGAGCAGGTGGTCCCCCTGCAGCCCATGGGGTCCATGGGGGTGCAGAGAACCCCCCACAGCCTGTGGGGAGGTGCCCATGCCAGAGGAGCAGGTGGATGCCTGCAGGAAGCTGTGATCCTGTGGGAATCCCAGTAGAGACTAAGAGTTGCAAAGGCCTTGCAGGAGAGAGAGAGGCCTTGCTCCTGGGATGGAAACAGCCTGGCCTCATCTCGGCCTTGGCTCGGAAGTCTGCACCCTATGGACAACAATTCGTACTGCAGCAAATTTGGGCAGGTTTGCTGCTTGTGCCATTGGACCCACACCAAAGAAGTTCACAGAGGACTGTCTCTCACGGGAGGGATCCCCATGGCTAAGTAGAGGACTCTTCTCCCTGATGGACTGACCCTGACCAAAGAAAAACCCCATACCCTGCCCCTGCCCCAGAGCTGTTTGTTGGAAGGAAGGAGGGAGGGGGTGAGATGAGAAATGGTGGCTTAATAAGGAGGGGGGTGAGTAGAGAAACAGTGTTTGTAGCAGAAGAATTGTGGTGATGGACTGACTAAGAAAAAAACCCCGTACCCTGCCCCTGCCCCAGAGCTGTTGGTTGGAAGAAGGGAGGGGGTGAGCCGAGAAATGGCGCCTTGAGAGGGAAGGGGGGTGAGTGAAGAAACTGTGTCTTAAGAGCTTATTTTTACCTCTGATTTATCCTCTGACTCTGTGTCTTCGTTTGATAGACAGGTATCTGCTAAGGAAGGTGGGAACCTTCCTTAGAACAGAAAATGTGAACCCCCTTCCCTCCGAATTGTTATAACTTTGGAATCAAGGGCTCTCAGGCAAAGGTATGGGAAAAGGAATAAGAGTTCTTTACTAATATCTATAATGAGGTAAACAATCAGTAACAAAAACAGTAAACAAGGTAAAGAACAGTAAACAAAAACCCAAAACTCGGTGGCAAATGTCCCTGGGCTGCTAGGCACTTTCCCGTTTGGTGCAGTTACGGTCACGGCCAGCAGGGGCGCTGTTGGGCTCCTAGACCAGCAGGGCGGGTGCGATGACTCCCGGGAAGCTGCAGATGGCGCTGTGGCGCGAGGTTGGATTTGTGTCACGCCCGTAATGGCCGACGGGCTGGAGCAGGGTGGAGCGCAGATGGACAAAGCGCAGCAAAGGGATGGAATGGCCAGGTGGGCTCACCTGAGGCAGCCAGCAGAGGAGGCAGCAGGAGCTCCGCAGCTGTGGCAGGCAAGGCGCGGGGCGGCAGCAGGCAGGGCGAGGAGCAGCAGCAGGCCGGGGGGTCTCGTTCTGCTGCAGCACAGCTGGGAAATGCACCCTCCTGGAGGGTAGAAGGGGCCGGGATCATGTTGTCCCCTGTCCCAAGTGAGAACTCACCCAACAGGTAGGGAGAAAAACCAGTACAAAACCGGGCTTTTTTCTACAGTTGCAGCCAAAAAACAGAGCCACCTTTTCCCCCCTGCTCTCTCTCCTCCAGGAGCTCTGAGCAAGTGTCCCCCTATCAAATCTGTCAATCTCTTGTTCCTGTGCCTGCCCAGCTAAAAGTCTTTGTCTCTTTGTAAGAGTAGATCGCTCTTGAGTATCAGTCATTAGTTGCCTGGTGACAGAATGGGAAAAATTCCAATCCCATTCCCCCACAAATGTCCCCCCCTCAACCTTCAACACTCTGTTAGGTTAATAAATCACTTTGCAACTTTAAGTTTCCCTGCCTGTTCTGCCCTTTTCTTCTGTGTATCTCATCATCAACTCCATATCTCAACTCATGAATCCAGAGTGTTTGTGTTAGTTTTTTTTCTTGTCCTCTGCACAGTTGCGGCAGGAGAGAGTAGAGAAAGCAGATGTCGTGGGTGCCTGGCATTCAGCCAGGGGCAAACCACGTCAGAGATCATTTAGTGACTGCTTTAGGGGCAACTAAAAGTTAAAGCACGTTACTAAGGACATTGCCAAAACTCTTCTTAAGCAAGAAACTGACAAGCCTGAGCCAGTGTTTGACCATTCTCTCAGTGAAGACATTTCCTAATGTTGTCTGAAAATTCCCTTATGCAACTTTGAATTAAACATTGAAATAATGAAATTAGGAGTACTATGACATAGCAGCAGAAGTTGGGTAAAGATCATTCTGAGATATTTTTCATACTTTTCTGTGCTGTTGCTAACAGAGTATTATTTATTGTCATTCTCAGTATATGACAGACTGCTTGTCACCAGCTTTACTTCACTGCTTGTCACCAGCTGCAGATCATAAAGACAGAGACCAAGCCCCTACTTTTGCTTCTTTTACCTCTATCAGGATAGCACATATAAAAATAGTTAGTTTCAGCAAAACAGTTGAAATATCACTTATCATTGTCAGTACAAATACTAACACAGAGCACACAGAGTAAACTTCAACAACTTATGCTATGTTCTGTCTGATTTACCTTCATAGTAGAAAACCTTGTCTACTAAAACAGATTAGAATGATAGATAATGATGCTTGTGCTGACAAAGCAAACAAATGCAAAACCACAGTGGACAACAGCTAGGCTTCACTGGCTTCTCCAAAAGGACATGTTTCAAAGGATTTAGCCAAAGAGAAGCTGCAGCCCTGTATCTAGAAAATCTACAGTAAAGATGAAAATACCATTTTCAGTTATCTGACCAAGGCCCAGGCTTCTTGGCATACTACTAATGATATCAGAATAAATTCACTGAAGTCAGGGTAACTGAAGGTGCCTCATGGAGTTTTCTAAATTTCCTTCAATTTAATTGTATCCAGGGACATCAAACATAGTTTGTGGAAAGGGCTGAATACTAAGTAGAGTTACAGAAATTGGCTTCTATATGTGTTCAGTGCTGTATGTATATATGTGTGTGTTTACAGTTGAAACATATTAGTGTGGGCTTTAAGCCAGCAATATGGAATAAGGGGTGGAATGTCCTGGGGTGATGTTATGATAATCTTGTATTCCCTATCGTTTGCACGCATTCCTAGAATTGTGGTCCTGTAGCTTTAACTGTGTTCAGCAACCAGGAGAAGCTCTGCCAGTGTGGGTTATTTTGAAAGTCTCCCCCTCAGCTGTTCCACGAGGATGGTGAAAGGAAGGGACACTCCTTAGTCAGGCCGCTGCTGCTGCTGTGGCTGCTGCTCGTTTTTCCCTGGAATAGCTTCTTTGTCAGTTTTTTTTGGACTTTTTTTCTTCGACTCGCTTTCTCATCCGAGAACCTTGGGAACCCCTGGAGGACGGTGGATGAGAATCCTCCAGGGAGCCACCGGAGCAACTCCACCCAGCCCCCACTGGGGACCCCCAGAAAAAGGGAAGCTACGCCTGAGGAAAAGGACACTAAAGTTAATCAACTGTTTACTCCAGTTTAATAATTCCTTTTCCCTTTTCCACTTCACCTGTGCCTTGCAGGGCACTCTGTGTACTCTATTAATTAAACAGTTTTTTTCACTTTCATCTGAGACATTCTATTGTTGTGGGGGAGGGGGTGCTGGAAGCCTCTGCTGTGGAGGAGGCATCCATTCAGAGCTCTTTCCACCTGGGAAATTTGTGTCTAATCCGAGACACCTTTCTCCTGAGGAGATTCACAGTGCCCTGACAGCCAGAAGGGCCATCCCTGTCCTGGAGGGCATAAGGCACAGCATCGCCAGCCAGACAAAGGAGGGGATTATCCCATTCTGCTCTGCACTGGGGTGGCCTCACCTCAAGTCCTAGGGACAGTTTTAGACTCCACAATAAAGACATCAAGTTATTAGAGAGTGTCCAAAGAAGGAACATGAGGAGGGTGAAAGTTCTGGAGGGGAAGCCAAGTGAGGAGTGGCTGAGGTCATTTGGTCTGTTCAGCCTGGAGGAAACAGAGGGGAGACCTCATCACAGTTACAACTTCCTTGCGAGGGGAAGAGGAGGGGCAGGCACTGATCTCTTCACTGGGGTGACAGTGACATGACCTGAGGGAATGGCCTGAAGCTGAGTCAGGGGAGGTTCAGGCCGGATAATGGGAAAAGTTTCTTCACCCAGAGGGTGTTTGGGAATTGGAACAGGTTCCGCAGGGCAGTGGTCACAGTGCCAGCCTGACAGAATTCAAGTGTTTGGATGATGCTATCAGGCATATGGTGTGACTCTTGTGGGTGGAGCTGTGCAGGGCCAGAACTTGGATTCAATTTTCTTTTTGGGTGTTTTTCAATTCAGCGTATTCTATGATTTGATCCAGGTAGAGTTTGGTTTCTGTTTTTTTCTCTATCTTCTATTGGTTTTTTTCTGACATCTACTGATCTTCTGAGTGTTGTTCTGTTATTTCTTCTGTAATTTTGTCTCTTCATTGTATACAGGAAGTAGAATTCAATGTTCAAAAAATCATCATCCAGCTTCACAACTGACACACCAAAGAACTGTGAGGCAGCTCACACTTCAGTGAATAACTCCATCTGCAAATTTATGCCTGAGTTTACATTAAGTTTACATTAATTTCATCGCAAAATGTTTCATTTCAAAAAAAGTAATCGCTTTGTTTCTTCTTTTATTAAAAAAGTGATATCCAGAGCAATATGAATGTAGAGCGAATAGCAAAAAAAAAGCATCCAAGCCCAACCAGAACACTTAAATCCATCAGTAAAGCTTGTTTAACTTCCAGTGAGTAATATGACAGTATCTGCATAAAAACTTTTTAAAGTATAAAAGCATTCAGTATATTTATTAAGAAATTTCTAGTTATTGGTTTCCTCTTTTCTTTTTCTTCTTTAAAAACTTCTGTCATAATCAAGCAAAACCAACTCTGTTCCCCACAAATCCCAGAATCAACAAAATAAAATCTCTGATCTTCTGTCTGCACATGCTTGTCTATGCCCCTGAATTAAGTAAGCCCAGTAACTGTGACAAAGTCACATTGGCTCTCAGCCAGATGCCATATCATTAATGGGGAGCAGAATGTAAATTCCACACACAGGAGAATTTTTTCATGTGGTAATTCAACATTTTTTCAAATTGGATTCAAAGAAACTTCAAGCAAAAATTTTACTTTTTATTAAAAATATTAATTTTCAGGGCAAACTTTTTTTATTCTGGCTTCTTCAGCTTTTTTTGGTCACGGGTCTTGCGGACATTTCACAAAGGAAATTCTGCTCTTTCTGGGTTTCAAAAGGTTAAAAAAAATTCTGATTATTTTTTCTGAATTAATTTTTTTTTTCAGTATTTGTTGTATGCTCCTCTCCCAGATAGTCACCCTGTGAGTTTATGCAGCTGTTTTGCTTTCCATTGTTGTGCAAGTAATGACTTTCTAGACTAGTCTGAGGCTTTGCCTCCGTGCTCCATTCCCAGCCCATTGTTTCACGACAGTTATTTTTCCCCCTCTAGCCATCAGTGTTTGCTTGTCCTCTGCACTGTCTATTTGCTGGCCTGTCCACAGTATGCACCTGTGTTCTTTGGGATTTTCATGGACTTCCCCAACCATCACCACATTGCCACTTGCTCTAAATATCTTCTGATACAGGCAGCTCTTTCTGCACTGCACTGCCATTTCACTTCCTGCTATAAGAAAAGATAAAACTTTTTTTTTTTTCTCTAATCTGGTAAGAAATGAAATTTTTGGTAACTGGTCACTGGAAGAAACAGAACAGGTTTTCCATGGACATTGCTGAGTTCCCTCAGGGTGTTATTGCACAAAGTTTTTCCAGTTCTTTTGATGACAGGTCCTTATAAATTCCAACTTAATACATTATTCATAATCTAATAAAAAACATCTCCAATCATTAACTCAGTTCTTTACTCTGTTTGTCCCCTGTGCTTTTTACCTTTTCCACAGTTAACAGCATTGTTTTTATTGTTTTATTTACTTCTGGAGTGCAACGGATGATGAGTCTGGCCATGATTAGGATTTTCAAAGTAGTTAACATTTTCTTATTCAAATATAAGGAATAAGGAAGAAATGGACTCAGCACAAGGAAAACAATGTATGTGATGTACAGGTTTAAATTGTTAAGAAATATACATTTTTTCAAATTATTTCATGTGTTTCTTTTAATCTAAATGGCATTCCAAGGTTTTAACACCATCTTCTTTAAATTATGCTGGTTTTATAAGTAATGAAATGTAATGAAGATATGTAAAACTAAAAGCTTTGCTTTAAAATTTTAAGAGGAAATGTATTAATGTTTCCAAAACAGAAAACACTTTGTTTAGAAATGCTCAAACTATATAGCTCAGTGTTTGTCACGGTCTGCTTTTTATTTTGACCAAATTATTTGCAAATCTTTAGCTCCCCAAGAAAATATTTTTTTTTTACCAAATTCACTGCTCATTAATTTTTTACAGATCTACGGGTGAATACTACAGAAAAATAACAATGGCTGTAATCTGTCACAAAATAATATGCTGTTTTAAAAAAAATGTTTGTGATAGACCTAGAAAGAGGTTTTCTTTCTATATGTCAGATATATCAACAGTCCAGAATCCATCAAATGTTTAGAGGATTTGGTTATATAAAATGTCCTATTCAAAGTGATGTTAGTCCTTCATTTTTAATAAGGACATAGTATGTCTACAGCTGCTCTCTGGATCTGAAGTTAAAATTTCTTCAGAATTTCTATATTTTAAATATATTTTATAATGGGTGCAGTTTTGGGGTTTTTGTTTGGTGGGTTTTTTTGGTTTGGTTTTTTTGGGGTTGGGGTTAGCAGTTTTTTTTATGTTGGGGGAAATAAAACCAAATCAAAACAAAATTAAATTCTGTCTCATGTCCCATTGGCATTTTCAATATCTTTCTTAGACAGGAAAAGCTGTGACAGTATATTACACTTTAACTTGAACAGTACTGGAATGATTTTTCTTCATCAGCTGGCTGTTCTTTTCAAGTGTTTCTTACATCAGGAAGGTCAAATAATCAAAACCCCACATTGTTCTCAGACTACTTCCGAAATTTATGTGCATATCCCATCAACCTTCACTTTCAAGAAGCTTTTGATTTTAGCCAAAATTTTTGTCAGAAATATTCTTGAGTGTTTTAACATGGTATCAGTTCTGTGTATTGGGAGATGCCAGCTATGTACATTCGTCCATACTTGTAACTGGAAAATGTCCAGAAGTCAAAACAGCATTGATGCAACAATGAAAATATGGAAACAATTTTACCATGAGTCAACAAATTCATTGATTTTTACTTAGAATAATCATCCTTTGAATAGCTCTCTGTTTTCTGTACGTAAAAAAAGGGAGGGTGAGAACCAATCTTTGGTTTCCCATGAGCAATTTCTCATCATTATTTTTAAAATGTTTTAAATTCAAAATTAAATATAAGTACTAGGATACAGTCTTAAGAAATATATCTCATTACTTCCATGTTAGCTCATCCATCCATTATACCAATCCATATGTGTTACCTTGAAGAAAAGAACTTTTGAGGTTCTCCCTCTATGCCAACCTAATGTATTGACAGAAGAGCTTGCTTTTCTTCCTTGGGATTTCTAGATACTGAGTCAAAATTAAACTTCTCTTTTTTCCAAACATTTTAATGCACTGGAGCTGCAGATGTGATAATCACAAAAGGCAGGGTAATTATGTATTGAGTTACTGCCTATGTGAAGATAGGGGTTTTCAGTTTTAGGGTTTGGGGGGATGGTGTTTATTTTTTTTGGTTGGTTGGTTGGTTTTTTGGTGGGGTTTTTTTGGTTGTTGTTTTTTTTGTTTGTTTGTTTGTTTTTGTGTGTATAGGGTTTTTTGTTGTTTCTGAATAAAGCTAAAACTGCCTATGAAACCTCAAAGTTAGGAATAACCAATGGAAACGAAAACATGATACTGGATGTAATAGATTATCTGAGATCTCTTTCTATGACCAGGATTCTGAAAGTGGATATACACATAGAGACATAAATACATAGTGCTAGTAATATTGATATCTCTGTTTTCAACTTAAATACAGCTCAGTACTGTCTCATTGGAGAACGAGATTATCTGCTTCCACTGAATTTTGCCAAATTCTGGTTAAAGATCAAAGACGGTATGAAAGCTTTATCAATTTTCAATCTTTATCAATTTTCAATCTTTATCAATATCAATCAATACATATATGCCGGGAATCTTAAATGGAAGAAATTATGTACCTTGCAAATTTTTGTGTAGGTTTGTTGATCTGGGAAATTAATTGCCCGTCTTACACATTTCAAAAAGGAAAATGAGAACTACTTTATCCCTGCAAGTTACTACAGGAAGATCAACAAAACTCTACAGTCAACAGAACAAAATACTGTTGGCAAAGCTGACAAAATCAGTGTGATTTCTCTACTCATGTCCACAGCCAGATGGGGATATAAATGTAATATTATTTTCTTGAGCTAAGCTCTATCCTCAAACTGAATCAAGATGTAAATGGACTTATTCCAGCACTGCCTGGTGATGACCATAGTCACTCTAAAACAGCTGATATTGATATAGCTACAATTACAGCCAAAATTTTGTTGTTCAACACATGGGTCTATATTCCCAGTTTGAGGAAGATAGCTCTGTCATTTTGTGGTGCATCATGTCTTTCTGTATTTTTATCATATGACATAAAATGACAAAAATGATTCTTTAGTTTATCTGAACAACACTAATACACACGTAGGTATGTATTTTCATACAAAACATTATAATTCATCTAATAAAAATCCAGTATTTCAGGGGTAGAATGTAAAACTCACAGGTATTGTGAAATAATTCCAGCTGTGGACAATGAGTTCTATTAACCTGAAAACCAGAAAGATATTCAGTATCCATCACTTCTCTTTTAAGCACATTTGAAATTTCTTATCAGAAATCCACTAGATTACTTTAATTTCCTCCAAAAAAGCCTGCATCTTCAGAAGTAATGTAAAATTGAAATAAAAGAAAATGAAATTCCCAGAAATTCACAATGCCATGGAGCAGACAAAATTCTGCAAAAAGAAAAATCAGTTCCATTAACATGAATCATGCTCAGATAATTTGAATAAAACTTGATTTCTCCATTCCCATCAAAGTGGAATCTTTTTCATAATTGTTGAAGTGGAAAAAAAATATAACCTGCAAAGAGAATAAACCAGTTAAAACACTTTTCTTGTGGAACAAGGTTTTCTACTCTTCTTACTTTAATTAAGCAGACTTTTTTTTCTGCTTGTTCAGTGAATTCCCACTTCTTGAATTTCCATACCCCATATGTATTTAATACATAAGAGTCAGGAAAAGTCAAAGGCAATCCCAAAGCCAAAGTCACTTATTGCTAGAAAGTCTGTTCAGCTTTGACTTAATGTCCACTGTGTTCTCTGTACGATTTGTACTTCACAGCTCCAAGTTGACTTACTGCATTTGCTTTAATCAGTTTTGTTTTCACAAGGCCAGAGGTGCTCTTTTTTAATTAGCATAATGAACAAACAGGAGTTATCTCATATCTTAGTTTGTCTCTGTATAAGAGTTCATTAAAATGACTGGATTTATCTTGTTAAACAGGAATATTCGTTCTATGCTAACACTTCCTCTGCTACATACGGGATAGAGCTACAGATAAAACAATTTAATTTATTTGATTTCTGTCCCCCAGAATAGTTTTTTTTAAATTTCTGCCCCCCAGTGTAATTAGTGTGTGAGGGCAGGACTTCACTCTGGGGAGCGTGGGCTGCTATCTCTGCTCTCCAGCATAACCACCTTGACTGGTCCTGAAGGCTACCTGCACCTGGTGGTACCTGCTGCAAGACATTCTCTCAGCATAAGGAGGCACCAAGTGTCCAAGACATTGTTAATGGGAGCCAGGAAGACGGTACCACTGTTTGAACATAGCTGTAATGACCCATTACAGAAAAATAGTTGCAGTCTTTAACCTTAGGCTGTTTGGACTTCTAAATACACTGATGGTTGCCCAAGCCCTGAGACAATAATGAACCTACAAAAATAAATTTAAGTTTTTATGGGACTTGAGTTTGATGAGATTTCAATAAAATGTATGCAGAAGAACCTTATAACTCCTGAAAAGACCAAGTATTTCTTTCAGCTTATTGCTTTAAGCTAACCTAAACAAAAAAACCAAAAAAAAAAACCCAAACCAAACCAAACCAAACCAAACCAAACCAAACCAAACCAAACCAAACCAAAAACAAAACAGTAAAAAGGTTCACTTTAAGTGTCTTCCATAATTTTGATATAATTTTCATATATCTGCATTTTAGCAGCTGTGTATGCCACAGCTGAATATCACTGACAAGATCTGTGAAGCACTTCCTAAAAATGTGTGTTCCACTTTAAAATGCTGCACCTGGTAATTGCTGTTTCATGTACAGTTCACTTGGAGTCCATGAATGAACCAAAGACCAAGAAGAAAGCATGGTCACATCCTTAGTAACACTGGATTCTGCCTCATCTAAAGAGCACAGTTAGCCTGATACACCACAAGGTCTGTGCAGGAAGGAAAAACCTACCCTAGAGCAATTGCAGAGCCTATTTAAAGGACTCACAGCAGCAGCAGGATGCTTCACAACAGGACGAGGATTTGTGGTGTTATTCCTTGTCCCAAGCCAAACCTCTCATCACCATTAATGCCTTGATGTTCTGTTGGCACATAGAGTGATGAGGGCCACTTTTTTGCTGCTGTTGAAATGGATGACATTAGAGTGCCACCATCGTCTGTGTTTTCTTACTGCATCTCTTCAAGTTTCCTTTAATTGCTCGGAGACAGAGCTTAGAGTAACTTTTCGGTTCGACATTTTCTGAAGTCAGCTGTTGAGTGGTTTTCTTTTTGGAGTGTGCCAAAGGTGTCCAATTTATCCTTTATTCATACAACAAAATTGATTTCTGTGATTATGGTCACCAGATTTACTCAGGGTGAGAAGGGGTTTCTCTTATTATACTTAAATGCAATGCTAGTCATCTTTAGGACCAAATGGCATTTGGAGAGGTTCCTATGGGGAGTAAGCTTAAGGTTTTAATAGTTTCTTAACTCCCACAGAACAGGTTTTTATCCCACCCTATGGAATTTTTGTGAGAGCTTCCCCATATGAAAACATGAAATCTGATGACTTGTTATTTTTGGCATCACGTTCATATCAATTAAAGTGGCATGAAATGAATTAGTTCTGTGGCAAACACATTATCAGTCTGCTTTGGAAACATTTAATAACTAAGTTCACTTTATAAAGGGCACTTGATTTTACAAAATGTAATAGTATGGAAATTCAAGTTTTATTGCAGGAAGAGTGGGGGTTTCAGGAAAAGTTTATTAAAGAGCTCTGCCACCAAGTCTGAGGGGCTGAAAGTAGTCCTCTGTGTATTTAAACTCCTTCTCAGAAAGGAGTTTAAAAGAAGGTAATCCTTCCTTAGCCTTAGATTTTGGCAATAGTTTATTTAAAAGGAAGTTATAAAGGCGTAATTATATCACTTTGTCCTGCAACTTCTAAAGATGGCAAATCAGATAAATTTATAAAAATGAATTATTTATTAAATAAAGAAAACAGATGAAAGGTCTAAATCAGAATTGCTTACTACATGTAGAAAACTAAAAAGAACTACTAGTAGATTGCAGAATAACATAAAGCAGTGGATGGCATCGAGGTACCTTTATTAAAGCTAGCAAAAGAAATAGGATTGATTAGGAGTCAAATGGAACTTACCATTAAAATTATGATAATGGATAATGATAATGAAACCCTGGGATTAACTGTGATTCAGGTGCTCCTTCTCATGGGAGGAACTTCACACATTTCCAGGAAATTGTATAAAAGATTTCTACTTTGTGGAAGTTTGCTATGGCTTTTATAGTTGTAAAGTAAATGGCTGTCAGCCAAAAATCCAGCCTATCTAGTCAAATTTCACTTCAAAAGTGGGATGGTTTTGGCAGCTGGGAGTGCTAACCCTACGGCACGAAAATAACTCACTCCAAGATGGTTTGTCCTATATGAGTTATCTGGCCAGTTAACAAGAAACTATTAAGTTCTTGTGGGGAGTGAGATGCCCTACTACAAGCTTACAGTCTCTGTGTCTCAGAAAATTAGATGTGGAATTTGACACTGAGTCCACAGCAATGTCTACAAGCTATTGCTGTCCCTACGTGCTCTTAGCATTTATCAATTATTTATGTTTTAATACAAATGTTTTGTGTAAAGATAAATCTCAAGTCCATGTTTCACTATGTTTAGAAAGGACCTTCAAATGTCTCTAAAGGGTTATCTTGTACTGCCTGCTGTCAACATGAACCAGATTTGTCGGTTTTAAGGAAAATTTGGATGGGTTAAAGGCAAAATCACAACTACTCTCAAAGAAAGACCAATAACAGCTGGACTAATTGACTTATGAAAACATCCATCTCCGGCTGTTCTAGAATCTGAATATATTCTTGTTAGAAATAGTATGGTGGGTTTCTTCTGACTGTAATTATTTTCTAAAAATATAAAGTGACTTTGAGCAGATTTTAGAGGTAAAATAGTGTGGTGAGCGATATAATCTCAAATAGAACATTAAATGCTAAGCTAGACAATACAAAAAAGGAGAAATGAAAGGGGAAAAATAATTTTTGAAGTACCAAAATAGTTTTACCTTAAAATGCTAATAAATTTAAAAAATCTGTACAAGGTTCAAAGATCTTCTGAGCACAGTCATGAGGCATTATTTTCTGTATGAATAGAGCTACTGAAACTAAATTGAAGATGTAGACTTTCATACCACTTGAGTCAGAAAAGGTTACTATAAGTTTTTTTATAATAAATATAGCATATTAAACAGCCAATAACTTATTTTTACCATCACAATTTGTTAAGCTTTCTGAGATATTTGATTTTTTAAAAAATTTAAAGAGTCTCTCATATTATTTTTATTTTATTACACATACAAAAGATTTTTCTGAAAATTACGTAATCTTCCACAAAGTATTTGATGGAAAAAACATGGTAAACACTGTAGTAGTTCTTTCTTTGTCAGGAAACCTGGTTCAGGACAGGAAGCAATGAAAGAGAAGGAATACATGGACTGTGAAGGTGGAACCAAACACTAAAGTGACATCCCTGGCTCCAGATTGTAATACCAATTCAGTCAGGGTCTTAGGGTGAACTTCTGCATTACTCCTAAATATGAAGTCAGGTTCACGAGCACAGAAATCAATCTTTTTTACCCTTACTCCCTGAAAAAAAGAAGTAAGAGCAGTGATTCTCTAAGACAAGGAAGCCTCTGCTAGGAGCTAACGGTTTAAAAAGTGGTTCTTAATGGGATAAAAAGTAACTTGCAAAATAGTCATATACTTTGTGATCACTGATGGAACCCCTGCCTTTTCCAAGCACCTTCGACAAGATTCAGGGAGTCATTTATAGTTATGATATTTATAATTATGATATTTATAATTATGATATCTGTTACAAATAAAAAGTAAGTAGTGAGTAGTTTCTATTTTTCCTCTGGGACAGAATGGACACACAAAACAGATTGTCACATTTCTCCACGAATATGCATTTGAAAGCCGAAGTTTCATGGAGAATCATAAAAATAGCCCTCGGTATACTGAAGAATCATATAATCATCACGAAAACTGGAATGCCACAATTAAATTTCATTATGCGATGAAATCCACTACAAAAAATTATGCATTCAACAGATTGTGAATTAGGGTTTTCCACTGTTTACTGGTAAATCATTTCATTTCCGCATATTTTTAGGGTGTATTTGCAACACAACCTAGTTAACTTTCAGGCATAAAAATAGTCTGCCCTACTCTGCATTCGGCTACTTATTCCTCATTAATGTACTTGAGACTGGCTAGAACCAAGGATTCATAGGAGAAATTAATTTGTGAATATATCAGGAAGGGAAAGTTCAGTATTACATTTCATTGGAAATACAACATTTTTCAATCTTTTTATTCAATCTGAGTAGAACAACTGGCTCCTGATTTCTTCAGCCAAACATGAGACAGAAAGAATGCCAGGTGGTGAATATATTTAGTCAACAAATATAAAGTTCAAACACTTCTCTGCATGCTATCTGCATGACAAAATGTAACAATAAAGAATTTTTAAAATTACTTTAAATGCTGAGCACATTTTAGGGAAATCATGAAAGTCACATAGCCCTTCCCTTTATTCATCAGTCTGGAAATTGTCATGTCATATTTTCTCAGAGAGATTTTTCATTAGTATAAGAAATTTTGTTTTATGTTTTATGCATTAAACATATCAGTACCTTCACTATGAAAGCCAAAAAAAGGCTAAGGCAGCAGAACTGACATTGTCTATGGAGCATGTAAATGCAAAACTATGACTCACGAAACACATTTTTAAGACACCAAACTTCTGGGCTGGGAGAACTCATTTGTTTCTTACTAACAATCACTGAGCAGTATTCACCTGGAACACCTGAGAAGCTCAACTGTTAGCATTTCCTGTATCTCACATGGATACTGTTTTCCACTGAAACTCTGAGTTATTGTAATAATTCAGTGTTGAAATATATTTTGCCACTATGCTATTTCTGAGTATTGTATAAATTTTCCTTTACATAAAATTCATAAACAAGTCCCAAATTTAGGCCTGTTCTGTGCTGACTGTTTGGATCATTAGATTGCTGAATCAGACTCTTTGCTTTATAGCTGGATAAATAAACCAAGCTCAGAATATGTGGCGCTTTCTTTTTGGAGATGTAATTTTCAATCTGGTTTTGAAAGAAAATATAATGGTGTTTCACAGATGGGTACTACCCTGAACTAGAAAAGGATTTAAGACATTTCCATCCTCAACATTGCCTCTTTAGTTCATTGTAGCTAGCTTTAACCTGAACAAGTTAGTTACTGGTAAGTTTTCCCTCAGTTAAGTGCTTCTTTCTGGTTGAATAGTTGTCCATGATGCACGGCCTATACACCTTTCACAGGAATTAGGGTTGCACCCTGAAGTCTCCCTGTAACCACTAGAAGGTGTGACATGCAGGGCTGCAGAGTCTAGGCATTTAGCTTTACTGCAAACTGTCCAACTGGCCCAAGGTTCCCATTATCAGAAAAAAAAATCTAGTTTAAATATGAGAAAGATGTTGAAGGTGTGCAATATTCCCATTATAGTAGAATCTCTGGTAAATAAATGCCCCTATCACTTTTTATTTGAAAAGATCAGTATGGAATACTTGTCATGAAGATACAGTGTCAACAGAGACAGGAACAGGCTTGCATGTGTGAGTAGCATAAGATCTTTACAATTAAGAAAGATTTGTTCATTACAGTGGAGATGTTTCTTAACTGTTTAGAAAATATAACATCCATTTCTTGTGATAATATTTGCCAAAAGACTATACTGAAGTTCACTACCATAATTACTACACAGTTACCAGACACGTCCTAATGTGTGTGAGACTCTTTCTAAAGTGTTCTGTACGAAACAATCTCCACTCCTTCTAAAAGGAAGACTAACATTGGTACAGGATTACACTGATTTCACCTGCACCAGGGCTAAACTAAAATGGAGGAAGAATGGATGCAGATTTATCTTAACCCCTTACCTATTATACAGAAAAGCAGTATCATCTTTTAACTATCTTTTCAACACTGCTATTACAACTTTAAAGAAGGGCACAGTATTGATTAACATCCAGAACCAACATGGAAACAAATCAGAGGAATATTAATTGCTGAGAAGCCTTCATAAATTGAAGTGGAATTGCACAGGCTGCAAAGATTAAGAGCTGCTTTTCTCTCTCCTTTTCTACTTCTGAAATTCTATTATTATAGTGGGAAAACTGATAGCTTCTGGTATCCACAGAGAATACTTTCATTTTTTTCAATCATGTAAATTTCATTTGTTCAGACATCTATAACGAGACAGAGGTAGCTTGCAATAATTTACATTTCAATCTCCCAAATGCATGTGAAGTGGAAAACAGTTCTGTGACAATAAAATTTTATTAGCTGAGCTAAGTGTAATTTACAGTTAATATATGAAAAACTTCTCAGTTCACTTCATTCTGTCTGATAAGGCAGAAAGAGCAATATATTAACATAATGGATCTGTGAAGTGGTTAACACTGTTTACTCAACATGTCTATTACACATGGAATTTTAATTTGAGGCTTTTTCAAGGAAAATGACATCAAAAATTGACAGTTATTGATTCGGCAGCAAGGTGATTTAACTGTTTTTACATAAGTGAAAATCAAAATCCAATTAAACTTGACTTTCTAGCTGAACTATTTATCACTGACAGAATGCTGGGTGATGACTGCTGCCACATAATAATTTAGGAAAGGGAGAACCCTTTGCTTTCCAGGTTATCTGTAGATAGAGCAGACCCAGGGGCATCTAGGTCTTCGTCTTCTTTGTTGATGTATTATCTGTATGTCCACATCCCCAGGAGTCCCTTACAGATAATATTTTAGAATAACCAATTAGAGACTATAATAAGTCTGGTGAGCTGCCAGATGCATACACAGCTTGGTTGCCCTCTGAGTCTGGTCACAACTGAGACCCCAGAAGCACAAATTACATGGATTACACTGCAAGTCTGGGCATATTCAATAAGATTCCACATTCACATATAGTGTGATTTATTGATTATTGCATCAAAATAAGGTTCAAAATTTTATGTTGATAAATGCACTGGTATTATTAGAAAGTACTGTCAATAGTGTTACAGTGGTATAAGGCTTTTTCAGTCAGTGTCCCTATATATGTGGTATTGCCCATCAGCACGGCAGGATCCAAAAGTGGAGTTTCCTCTGATCTCCTTCGCTGAAGCTACTCTTCTTTGAGGGAGGGGAAAAGATAAAGTTTCAATTAATGTGATTTCATTATTAGGTGGAGTTTGGAGTGACTTAAGAGTGACTTAGTCTTAAATGCAAAGAATGTACAGGTTTCACTTCATCATCGCATGCAAGGGTGGGAGAAGTAACGTGTATTTAAGTCAATAAAAAAAAGTTGATCTTTTGGTCACTGGTTGGGCCATTCCTTTGACTTAGTTCCTATATAGCTTACTTATTTAAACGGAATCTAACCACAAGTCTTCTGTGCCTTTCCTTCCATTGTTTAATATCTCTCTCAGGGCAGTACGTTAAACTGCCTCAGTGTCCCTGCTCCTAAGCTGTGTAGACAGTTTTTTTCTGGTTAACTATTTACAACATGGATACCCCTTCTTTGTGAGATTTGTCTTTCAGTATTTTTCTGCAACTCCTAATAAGTGCATAATTCATACTTTATTTTGATGAAGTCACCTTACTTAGATATAATACATTCTAAAGATCCTATCTTCTACTTTCTCTTTGCTGTTTGCAGACAATAATTAGTAGGTACCCATCCTGAACAAAAATAGCTAACAGTTAAAAACATTGCTGAAATCCTACATTTTCTAAGGGCAATCAAGGTGACAAAACAAAAGCTCATATTCAACTTTTGAAAAGCGATGGTTCTCACAAGCAAGGATTTTTTTATTATTAAATGATAGTAACAATAATGAAGTTTGCCTCTAAGCTTAATATTAAATTTAGGTTATTGAATTACAACTCTCTTACAAAAAGTATATATTACTTATGCCACAACTATAATCCATAAAAATTGTGCTTTCTGAGCCAATGTGCAGCTTCACTCCCTGTATATACTCAGACATTCTCTGTTTACCACGCTGATGATGGAGCAAAATTAGTGGAGGTAGTTACAGAAGTTAGCGCAGAAACAGCCCAACTTGTAAAAATAAGAAATCCAACTATATTTAAAAGGTTACGTACAGCACGGGTTTCAACTCCTCAAGTTCAAAATAATTTAAAGGATATAGTGTTGAGAGCTTAGTAACAGAATGGTATCTAACACTCTTCCTAAATTAAATACTAAATAGCATCTTGTTGGGAATTTCAGCATAAATTATGACTTAAAAGTAATGATGCCTGCTGCTCTTAATTACTGCATTTTTGTTGTTTGGGATAATATTACTTTTACGAATTATGAAAATGTATAAATTCTCCCCAATTGTTAGAGCAATTTGATGATGATAGCTGTTTTTCTTGCCTTTCTATCATCACAGGAGCTTACATGACAGTTTTTGTTGTGCAGTCTGTAAGTATGATCTGTGGGAACTTTATACCTCTAACTTATATGCAGTCAACACAGACTCCACACCTGTCAGTGGCCTTCAAGCACTACATTTCCTATAAACATATTTGCATTTATTTCCTGGAGTGTTGATTTATAAAATAAAAAGGACTGGCTTAAGGTGAAAGAAATATATACCAGAAGTTATTGCAAATATTACAAAACTAGTCATACATCTAAGACTGCAGTAGATCATGGAAGCTATAATAAATGCAATAAATATTCTTATAATCCTATTTTTGTCTGGATTCATCTTACAAAAATGCTTTTTTCTTTTTCTCCCCCTCCTTTTTTCCCCTTTAATGTCCATAAAGATACAGGTTTTCTGCAATGTTTGGAATATGTCTGCTAAGGCAAGGAGTTGAACTTAGAAATGCCTCCACTTTGGAAATTCACCTCTTATGAAAAGTGCATGCATATGGGCAAGGGAATATCCTGTGGCAGTAAACCAGCATGGAATTTTTTTAGCAGCCGCTGGCCATAAATGTATTTTCCTTTTCCCCAAACAGTGAGTTCATTTGTTGCCCATGGCAGTCCTCCTTGGTGGGAGGCAATGGAGGTGGGGGGCAGCAGAGGAGAGCCTCTTCTCTTGGATGCCTCCAGCACTGTCCTGGCTGAGGAGACCACAGCCCTGTTCTGCAAAGCTGCAGCACACTCTTGTTGCCTCTCATTTGTCATCTTTCTTGTTAAGGCCTCCAGGCTGACTGACCTTTTGTGCTGCCCATACTAAAGCTGCTCTGAAGTGATACAAGCAATTCCAAAACAAACAAAAAAAACCAAAGAAAAACAACAACAAAAAAATTATTCGTTATCTTCTTAATTCGGATGGCAAATGTAAGTACCTGGTATGTCGCCAGAGAGATTAATGTATGAAAACAAATTAAACCTGATAACCCACTGCTGGACCAAGTCAGACCCTTCACTTTACATCAAGAAAATAATGCATCAGGAAATGTATGAGAGCACTTGGCAAGTCAAAGGGGTTTTGTTAACATTTCACCAGTTTCATTTAGGGGATTTTTTCCCCAACAAAGGTACGCAGAGTGACGAGCTACCTGTTCCAGGAAGTACATGTATGCTGCCAGTGTAAAAACATCATATCTCATAGAAACATGGTCTATCCCTCACTCAAACTCAGGCAAAATAAAATATTCTGGTTCATAGGCAAAGCCTGAAAGTACTAGTACTTATGACTCAATATTAATTACAGGAACTCTGGCATTATCAGTGCATTTATATGCTATGACCAGCAGGTATCAGCAATGAGGAAGGACTAAGGACTTTATTCATGCCTTAAAACATCATATTTACAGAATGCTTCACCTGATGCAAGAGATGGTCTGTTTTATCTATTCCAGGCTCTATCCCTACATGACAGATATATATTTGTTTCCAGACTGATTCATCAGTTACAATGTTCTTTTCTTTCTGAAATGTTCTTTTTCTTTTCTGTCTTCAATATGCACTGACAGCAGGATTTATCACCTATTTTTACACCAAAAAAAAAAAAAAAAAAGGCAAGAAATAAGATATTACAACAGAACTCACAAACAGATCACACGTTTTGTTGTTGGGAAATTACTCTCAAAAATTCAGAAGAAATCTCTGTCATACCTTATGTTTAATCAGACACTTTTCTTCTGAATCTTCCATTCTATTGGGAGTAGAAACAGAATTCTGCAGATCTAGAAGAAAATGTTGCATGAATGTCCTTATCTCTTGATTAGATTATGGAGTTTTTATCATGAACTCGCTTACAAATTCATGTCACTCTCATTATCGAGGCATACTGACAAAATGCAGTATATCATATGTACATCAAAGATTAGAGGAATTAATTCCTGAATATCTTGCTGTCCTTCTACATATTACTCTTGCAGTAGACTTTGTCATTAAATCAGAAAAGCAACATTTTCTGCCTGCAAGTCGACAGCATACTGGAGGTATAATACCCACCTTTAAGTTTCTAGGCCCAGAGATTTCTGTACCTATTAAAAATCCTTTTAGTTTCTTAAAAAACATCTATAGGGTTGTTATATACTGAAGTGTCCATGGCTTATGCTCACTTGCTTTCTGACACAGGATCTTTTACTCCCTATTTCATAGAACTATGGCTATCATCTATTACATCACTACATGTTAAATAAAAGTTTCTATACTCAGTTCCACAAACATTTCTGAGCATTGCTAAGATGCAGTGTGTACATAAAGGCTTGCATTGCTCTAATACTAGCCTTCCATTTTTAGTTCACAAGCTGAAGGTTCAGGAGGTGGGAGACGTAAAGGCATTGTGAGGTTCAATAATTTGTTTCTACACCGCACTACTGAATACTTCTGATGGAAAAGCTATCACTTTGCATGACATTTGTTCTAAAAGAGACTTCTCAGAAAAACATAGAAATATATATAATGAGGATACATCTTACATACTGGCTTAGAGGAAAAAACTATCACTTAGTTATTTCTGTAAAGATACACAGTTTCAGATTCAAGAAAAATAACAACAGGCTTGTAACACCAGCTTACTTGCATTTCAGTGTAGCAAAGATGACTTGCCAGTTAAAGTCTGTTATATATATGATAAGATTTATACATGTTGTCTGAAGACATTGAAAAATTGTATTGTAGAAATTAACAGAGGTACTACTATTAACTAATAATTTCTAACTTCTCTTGGAACCACGTCTTGTAACACTGGTAAGTGTAAAGGAACATGCCTTAAAGAAATTTGTCACAGCTCCTTCTGGCAGAAATCCAACACTCAATGTGCAACAAGCTCGAGAGGTGGATGATGACAGTATTGCTGAAGAATGCAAAGCAATCTTTGCAAGGCTGTTAGGCTAGTGAAACTTGTGAGATTCTGTCTGACAAAATGTTTCAAGGACAGAAGGCTCAATAAAGGGCATACAGAGCAAAAAGTTAACAAAGGATTTCTGGTGACAGCAGGAGCGAAGAATACGCAAGTGTGAAAATCCACGAGAGAGTGCTACTAAACTAGAAAATATTGGTTGGTGGAAAACTTCAATATGACAAGGAATAAGGAACTGCCAAGCAAAGGACTTCTGAAAGTGGGACTTTTGCAGACCCTTGAAATGGAGCTGATAACATCTCAGCAGGCAGCAGTGGGGCTGACCAAGGGAAGCCATGTAGAAGTGAGAGCATAAAGATATCTGAGCTTATAATTATGTTTTTTTCTCCTTGGATTCATAAAATTCTCTCAGTAAAAGCTGTACAATGACCTGAAGCATGTTTCTTCTTCAGCACAGTGAACCTCAGATATTTTAAAGTAATGCTATAATATCAGAATGTTTGAGACAACAATGACAATTTTATTCTTTATTCTCTGATTTTGTAATGTTATTATTCTAACTGAAAACTCATTTCTGACAACCCAGGAGGTATTCTTTCATCACACTTCCAGGCTTATTTGAGTGAATATGAGTAGGAATTTGGAACTTTCTGAACAACAGAAGGCTTCCAGCTGGTAGTTGATAGAAATAGATTCTCAGCCAAAGCAGGAAGAATAGAAAGAAGCCAGAGTTTGGGGGAATGTATATTAGTACAGCATGCATTACCCATATGTTTGCATACACAAAGATACATCTGCACATAGGCACTCAGTCAATATTAACACCATCTAGGTAAATGAAAAAAAGATTCTGTAATAAAAATAGAAAGTTCTGTGATACAACCGTCGCTGAACATACCCACCTCCTGAGTTATTCTCCATTTCAAAATAAAGTTCAGAATACAGATGATCGGAATGGGTAAACGGGTAAATCGAAAATTCTACAGCACACTGTGATGATGTCATGAAGCAAGAAAATTCTTGAGCAAAACTTTCCTCTTTTGGATAGCTGCATTTTTTTGATTATGTGATCCTTATATAACTGGCAATATTACACATCAATTACAGGTGAATAGATGCTAATTAATTATGCTACAAAAAACACATGACATTTTGGACTTTGTATATTTCCTCCAATATTTGTTATACTTTCTTACAGAGTGAACATCCTCATTATTTCTCACATAAATAACTAGTGTGCTGTGTCCAGCCTAAACAAAACCCCATATCAGGCAGTTGTGCTTGCCACAAACAAGAGCTTCTCCTCCATGCCATACTTGAACCAAACGTTTATAAAAACAGCTGAAAACATTTTACAGCCTGCTCATTCACAAAACTTTTCTTCAAGATTTTTCAACTGAAAGTGACTTCATTATCATCCCAATCAGTGATTAACACTCCCTAAAGATATATATTTTGCTGACTGAATAAAACCATATTCAGATATCATTCTAGAAGGTACTGACTGCTGCAACATGAATGCTTCAGAAAGAACAACAACAGTAAAAGAAAACAGAGGCATAGAAAGTGGGGTTGTACTCAATTCCCTATCCATATAGAGTTCTCAATTTTTATGAGGGATTTTTTTGTAGTTTTTGCTAGTTGCTATGGCAATTGGAATTCTGGTTTTGTCAATACAATAAAAATTCACTTCACCAACATGATAGAAAGTCACTAATACTATATGACTTTTATCACATTAGTACCTTTTTCATGGCATTAGAAACTCAGTAGAGGACAGGAAAGTCACTGATCCTGTGGCAAAGTCTCTAATAGAAAGTAGCAGTTACCACTGTGCTATGAAAGATGTATTATGTCACAAGACCTAAAGCTTTGTTTGTTATGTTACCTGCTTCTGGAAGAATATTTTGTTGGTCCAACCATAAACAGCTGATTTTTTTAAAAATTTTTTGTTGTTGTTACTGAAGAAATTAAGTTTGGGTTTTTGAAACCCTTTTTATTTTTTTAAGTTAAACCCACAATCTACAAAATTAATGTAATTATAAAATGTGGTTCTGCTCTTTTTTAAAATTTGAAGACTCTAGTCTTAAGTAGGGCCTGATCTAAAGACTGCCTAGACAATTAAACTATTTTAGTGCTGTGGATTTAATCCTTTCATAAGTACACATAAGCTAGATGTTTAGTAAAGTCCTCTGTGAGAGAGCCAATAAGAGAGGTGCTGAAGAGACTTGAACTTCCTTATTCACATTTGTTTCAAAATAACTTTCAAAAGTTATTTTGACATCGGGCATAGAGTGTTTTTAAGTAATTTTTCTAATACCCTGATTGAGCCTTCGGGGAAGGATGGGGCGGGGGAAGAAAAGAAAAAGGTATGTAAAAAATATTTTGCCTATCCTAATGCAAGTTTATTATTATCCAACTTACTTTTGTTAAAACTTCGACAGAGCTTTTTTTAATTAAATCTGAATTAATTTCCATTATTCAAAATGACCTGTTACAAAAAATACCTAGAGACTTCATTCACATATTTTCCAGTTTAAAACTTTTTAAAATATATTAATTCCATAAAAACATCTACTTATTTTGAAGTAAGTTATATGCACAAGTTAAACTATGGAACTAAGATTTTCGTACTGGAACTAGAATTAGGGCATCAATACCCTGAATAAAAACACTCCAAATTGAAAATAAACTGCAATCAAGAGATAAAATAGTTACAAATACAAATATTAAATCTCGATGCATGTATTCTGTAACAAGTGGAATCACTTTCTGCTGGTGTCAAGACACTGACACTAAAGACACTCCCTTACAGTGTGGATACTCAGCCTCTTGCAGAATTATTTAGCCTTTTCAAGGATTACTGGCTTTGACATGACACAAATCTGATCCAGAATAAAAATTCCCCTGCCATTTTCAGGAGAAATGCTGTGCTTCTGGAACAATGCTCTCAGACTTCAATGATTTGTTGACAGTGTGCCCTCCATCCCATAGTGCAGTCAACATACAACTTTTTAACTCTCGAAGGAGAAATCAGTTTGAAGTCTCATAAGTCTCAGGCTTTGCATTGTGTGTTAATTAGTTCATATTTATGCAGCTGTGTGAATCAAGTTGGCTTCTGGTCACAATTACTAGCTTTTTTACCTTGAAGTAACTGGTATGAATCATACTGGAATGCTTCCTGCAAAGTTCTGCAGAGGGAAAAAATGTTGTCTACCCTTTTGTCACTACCAATTACTTAGAAAGACATTTTTCTTTAGCATTCCAGATGTAGACTAGCTTCAGATTGGGAATTATTTGATATTCTGGTATTAATCATTCAACTGGAATTTCAATGCAACAATTTGTTTAGACATTGATATTACCCAATCACTTTAAGTCCGCAAATCTAACTGAATATTTCCTTTGAAAACTTTAGGTGGCTAAGCTTTTAAGGAATGGTTTGTACATTTCAGTCAAGTTAGTGATTAATTACTCACTATTAATAGAAATCCTGATTTGAATTCCATATTTTGCTTATTTAGTTTGGCAAGAACACCGCACAAAACTGGAAACACATGTTTCTCTGACAGTGGAGTTCCAATCCCCAGGAGTCCCAAAGTGCATTGTGAAATGCAGTCAATCATCTAGTGGTCCAACAACAACTTAGAGATGGTCCTTGTCCTTCCCATGGTTCTGGCCCTGCTTTGAGAGTGAAAGTTTCAGATGATCTTTCTGTGTTAATGGTCTCTACAATAAACATGGAATGTTATTTTTTACCCAGAATATATGGGTAAAGAAAGAAAATATCTAGAAAAGATCACAAGTGCCAAGCACCAGATATATATTCTTCCTAGAATATGGTATTTTTATCACAAACTTGTTTGCAGATCAAATATTGTATATTTCAAAAGGAAATTGCACCCTGTTGCACAAACAGGAAAAAACAAGCAAAAAAAAACCCCCAAACCCCTGCAATATCAGTCCCTTCAGTGCTGTCATCTGTCGAGCATCTTTGAAGCTTATTTTTCAAAACTGACTACTTGTTGACATGTATCTAAATGCGACCTGTTTCACTAAGCTAAGAAACATGAGAACAGCACAGAGCAAAAATACCAATACTTTCCAATGTAATTACATAACATATGTATATGTGAATATAAACATAAACTTGATGATATATGCATGAGATAAAAATCTATAAAAATAATAGTAAATATGCAGTTAAATACAGACTCTACCACTCAAAATTACACAATTACACATGTATATTAAAAAAAAGAAGAAATGGAAGCCAATTATGTAAGTTGAATGGAACTAATTTTAAGTTACTGTCTACACTGCATATTTGACAAGTATCAGTGTCTAAATTCTCTAATTAACCTTCTGACACATAAAAATAGGAACTGGTTTTGTGTGTATTTTCTCCTTGTCTCTCTTCCAGATATCAGGGATTTTCTTCTAGTTTCATTTTACCTGAAGATTTTCCAACAAACTTCACCAGTAGTAGGTAATAGCATTACCTTTCTTCTAATTTGTAAACACACAGGTATAAAAAAGATTTTTAGTTTCAATATATCTGATATGAAAACATCAGATTCCTTTTGTAAGGTTATCCATGGTGTAAAGAAAAAGGTCCCTTACAGTGGTCAGATCCCTGATCTAAAACTGAAGAAAACCACTTGTCTCTCAGAAAATTAGCAGTTCTCTGTCAGTAGTTGGTCTCTTCACCATAGGTACTTTTTCAGACCATAGTATTGCCTGGAACAGACACAGATAAAAGTGAGAGACCTGCTGCAGCAATAATCAGGTAAATATCACCTCCAGAAACTGCAAGATAGTCTTCAGAAATAATGAGTCAGTTGGGTATAAATTGGCACAATTTTTTATAGTGTAAATAAGTTGCAAGATAATTCCAAGGCTTAGCATATCCCAAAGATTTTTTTTTTCCTACTGCACTTTCTGTCTCCTTTCTGCTGCTATGGACATTTGAGGGATCATCAGCCAATATAGCTGATTTTTAGATATGTTTGAAAACATCCCTGTATGACCAAAGAGAGGTTTTTGTGTCTTAGCTAAAGTACTCTGGAGGAAGAAAATACCTCTCCTAGCAGGAAAATATCTCTGTGTATTTATCCAGTAGGTGATGTCATTAATTCTAACAGAAATGTTTGCTGAAGCAATTTTAACATCTTCACCACCAGGACAGAATGAAAAATAGACTGCAAAATTGAAAAATTTCTTTGTAGTAATAGCAGTCCTGATCATTTGAATAAAGATTGAACCAAAATGACAAAAAAAAACCCAGCCATGTAAATATTTCTCATTTTCATGATCACAGAATCAGAGAATCATAGAGTCTCCTGAGCTGGAAGGGATCCATCAGGATCATCAAGTCTATCCCCTGGCCCTGCGTAGCACTGTCCCCAAGTGTCACACCGTGAGCCTGAGAGTGTTATCCAAATGCACTTTGGACTCTGCCAGGCTTGGTGCTGTGACCACTCCTCCACAGAGCCTGTTCCAGTGCCCAACCACCCCGTGGGTGAAGGACATTTTCCTGATATTCAACTTAAACCCCTTCTGACACAATTTCAGGCTATTTACTTGAGTGTTGCCTCTGGTCACAAGAAAGAAGGGTTTTGCACCTGCCCTTCCTCTTCCCCTCACAAGGAAGTTGCTGATTGCAATGATGTCTCTCTGCAGGGCCGCTCTGACCTTGAGGAAGTCAACAGCTCCTCCCAATTTGATGTCATCATCAAATTTACTTAGTATTCCTTTGAGTCCTGCACCCAAATAATTTATGAAGAAAACCAGGCTGAAGATGGAGCCCTGTGTAACCCAATTACTGACAGGTTATCAGTCTGATTCACCGTAACTTTTTGTGCCCAACCCGTGAGCCACTTGCTCACCCATCACATGATGTGTTTATCTGGATGTGGGCTGGACATTTTGTCCAGAAGGACGGAGACAGTGTCAAAAGTTTTGCTGAAGTCTGAAGTATTACATCCACTGGCTTTCCTAGATCAACTAAAATTGTGTGAGGGTGAGAAATAAAGGGAAAGAAGTTCTGGTGAAAGTTTAGTGAAGCCAAGCTAGAGTGATAGTATACACATGGAAAGCCAAGACAGTCAGACAGACTGTAAAAATTATCAGTCATACTCAATTCCAAGGTAAATGGTTTACATAATAAAATAATCAAAGTTCCTCAATAACTTTTTCCAAAAGAGTCGTGTATTTCAGATTTTATTTCAATAGCTAAAAGCTGTCTCCTCAGGGAACTATAAGCCCTTCAGCCTGCTTCTGATCAGACACAAAATAATGGAAAACTGACTTCATGCTTAAATAATTTTAAAAACTCCAAAAGGTAAAATGATGACAACAGCATGGTTTTTAGGAAAAAATCTTGTCAAAGGTGTTGGTTCTCTTTCTCTTTACTAGGTTATAAATGATGTAAATATAAGTGATTCTGTTTTTATTGTGTATCTGCTCTTCTTCATTGCATTTGAAATAAGATTATGATTTTAAAAGTTTGTCTTAGAAGTTAGTAGACAATGTGCGAAGTTAATTCAGAGATATTTAGAAATCTGCCAACAATGTAATCTGGTCATTTCCTAGAAGCAGAGATGAATTTTTGGTCTGAACATATTTTTATAAATCAGTTAAATGTAAACAATTTTTTTTTTTCAACTCACATTTTTAACATTGTGAAGAATGAAAGTAGCTTGTGGAACAGCATAGTTTATCCTGAAGATATTGATGAGCAACTAAATACTATTTAATGCTTTTTATTATTATCTGTTGATAAAGAGCAACACGTTTTGGTTATATAAGAACAATTATTTGATTAAAGAGAAGTTGTCTGGCCTCTTAAAATGATGAGATACCACTTACCCAGAGTTCTCTCCTCATGTTTATGGTAATCACAGAAAATATAATGAAAAGATAACTGAACAGATCCATGTATTAGAAAAATAATGCATTTTTAAAACTTTTACCTATGTGAGCTACTAAAGAGAAGCCTCATAAATATTCTCCTTTAAGAACCTACACAAGAAAAAAAAAAAAAAGAATCAAACTTTGGTACTTTTAAAGACTTTCGTGTTAAAACCACAAAATAATATTATTATATTGCTGGAAGTAAAACTAAAGAAATCTTCTCTGGAGAAGATTTGAAATGAAATGCAGTATCTAACTATTAAGGTCCACTACATACTCAAAAAAAACTTTCCAAAATATATGATTAATTCATTTAACTTAACTTAATGAGATTTGTCCTGTCTCTTAGAGCTATTCTGAAGGACTTTCAGAAAAAAATGAAATGTTGGTTCTGTGTGACAGCAGGGGTAGGTACCAAAACAGAACAGGACTTTTTGGTAATGGATTTCCACATTTCATCTTCCTCTAAAGCTGTCTGAGTGGACCAACTACACTGAAATATACTGATTCCAAATTTCTAATTTCAGCTGGACAACACTGGATTTAAAGAAAGAAAACTCTCTAACAAGCATACTGAGAACGGTTTTACTGTCCTTGTTTCTGAAGATTGGGATATATTGTAGAGATACAGGCTGAGAAGGAATCTTGTTGCTATATCATGTTTTCAAATTTTACTTGGAGGACCACTCAAATTGGGAAAAGGTCAGTACACACAGTCTCAGACAAGTGTTGTGACCATATCTTTGGATAACATAATCTTTGCCTTTTCTTTATTAGCCTTTACTTACAAAAATCAATTTCTGGCAGGATTAATACCTTCTGTTACTAAAATCTCTAGAGACATAATTGAGAATTCTGTTAATAAGAGGTGGAGATAAGTTACAGGTCTAAGTGGGAGGCCCTGTGAACTAGACATCCTTAATTCCTTAATTCCATTAAATATTTAAACTTGATAAATTCACATAAAAATAATAAGTCAGATTCTAGATTTAATTGGTAATAAGTGGGAAAACTACACACAAAGAAACAACTGTGTTCTACATGAAGTATTCTCTATGCTTTGCCACTTAATTTCTAGACAAATCTCTATTCAATTAATATTTTTTAAATGTGGTCATTCACCATCCTAACTTTAATGTGCATTGGAAGCAGCAGTTCCAACAACAAAAAGAACAGCAGAAAGGTTTAACGTCTGGGAAGGAGTTCAGCAGGGCTGCGTTTTGCCACTGCATCTGCTCAGGCTTTATACTGAAATGGTAATGCACATTTATCTTGAGGGTTACAATAGAGGAATTCAAATTAGAGGAAACAAATGCTGTAATATCAGGTATGCTGCTGATGTTGTCCTTATCACCAAGTCTGAAGAATCACTTTGCAAGCCAGTAATGAGAGTGGCTGTGGCTAGTTCAGACTGAGACTACCTGGGAATGTAAAAAAGACAGAGTGACATAGAGGACTGGAAAGCAAAATATTACAAAAATAACACAAAAATAAGATCAGGAAGTCAGACAAGTAAAGACTCTTCACAAGGTTTTCATTGTTGGAATATGAAATTGAACTATGCCTAGAAGATTTTAGATGAGCTATGGAATAAATAAACAAAATAAGTCTGGGAAGAAAATTGAACCATTTTTTATTCCTGATGATGTGTCTAATCTGACAGCAAGCAGTAAGTCATGGTTATAACCTTCATTTTCACTTTTATTTTACTGTCCTTATTTATATTGCTACAAAATATGAACAATCTTCTATTCTTTAAGCATCTTTTTTTTTTGTTTGTTTATTTGCTTGAATGCATTTTATGAAGAAAGTATTTGTGTGGAAAGATGATATTTTCTCAAAATTTTAGTGAAAACTCAACTGATGGAGAAAAAGCATAGCAAGTGTATTTGTACACTTAACAAACTGTAATTTTATCTTTATATGGAAAGCAAACAGACATTATGTTTGCTGACAACTACTACCAAGTAATTAACACAGCTGGAGAATTTGCATTCATTCAAACTCCACTTACAGAATACAGAACTTTCAAGAAGACGGATAATAAAACATCTATTTTAAAGAGAAAATACACCATGGTCTCCTATTTTGACTATTTGAAATAAATTGGAAAGATAAGGGTTATACAAATGTTCTGGATAAAATGAATGAGAAAGAAGAAAAGACAGTAGAGATAAGATAAAGGTGCAGGCTAAACCAAAGTAAATTAGGCAAGCATTTGTTACTGACAAGTAAAGCAGGGACTGTAATTCACAATTGATAAAAAACCATGAAATACTGACTTCTGCAGAGTCACACCACCTTACCCTGACTGCAAACCTGTAGGCTGTGTTACCTGGAGGAAAACAAGAAGGCTTTTGCTTATTTTTTTCAGACTGATAGAGTTTTACAACTGAACAAACATTGAAAATAATTCTTTCAGAAAATTACTTGCATATGTTTACAGCAGAGTCTTTTGTGGAGATATGGCACTTAGAGCATAAGTCTAATGAGAAATAATCAAGATTGGAACTATAATTTCTCTTGCCCATATTTTCCCCAATTTTGTCTCAAAGGGATGCCTGTATGTGATGGCTATGCACACTGTGAAAATCTTATGAAAATCAGGTACTTAGAACTGGCAGTTGTAATTGCCATAAATTTCTGCCTGAAAAACTTGAATAACTAGGCTTGAGTTTTTCAGAAATTTTCCTTTCTGTGAGTCAAAAATGTTATATTTTTAAGATACACATTATGTATGCTGCTAGTTTATGCACTGTGCTAATTACTTCTCCAAACTGAAGAAAAACATTTTAAAAATCCAACTCTGCAACTGGAAATTAAACTCTAAAAATAATTTTCTACAAGTATTCAATACAGTACTCATTCAACATCATTTTGTTTGACACAACGGCAATTAAATACATCATGCAGTGCACTAAGTGGCAGGAATAATATTTGATTGTAATTTAAGGGTAATTTGAACAAATAGCATAACAACATGATGCGACATAATTACAAAATAATAGAATGGGATGATGTAAAATAAGAACTGACAGAGAACTTCACCTTCCTTCAAATTAGCTTTTTTCTGAGTTCAGTTTTAAATTATCTTATATTTAAATTCTTATTTGCACACCTGCATCAAGTAGGGCCTGGAGGCTTCAGTGAGAGCAATTTTCCCTCCAGCCCCACTTTGGGTGAGACACCAATATTCCCTTAAAAATATGCCATGCATTTTGAACATATGTATGCACACAATCATGTATATCCATGTAAAGCTTAAGAAATACACACAGCTATAGCTCTGCATAAGAATTTATCAGTTCACTGAAGCCCTTGATCTCACAAAAAACTGCTACCCTTTTCTGTTCCCTTGTGCTCATTTAAATATTCATGTTAACCTCTTAACAGAAGGGTATCTTTCATTCATGTACATACAGGATAATTTGATATCTGCATTAACAAGCTTTCATCTTTCTCCTCATATTTGGAGGTGTGTGTCTGTACACATATGCTTTCTGCATGTATAGTTGGTCAATACAGAATATGGATGTGTGCAAAGATATGCATCTATACATATTTATGTTCATAGGTAGGTAGAATCTAATAAACAAAATATTTGGCCATGAAAGCAATGGTGTTAAAACAATTCTTATAAGGGATGGTTTCAAAGGCACCCCGAGTGAGAAAGCTCACTAATAAGACAGGAATCATCCATGTTTCCGATGAGGTTGCATTTTGGGTTTTTCTTTAGTGCAGAGTTATAGGAGTTAGAGTAAGTTGATCTACAACAGCCTCCATCGCTGTGAACATTTATTTTGTCTCATGCTAATAGCAGGTCTTTATTATCAGTAGGATGGGGCCTGAAGCTGTCAGAGTATATCTGAAATATTCTACTCACTTTTCTGAGACAGGTTCAAGATTTTGGGTTATGTGTAGTTTATTATCTCATGTTCTAGGGGACTAAATATATGTGATTTATGACGCAGTTGAGAAGCAGCTGTGGATGTTGAATTTGACTGTCTCCACATGGAACCTGAAATGAACAAACAGGCTACATTTCTGTATGACATACATAATTACTCAACTGGTCATTTGACAAGAGTGGGAAAACCCAGTCAAAAACATTTTGTGAAGAGATGGAAATGTCGAGGTGCACATCACCTTTTCCTAAATATTGAATTTTTCCATTTTTCTCCTTTAGCTAAATTTCAAAGGCTTTTTGTTGAAAATGTCTCCAAAGAAACCAGTAGGTTCTAATATAAAATATCCTCCTCAAGGAATAGATTCTAATTTTTTATTTTTCTGAGGATTAAAACATTATTATCTTAACATGAAAAGTCTATCTTTTCTCTTGCTGAGGGAAAAAAAAAGAACTTCAATATAGCCCCATTCATCAAACTGATTTTTTCCTGCTCTAGGTTATTTCTCCTTGATATTCCCTTTGGTTGCTATGAGTTTTTAAAGCTGTGTTTCATACATTCATGTAGCACAAATTGTTTAGCTAAGTATTACCTCCGATTTGTGTTCATTACATGTTTGTATGACTTTATCATTGCTCAGCATTATTACACCCGTAAGAGGATGGCTTGTATTGTCATAGCTACAAAGGCAGGAGTATGTAATTTTGAAATCAGTATCTTTTCTGCACATATTCCGGTGAAGAACTAAAGTGTCAGTATAAATAAGTTGTTTTCTTATTTTTATAGGCATCTTTTCTCTAGAACCCTCTTATTCCTTTAGTTTTGCCCTTTTCTTGATCAACACTGGCAGTCTTCAACCTTTCTTAAAGGTATCTAATACTAATGCTAGAATAGGGAAAATTGTAAGCTGCATGTTAACAAACACAGAGGTTTACATCTTGCTTAGTCTACAGTAGACTCCAAACTACAAACACTAATAAACACAGTTTTCTTGCATATTCCTCATCTTTCTCATATTTTGGAAGTCGAGGAAAAGCTTCTTTGCAGCTCATTCTGTTGAAGGGTTCCTACTAATGGAAAGCACAAGCTGAACATTTATTTTATCATCTGTTCAGCAGATGTCAGTGAAATATTTTTTTAGGAATTCTTATCATGAAAATATTTTGGTTTAAGAATATTAAGTTATTCCTCTCTTTGTATCAGTACCAAGTACAAGACAGTATAGCTCTTTCTTATAAGCTTTATACTAAGAAGTTTTAAGTATATAAAGTAATCCCTTAAGAACTCAACTTTATAAAAATCAGCATGACTAAAACTCTGCATGTACAAAATCCACATCTTCTCATACAAAATCTAGGTGGTAGTAATGTCTTGCAAATGCTTGCATTATTTTGGGCATGGGGTTTGTTGTGTATGGTCTCAGAACTCTTCAGAAGAGAGTCCAATTGCCCTCAGTGAGCATTTAAAATGGGGTATATTTGGTAACTGGCGTAGTCTACTAAATTGGTAGGAGATGAGGTAGTAGCACTACATTTGGTTCTGGTAGGTGATAAGACATGTTGACTCATGCAGCTTATTGAGTAGCTGCAGTGTGCGTGGCTTGGAGTTGACTGTTACAAGAAAAAACAGAATAATCCTTAACCTGTCGGTCGCACAAAATTTTGTTTTCCAGGCCAAGACACACCTCTTCAGTTCAGCTAGTGTTTAGAAGCACTACATAAAATAGTTTGGATGTCATTACAGACCCATGTTCCTAACAGAGTTTTACACTACTGTTATATGACTCATTACTTTGCTGCTGAGAGATTTTAAACATGAAGGATTCTTTAAAAGCGGTAGTCTGTTGTTTATATGCACTATATTTTAAATACAATAGATAACTTTTCCATGCATGAGAATAGGTGTGTAAAGTAGCTTATTGCACAAAGAGGTACAAAATACTTGGATTTTAGGATACAATGCATTATCTTTTAAAGCAGTAAGAAAAATGGAGCACAGAAAATCAAATTCTATCCAGTAATGCATAACTTCATTTCCAAGCACCTCTATATTTAGGTTAGCATACCAGGAGTAAAAAGTTTGAAACAAGGTAAGTAAAAAGATTAAAAAGCATTGATACTCCTCAGTGGTATACTTTGGAATTTCAGCATAACAATAAATTGAATCTTTGAATGAGATCAAAATTACTTTGCTTTCTTCTCATTATATACTTTTCACTCATTATATACTTTTCACTCAAGGAGAAGATATCAAAATTTTCTTTGCCAGAGTGAAGGGTTAGCAAATGTGAATTTCGTGTATTGTTTTGGTTTTTCCCCCCTTTCTGAATTATTCATATGTTGAGAAAAACAATGATAACGGAGAAAAAAGTCCCAGTAATTTTTTTTTAAAAAATGCATCATCATTGCTAAAAAAAAGTAAATCCCTTGAATAATGCCAAGTTGTGAGACTAAATTTAAAAATTGTACATGCTCAATGAGAAATTTGCACAATATATACAGTATTTGAGAAAATCCTTTTTTCAGAAAAAAAATGAAAAACAGAAGACAAGATGTCCAACTTCAGTGTAGCACATATTCTAATATTTACCCCTGCTACTCAAAATATGTATGCTCCTAGAAAATCCTATAGCTGGTGAAGGGTCAGATGGCTCTTGGGACTTCTCCAGCACTTATGATGGTTGAGTGATGTTTTCAGTCAGACCAGGTCAGGTCTGCATTGACACATATTCAACCTAGCACAAATCAGAGTTGTTTCTGAACTAGTTTGGAAAATTCTGTTATTAAACTGTTACACTTACTCCTCCATTTTAAAGATCCATATTATTCCACTCTTGACAAAGCTGAGGTTTTCCTAAGGCTTCCTTTCACCTTCCTATACACTCTTTGTGTTTTGCATACAATGAGAAATTCTCCCCTCACTTCTCCCCTCAAAAAAGTGCTTTTGGATTAGACATCATATCACACGACAAATCCCTCTCCTGGTGGTTCAACACCTTCAAAATCCAGCACTAAGGAAAGCCTACACTGAAAAACTACCATTACATGTTTTTCCTCTCCACCAAGGAGAAGGGAGCTTTTGAAAAGGGGTTCATGCTCTGTCTTGTGGTTATTTTACAACCCGATCATTACTCTTTTTTATCTTTTGGAACTTGTGAACAGTAGGACAGGTGAGGACAACAGATCTTTAAACTAGGACATGTTTTTTATATCTGGTAAGAGAGCAATAAGTACTAGCTTCATGGAAGCGACAAAAAGACCATGTTTGAAAACTACTGGAAATATATTTCTTAGGGGGGGAACAGTGTAACTAATAGGTTTTGCATGGATATCTTTAAGGCATATATTTGTACAGAAGGCATCCCTTTAGAGAAGAGGCATGCCTTATGGAGAGAGAAGTTGATTTCATGGTCAAAACAGTTCTCTGCAACAGACATAAATCATTTGTGGTATTGTTAGGTCTTTTTCATTGTTAGTCTTAATCTTTTCTGTCTCTATTGATTAATTTGTTTTCTTTTAGGGTTGCTCCTTTTTTTAAATTTCTATTATTTCGGTTTGTCCATATCTCTAAGTCTACTTCTGATTCTTGTGTCTAATAACAAAAAAAACAGTTTCTGTTTGATTGGTTTGTTTTGTTCCTCCCTCCAGCTTTGAAAAGGACTGATGATAGTTATTTTTCCAGTGGCCTTAGACAAAAATAAATAAAAAAGGTGTAGTTTTTGGTTTTCAATCACTAATAGAAGTATCTAAATCATTACACAAGCCTATTCAAGTGTTAAAGTTTTTCCCCAATTGTACCTTTCCTTTTTTCTAATTTGTTTTCTAGGATGTTGAGTCAGGCTTTTTTTTACTAGAGAAAAATATATAAAAGTATCACTAGTGCAGCCTTTCTCCACTTCCCCATTGTTGTTTTTCAATTGCTTATTAAAAAGGTGATTTCAAATATTGATTTATAATAACTCCCTTCTTTTTAACAAAACAAGCATTTCAATATCTATGTAGGATTTTTTAAGCCTATCTCCTTTTATTTTGATAGAAAACTGTTACTGCATTTCAAATTTCAGACATATGCTAAAAATAATTCTAAAGCTAAAAGTCAATTTTAAAATACCCAGTGCAAATCTTTGCATTTTTTCAAATACCTATTATTCTTCATCAGATTATAATGTGGCAGCATCCAAATGGCCCACTGAGGACATATACTTCAGTGTAGTAGATGCTGCAGAAATTTAAGAAAATGTTGTTCTCTCTTAAAGATATATGTAGTCCTTCACTGACAAGTCAAGCTTACCATTTTCATGCTCAGGATCTAATCTGATGCAAGAGAACAAAAAGTACAGTACTATTTGCAAAGAGTATGAAATGAGGAAAAAGGACAACAGGATCACACAGTTAAATTCACAGCTTCACAGTAAGGCCACAAAGGATTGCTTCAGTTGATTAATCTGAATTTCACTGTACTTCAAACCATGAGGCTCTCCATTAAATATTTTGCTTTGAAATAATGTTTACACTCTAAAATCAGAGGGCTCCTTTCTCCGAAACAGAATCCACTATCTTTTTTCCAACACTCCATTCATTATTATCTAATTCCAACTTATTCTAGCCTGTTTTTTTCCTGTAGAAATGGAGATACTTAGCTAGCTTTCATGAGTTCATTCTACCAAAATGCATCAAAGTAAAACCTATTTCATAATTAGTTTCAACTCATTGCCTTCCATTCACTGGTTTTTGTTGGTTGCTAAACAGAAGAGTCCATTTCAAAAAGTAGTTCTTCTTATGCCTACCTTCTCAGGGACTGTGATCAAGTTACCCTTTGATGTCCTCTTTGATAAACTAAGTAAATAGACCTACTGGACTCTTTCATTACAAGATATTTCTCGTAATCCTTTAATCATGCACACAGCTCTTCTCTGAACTTCCTCAAATATATTAGTATCCTTTCTGATAACTGACCTTAAAGGGTTTTGGAGCTATCATCATCACTTAGCCATCATTGATTCCTTACAGGAATTTTATATATTTTGGCTATTGGCAAAACCCCTGCCATTCAGTTTAGAAGCACAGAATCTCGCTGTTATTTCTAACCGGTATGAAGAATTAAGGAAAAAAAGAAAAAAAAAAAGAAAAAGAAAAAAAAGAAAACACACCTTCACACCTGTCAGAGAGCTTTTTCTTTTCTTTTAGCATTCAGTTTGCAAGTCAGTGCTACTGCCATAGGAGAGTAGCCAGGAATTGTATTATCTGAAAGGCAGTTGCTTTGAAATTGTCATACAGAATTAAAAAACATGTTGTTGCTTGAAGCACGTTAATGTTCATTTACTACCCAATAAATATAAAAAGCTTCCACTGAGGCTTACAGGCCAATGGAGAGAAACAGCACAAAGACACTTACGTGATTAGGTCTTTGCCTAATTACAAGCTGTAGCTGGTTAGAGATGTTTAGTGTGTCTTTCATGCAGTGGTTTCATTCCCTCTAAGCTCAAAAAGCTGCAATCTAGTCTGCCTGTATGATTCCACAAGAATTTAAAACATTTTAGGAAAGTCATCACAGCCAGCTCTTTCTCACCCCAAATTTCTATGTAATGGTCTATAAAAATTCTGTTGCTGTAAAAATGTTGATTAAATGACTGGTAATATGCTGCCTTGTATGACAGGTGCACCTACAATGGGATATTGCATTAAGCTAATACTTTCTACATGCTTTGATTGTGACTGCCTCATCTCATCCACCCGAACAGTACAGCACAGGGCTAATATCTGCTGCTTTTCTCACATTTTCATATTACAGAGTCTTCTGCAGCACATGTTCTGAGAGATAATTCAAATGGAAAAAACAGCTATACTTCCATCTTGACTGAAATAGGACAGCAGAGGTTTTCTATGTAAAAAACTTTATCCATCTAATGTTGGATTCAGCTAACTGCTTCTGATGTCACTTGGAGGAAGAACTCTTACTCTGTGATTCAGGACTTGTGTATACATGGACAAGGAGCTCATTTAGGAGAGAAATTGAAAAAATATAGAAAATGAGATTCAAGAGAGCAACAAAGAGGGAAGGGTAGTCCCTCTCCCCTCACCCAAAAGAAAAAAGGGTCACAAAACTATCAAGGGGGAGTGAAATTGTCCTCTAAGTGTGAGTATCTTTTGTTTCTTCCATCTTTTCCCACTTTTTTCCTTCTTGAGTTCCTTCCTTTTTATCTTTACTTTTGCAGAACTCTCCTCACTTCTCCCTTGTCACTTTCTTCCTCTCTCCCCCTCCTTTGCTCTCTTTTTTTTTCTTGTCTTTCTTCCTTTCTGCCTGTCCTTCTGTCTTCTCTTTTCTCTAGTGTACCATAGGACCACAGTCAGGCCAAACAGCACAGCTCACCCTTGCCCAAAATGCAGCTGAGCTGTGTGAGGAGCTCCTGTTACAGCTTTTAAAAACAGTGGGATGACTCGGGCGTTACAAACCTGAGAGAAACAGCCTCTCTCACTTCGCAGGTCAGGCTGGTGTTTAAGCTGCTGTCAGAACTGCAGCTGGCAGGAGCACTTTGATCTGATAGCCAAGGGACAGACAGAGAAGGAAAAAAATAATTGGTGTAACCCGACAAACCTGAAACTCTGACTCCCATTGCAGTGAGAGACAAACACTAAGTGCTGGTGAGAGAGAGTGAAGATTTTCAGAGCTGAGTGGGCTAGACCTGCTTCCTCCTTACCCAGTTCAGTTCAAAGCCAGGCAAAAACCTGTAGGTGTTTCTGCTTCTGTGCAGAAATGGTGATATCTGCAGCCATGATTGCACAAGGATCAGGCCTGATCATCAGTTTAGAAATACAATTGTTATTTGCCATGTAGCCTTACTTTCGGTTCTGCTTTATACTGCCTTACCTGTGTGACTTTTTTAAGAGTTCGAGGTCAGGGATAGTACTTTGGTTCTGCAACTCATTTACCTTCTTTCAAAATTGTTTAAACTGAGTAGTTTTAAAAGATTCCAGTAAACTTGTCCTTTAAAATTTCCTCCATATTCTTCCCAATATCTAGAAAAATATAAACAAACTAGAAAGATTTGCCTCCTCCTGCGCCCCCCAAAACCATGCTAAGACTTTGAATGCACTTAGTGGGATGACAGATTCCATTATCAGCAGCTGTTCCACATGGAATTACCCAGAATTGTTGACCATGCATAGAACCTTCTCTGCTCTCTTAGGTATCCATAGGTTTTGTTATAATAAGTTCCTTTAAAATTGATGATCTGGTGAATACTCTGTGCATATTTTAAAAGCACTCAGGGTAAGACACTGATGGTCTACTCAAAGAAGTACTAGTCCTGCCAAGAATGTTACAGCATGTTGTTGTTGTTGTTGAGTCATTGGCTGCACTCTCAGTCTCCACTCTGTATATATTCTTAATATTAATCCAAATAATTCTACTACTTAACTTATTAATAATATTTCTGGCTATAATAATTGATTTTCATTGTCTTGCAAAGCATGTTTACTTCCACTTGAACAAGTATAGGAGCCAAAATTGATGTAAGAGATTAGAGGATGACAACACATACTCCCATTCCTATGGACATGTAAGTTATTAATAGCATAACTTTAGATATAATTAGAATGTTTTGCAGGATTTTTTTTTTTTTTTTTTTTTTTTTTTTTTTTTTTTTTTTTTTAATTTTGCACAGTCATTTATCCAGACAACTGTTAGCTCAGTAGCTCATTGTGCAATACCAAAAACACAGAGAATGTGACTTGTTTGGACAGTTCTGGCACAAATGTGTTTGACCCTGGAAGCACAAGATCAGTGACTGAGCAGGGCTTGCTGCTCATCTTCAGGTCAGTCAGCCTGATGCAGTTAATCCAAAATCACAGTGACTGCACAAATCTGCAGGTTGCTTGACAGTGTTACTGACCTTAATGGAATCTGAATTTCAGCCACTTCATTTGGACATTAAAAATGAGAAAAGACAGAACACCAAGCAAGGTTCATATCTTACTTGTGCTAGTAGCAGCCCTAGGGACAGCAGCCAATAACCTGTTTTTTCAGTTAATGAACATCTGGGACTCACACTTTTGATCTGAAAAAGACTAGTAAAGAGAAGCAAGTTTATCTATAAAGTAATATCCATGTATGTTTTTAGGAGGATCTATAACGCAATGAAAAAAGCTTTGAGACCAGAGATCAAAATAATGGAAAGCTACAGATGCAGATAAACCCTAAATACAGCATTGCTATCTGATGTCACAAAACCCATCTTATCTGAATCCCTTTGTCACTATAACATAAATAAACTAAAATCATGATAATGAGTACAGAAAAACACTCAATCTACTTTTTTAGATAATAAGCGTGATCATTTAATTTAGAGAAAGAAATATCTTATCAGGACATTTCCTGTATCTCTTTGTATTCTTGGAAATCCTTCCTTTCCTTTTTCTTATTTTGCACACATATACTCACATATACCAAAACAAGTTTCTCTGAGACTGAGACCTCTTCTACAAGTTTAGCCTAGAGCAAGTGCCTGTTACTGAGTTATGAAGCATGGGAAATAGACACTTGTAAAGAAAATGTCAGTGACACTATCATAACTTTCAAATCCTGTTTCTACAAAATATTCTCTAGTTCTTGCTGTACTTAGAGCAATTCTTTTCTGTTTCCTCTACTCCTTAGATTCTCAACCTGTCTGTTCTTTTAGGCTGACAAAATCTGCTGAAGCACCTTAAATCTTTATGTCATGCTGTTCTCAGATCACATTCAGTGTTCTGCGGTAATATGATATGTAAAATGTGAAAAGTATTTTTCATCCATCTTATTTCTAGAGGAAAGGTGAAGAAGACATTGTGGAGAAATTACTGTCAAATAGCATGTCATTTCTTTGTGTATAAGTCATTGCATAGCTGTTACCTACTAAAAGAAAATAAAATCATTCTTTCTGTTTATTAACAGCTACATTTTTTCTCAATGGCTGTAATATCTCATATGAAATCTCCCATACAAATGCTCAAAAATTGTCCAAAGAGGAGCTTTTTCTGATTATTGTTTATGACTCACATAGCTGTGTCTCTGTCTTTTTCCCTTTGAGTTTGCTGTTGCAAACTTCTTCTGGCTCTTCTGGGCTCATCATGATTGTTAAAAGAGCAACAAGGTTTGGTGTTACACCCCACAGCTCAGCCCCTTCAAATGCTGCAGGTACCATGCAGCTCTTTTGCTACCCCTCAGGGAAGTTTACAGCTAGTTAGTCCTGCAAACATTATTCCACTCCCCGGGAAGAGAAACTATTTTCAGTTTTGTTGTTGTTTTTGTTACAGTTTGTGTATTGCCTCTGATATTCTGTCATTGCTGAAAGTTACAGTCACTGGCTTTAAATCCTCATGATGTTTCCTCAAGGTTCTAAGGTTTTATGCTGGCTTTCCTGAAGGGCTGATGTATTCTAAGACTGAGAAGTAATTTTCCTTAGCTGGAGATCGATATAGATAAAACCACCTAAAATCTGATGATGGAGGTGCATTGATACAGTCACTTGTCATGAGATTCGGGGAGTTTTATAATGCTATGATTTAGCATTCACATGAAAATCATTGTGTTGGTCCTAACATGAGCTAAGTGGATCAGGCATGGCTGTGGCACACAAAGGAGATTTTTAGTAGATTAAAACAATAAAACAGAGTAGAATGAGAGAAGTGCAGTGAGAATCTGACTGCAGATGCATGGATGCACAGGATAAGCTTTTTGAGGAGATCCCAGGCAGCAAACTTGACTCCACAGATTGGCTAAGAGAACATTGCATTGCTTCTTGATCTGTTACGAAATATCATGTGGATCATATCAGTTAATTGGTGCTATTTATACAGTTTTCTTAATTGCTTAGTGAAATTATAGAACACATCTTAACAGGTTGTGTGTCAGACTGAGAAACGGGAAGTGTGTTACTCCACTAGAAGCAGGTCTTGAGCTCTTGAGCTCTTTGACCCTGTTACTAAAAATGCAAAGGTGACTCCCACGCAAATTTACTATTCTTGCAACAAGTATTAGTATTTCCCCTAAGGTAGAATTTGCATCAAACAATTTGGGAAATTTAGGTTTTCTTTCTCAAAAGCAGAGCAAATTTTCTAATATGTTGTCTCTGTATAGCTGTTAGAGGTCATGGATAACCCATCTTCCATTACTAACAGACAAGACATTTTCTTGAAACTCCAAGGCAGACAGTAGTAAAACTAATCATAAAAATTCTGTCATGGATTTTTTTCTTCTTATCAAATAAACTCATCTTCATAAAAGAATAACGTGGAAAAGAAAAAGGAATAATTTTTCAGATGGTTGATTCAAAGTTTAAACATAAAGTAACATCTTCTTAAGTATATAAATCAGCAGCTTTCATGAGAAATGGGTAGTCAGTAGGTAACTCAAGTTAACTATTGAGAGACAGAATATGTGATTTCTAAAACCTAGAAAAACAGGATTTCCTTAATCTTGTCAAGATGAGAGGGACAAGAATCTCTTTGAGGCCAGCACAGAAACCACTGAATCATCCACCAAGGACTGCCCATGCTCCAGAGAGAAAGGTGAAAAGTGCATTGTGATGAAGACTACAGATCTTTATCACGAGAAGACCCCCAAAGACCACCAGGACGCACAGCGCATGCATGGCACACATGCTAATGATATTAATGATTTCTGAGAAATAATTTGTATAACCACTCCTATCCCAGGGAATGTAATGAATTCATTAATGTTACCCATAATACTGTGTGTTGGAAGTGCTGGGGTGTGTGTGTTTGGAGGAGTGAATCCCCCACACCCAGTGTGCCGAATAAAGCAAATACCCACTGTTCTGACTGTGTCTCTGAAGTGTCTCTGGGCCTGCTTGAGATGAATCACTCATACCCCTCTGCCTATAATTAGTCTTCAGCCCTCAATCATAAACTAGTTTCTGAAGTTCTTCTTGTTTTAAGCAATATATTTGGCATAGTTTTAGTACTTTTTGGTAGGACAGGGATTTTAAAACTTGCTGCTTACATGACGTGCCAGGAAATCAGTAAAGTTTACTTGCTGTGAAATAAAACCATACTTCCAACTGTGCTAAAGTCCCAGTAAACTTAGAAAGTAGCTCAAGATATCAAAAAATAACCCAGACCTAAAAAATTTTTAAAAAACCCAAAAAAAACCAAAAGAAAGCAGAAGGAAAAACCTAGACCCTTATTATTCAATATTTAATTCTAAATGAAAATGTGCACAGGTTTTTAGAAATTGATCAATATCTGAGAGCAACATATGTACCCAGATCTGAAAATATTTGTTCTATTACTCACACTAACAGTACTGACAATTCTGTACTGACAATTCTGTTCCGGGAGATAAAATGAAAGCTGTCCATTGCTGTTACAAAGTTCAATAGAAATTTTCAAAGAATGGAAACTCCATTTTAATATTTCAACTTTTGTCGTCAGCTCATAAGTATGAAAATGTATGATTCTGAAAATATCCACAGAACAAGGATGGTCAGAAAACAAATATATTTTGTAAAATGTAAAGATGAGCTGTTTTGACATTTTAAACGGATATTAAAAGTTTGCCTTTTAAAAGTCAGAGAATATTTTGCGTTATTAATTAATAACCAGAAAAACTTCAGTGTACTACTGAAGTATGAGATTTATTTATGGATCCACTGAACAGATATTAGGTTCATGACACTGTATGTTTTAAAATTCGTCTCAATTTCTTTATATTCATAGGGAGAGAAAACAAACAAATCTAATACTACTAAAATAACCCTTATTAAAAACAAACAAACAAACAAAAGCCCCAAGGAAGCAAACAAACAAAGAGAAACCCACATTTTCTTTCACTAGCATTTTTCTTCTATTCAGTAAAAATTCTTAATTAGTGACAAGGGATAAATGATATCTATTCTTACTGTACTCGATGCCCTCCCCTCCCTTTTTCCTTTCTGTTCCCTTGGTTTTTTTTCAAGTAATATGCACTGCCACAGAATAGCAGAAGATTTTGCCTAAACAACAGCCTGTAATAGTGTGGACACTTAACACCTACTCCAGTTCATATACAATATAAAGTAAGCGTGAGATGTTTGCGTTTCTGTATTTTATTCAGCAAATAGGAAAAACATGAGACACCTAACCTAGGAGATCAAAACAACTTGTTTTGATTCACTTACGTCTTTTATTTTAAAATTATGATGGAGCCACACCTAGCAGAGCCATTGTAATCAGACAAGGCTATCCCATGCTATTCTTCTGTCTCGCTGATTAGATGTAACAGCTACTAGAAACTGAGCACTTTAGAGATGAAGACTTGGTGATTTGACCACTTAACTTGAAGAGCACTGCTCCTTTCTAGACAATAGTAATTATAGCTCTTCTGCTGAGCTCAATAGGGCGAGAAGTGTAAATCTCAGTCTGTTCCTATCAGTTCAGTACTGCTTTGAGCAACTTCAGAGCTTCACACCTCAAGTCTAACTTGGTATGAAAATTAGTTGGCATTTTCACTGTGGTCTTTTCGCCCAGCTATACCGTCACAACAGTGCTAGCGATAGGAGATTCTCTAAGGCTTCTAAGGCACCTGCCAGGAACGTAAAACCTCCTTTTGCTCCCTTGGTATGACAGGCCTTCTTCCCTTTCCCAGACATAGTTCGTCCCTCTGCCTTGCTGTGAGTATATCGAGTTTGAGGACACCTAGATTAGCATTAATTTGCTGCCAGTGCAGCCTGTCTGCTGGGTTGTATAGACAAGGTGAGGCAGCATGCTGCCACTTTTAACAAGCAAAATTTTGAAACTGGCTGATGAAATTTAAATGGGATTTTGTTTTAAATCCCCTCTAAACCCCTGATGGTATGTCTGGAAAATGGCATGATATAATCTGAATACCTAAAATGCCTACACCATTTGTGTTAGAAAGTATGGGCAAAGATTCATTGTTCACTCGCTATTCAGGTGAAGGACTCACAGTTGAGTTTTCCTGTTTTTCTTCTGCATTAATCAGCTCCTTTCCCTTAAAATGTACTATATTTTCCACTGGGTATAAAAGAAGAAGGAAGGAAAAAGGAGAAGTAAATAAAGTTGTCTTGGACATAAGATACTAGTACAGGCTAAAGGAAATGTTGCAAAAGGTAGCAAATGAAAATGTTAATTCATAATTTATTTATTTTTTTAAGAAATATGTATTTAATGGGCAAAAATGTTTCTAATTTTCAGTTATGTTGTGATGACTCAGAGCATGTCCTGGAAAGCAGAAATTCATCTGAGATGTTTCAATTTTATCAAATGCAATGTTTCTTGGGAGCCGGAGAAGAGAAGGCAGTGAGGGGGGAATGACAACTTCATTGGCCTCTACAGCTGTTATTCTGTTACTATCACCAGGACTCTTCCCACCTGCTCTGCTATACAGAACCAAAAAGTGACTCTTCTCAACTCCACAAGCAAAAGATCATGTTCCTCAATTGGTACATATAACTGAGAGTGCTGTGTTCAGGGAACGCCTGCTAGTCTCTGCAATCTAAGAACCTGTCCCGACTTTGCAAGAATAAAACTTCAGTCAGTTTTTCCTGCCATGTAAATCATACTGTAATAACTGAAACACTTAAATATGAATCACTTGTTTTAGCTCGGCATGTTTAATAAAGACCAGTCGGAGTCATTATAATGATGCAATCATGATAAACTTCTTGGATTACCCTCAGTATCCAAAGATTCCAGCACGAGATTGGTAGAATAACAGCAAAAAACTAAGACATTTACTCACTGTTTAAACCTCTGACTGTCAAAGAATTCATCCGGAGTCTAACAGATCAATGCTCTTTTAATTTAATTTCAATTTCTGATCATAGATGCTTAAAACATACTTTTGCATGCTAAGCTAGAGCTCACGTATCACACATCATCACTTCAGCTATTAAGGTAATGGCAAGTAAAACTCATGGGCAGGACTTTTCTTTTTTCCTTTTTTTTCCTCTTTTTTTCCCCATAGAGAGTCAAATTAAAAGAATATGTTATTTTATCAGTTTTAACTGAACTTCTAACACAATAAAGAGGTATCCTGAAGCAAGTGTTTGGGTTTTAATGCTAAAAATAATAATATAAGGAATAATGACCCTATTTGGTTACTTCTATTTCTGTTTCATGTGAGATGACCATGGGAAAAAAAAGTAACAACATAATTTGTATTTACAGACATTTTCAAACTTAAACATCCGAAATTCAAAATCATTTTAAAATGACATCACCTTGTCAGGTTTAGCATTTTTGAATGCTAAAATTGTATGATTTCTATAAAACTGAGAAGACAGTGTTTTCTGTCTTTGAAAACACCTCCTAATGCACAGGTCACCTGCAGTTTGTTCTGCACGTCAAATATGAAAGCTGACCATTTCACAGGAACAATTGAAGATTTATAATGAATCAAAAATATCATTGTTGTATGTGAAGAACAATCTGATCACTGATGTTTATCAACTTACTACAGCCAATGAAGAATAAGGCAGTTAGCTGGTTAAAGCTATTTTAATCTCTTTTTGTTTATAGATAATCTTACTCTTTCCCTTTAACTCATATAACTGCTGAATGAACTTATAGTCTTTTCATATTCAGGAGAGGAAATAATGTTATTTAATATTGCTTCCAGGCCTTAGAAGGAGATACTTTCTACTACTAAAACCAAATACTTAAAATTATTCTATATTTTTGTTGTATCACATTTTACAGAGCTGGCACTGCTCCAGAAAAGGAAATTGTATCAGACCTGGAAGTTTCTATTCTGTTATTAATGTCATATCAAATTCTTCAAAACTAAAGACAGCATTGATAGATAATGGAATTTTGGTGGTAATATTAAAAAGCATGAAATTGCACAGACTGGAAAAACATGTGTAAAGCTTGAAAAGAAATATTCTCATGCAACAATCTTTAAATAAATTCCATCATTTTTAAACATTGAAATACCTTCTCCTATTCTTTGAATTTTTGTATGGATAATGTGATTAACATTAAACCCTGTCATTTATTTGAAAGGGCTTGAATTTTAAGCAATACTGGGTATTTTAATCTCTTTTTTTCTTTTTTTTTTCTTTTCCAAGTTCCATACGTCTTTACTTCTGCAAAGTCATTTTTCCTAATAAACATTTTTGTGCTAGTGTTATGCCCCATGTGGCTTTAAACAGACCAATAGTAAGCCATGATTAATAGCAATAACTCTAGTAAGCCATTGATCTAGATGACATCATCACACTAAACCTCCAGCTTCTTGCATGGATTTAAGAAGTGAAGCCTGGCTCATGGCAGATAGAAAAAACATATGGTGAATTTTATGAGCCTTCCGAGGCAACTTGAAAATCCCAGGGCCTTCTGTGATTGCTTTTTTTCCTATTATATCCACAATATTATAGAAATCATGCCTAGTGCAGTAGAGTGATGAGGAGGATGTGGATTATCCTTGCATGCAGAAGGTATATTATGCAGTTAGACGGTGGTGCCACACTGAGAGGAAAACTCAGACAATAAATGCCACAAAGCATGTGAGCAGCAGGGAGGCATGAGTGCAGTCCTGGTAAAGTGCTCCAAAGTGAAAATCAAAGTAAGCAGATAAAAGCAGACATTGGTCTGGGCTTTTTAATCAGGCGCCTGGAGCAAAGCAGAGGCAGGAAAGATAAATCTGAGGCTATGTTATGGCACAGAGGGAGCACTGCAGTCGATCAGGTCAATGTTTATGTTAACTGTGGTGGAAGTCATTGAACATTCACCTTTCACCCTTGCAAATGAATCAGCAGGTTAGAAACTGTTGTTAATTTATGAAATAGCATGCAAACTCACTAACTATCTAGATGGAAATGGAAAGGTAGGCAATTTGAAACAATCTCGGGTTTAGATGGGGCGTTGATGTAGTGAAATATGTGATGTGAATGCAAGTTGGCATTTCAAAACATCCGCTTGTGACAAAGTAACAGGAAACTAGAGGAAACATGCACAAATTTCGATTGACATAAACAGCTCTAAACTTAGATAAACAGCTGCATTTTGAGAAGGTGAGCTCCTGGTTGTGGTCATTGACCTTCACATAGTCAAGCCTGCAGCTTTTATATGGAAATAATAATAAAACCAAACACCCCACCTCACCTCCCCAGAAACTTATCATTCTTCAAAATATCTTCAAAACACCAGAGCAATTCTCTTCCTAAGAGTCACACCAAGTTCTCAGGGAGTGACATAAAAGATGGAGACACACAAATGACTGTAACCAGAGGAGTCTTCAAACATCTTCTCAATGTAAGCTTGAACCTTTCTCAGATGCCCAAGTTTGTAGACCATGCCAGAAGCCATCCACAGACACTTCTATTCACCCCCGTGATGAATTGTGAAGTGCATAAGACAGCAACTTACAGGATCCCCTTCATCCCCACTCACTCTCCTTGGGCCTTCCAGAAGACTCTTGGGGACATAGTTCCAATCAGTCACTCAGCTACCTCAAGTACTTTCTCGTTTCGGCAAGACCAACTAGCTTCCTCAAGAATGGAAACAAGCAGTTTCAAATCATATCAGGCCTCTTTGGAAATAACTCACTTCCCTGCAGAGCTGGTAAGGAGCACACTCTTCACAGCATTCTGTCCCAACAGTAAGAAACATCACCTTCAGAGACAGGGAAATGCAATTATTCTGTAAACGTTTGTGGCTGGCATTGCGTTATATTTTGAGTTGTTTTGAATTGTTTTGCTGTCTTTCCTCAGATTTTGTCTATTTCCTACATCTAAAGCCAGTCAGCTCTTGACAGTTCCCAAATTGGAAATGTTGATATTCACAACTGCTGCATTGTTTGCTCTCAACTGTGAAGATTTCCAGATTTCCTGAGAAAGAGCTCTTAAATTCCCTGCTATATGCTGTTTTAAAGGCCACCTGTTCACAGTGTTTAGATGATAGTCACTACCTACTATAATGCAGGACCCTGCCTACGACAAACATAAATGGCATTGATTCCTAGTAGGAGGCAAAGAATAGAGATGGTATTATGTTAATGCTGAGAGAGTTTCTTATGCTGAAAACCAGAAGTCTGTACAATTTTTTATTCATAATCTTTTGTGCGTCATCCTCCCCTGAATGTTATGTGTAAAACCTAAAAAGATGAACACAACAAATCATGCCCACAGAAGGAGTTGAGTACAGTTGAAGCTGATACTCAGACTGCTTTGACTCATTTGGATACTTGCTATTTTTTTCTCTCTTAGGTTACATTAGGGTTACATTAATTACTCACAAACTTACTATGCTGGAAAATGTAGAAACTAATGAAGGGAAGAATCACCTGAATGCAACCACTGTGGCTACATATAAGAACCCTCTTCCAAGTCAACAGGGAGTAAGTACTTTTTAGAGTGTTCTTGCTAAATTTAAGCTTTCAAGGAAAAATGAACAAAAAACAATCCATCAACAAACAAAAAAAGCCACAGATGACAGTATGTCTCCATTATCTTCAAGGATAAGTACAATGCAATGTAGAGCAAAACATTAAAGACAAGAAATGCCGTGTCGTAGCTTTACAGATACAGTCTGATGTGCTGCAACGATTTGTGCATCTTAAGACCAAGAATATGATAGTTGAAACAACCACTGTACAAGTTTGCATCACCATGGTTGGACAAACATTGTCACAGTTTACGGTACTCACTTTTCTAAGTCCTGATCTTACAAAGAGGCTAAATGTAAAAGACTTAGAGGGCAGGAAGGCCTCAAATGAGAAAACACATTCTGATTGACACCTTCAGTGTTTATTTGTGGTGTTTTTCATAACTGTCTGACAATTATTTGAGAAAAGATGGATCAGAGTCTTAATTTATTATGATTTCTGTAGGAAAACCAAACCAAGGCAAGCCAAGGCAAGCCAAGGCAAGCCAAACCAAACTAAACCAAACCAAACTAAACCAAACCAAACCAAACCAAACCAAACCAAACCAAACCAAACCAAACCAAACCAAACCAAACCAAACCAAACCTCTCGCCTTCCTTGCCTTGAGTTTTCGATCTCATTTTTTCTTTTGTTTTAAAGTATGACTGCATACTTTACATCTACTTTTCTTTTACATTCTTTGCAATGATTGGGAGGCCAACAAAGCAGAAGCAGCTGATAAGTGAGGAAGCCCTTTGTGCTTTAGCCAGTGCCAACAGCAAAGCAGATGCTGATAGTCAGGAGAACCAGCTCCTTCTGCTCTGCTAGTGCATCCTGCCAAGTGTTAGCCTCTGACAATACAGGATGGAGTTGCATGATTTTTGTTAGCAATATTACAGTAGACATTCCTTACAATGTCAGTGGCAGAAATAATGCTAGGATTACAAACAGAATTTACCGTGTAAGTGTTGAACAGACAAAGGATAGAGGAAATACTGAGTAGGTCACCTAGGATAATACTGGCATCTGTGTGTTTGTTGTAGTCTTGGAGAGCTTTATTTGTGTATGGTTTTTAAATGATTCATGTATCTAATTCTTTTTGTTTTGCTCTCTTTGATATTTTTCTTTTTCGTCTCCTTTTCTTCTTATAAACTTCATTAAAATAAGCACCTAATATTAATATAGAAGTTGTTGTGAATTTAAAATTACAGCAGCCAGGAAATTGAAATGTTAATTTTTCCATGAAAAGACTAATTCTGATGTAATACATATACTGTACGACCTGCATGAAAGCATCTGTCAGTATGGCAAATAATCCAGAATGCCACATACCATAAGTGTTCAGTGACCATTTTAGTGCTCCCTTGGGAGTTTTAACACTGTAATCCCTTGACCCATATGCATGTGATTTCTCTCACAAAAAGCACAAGTAGCTGGGATTTCTAACTGCTACAAAACGTTATAGTTGGACTGAAATCCTTGGGCCTATATTGATCCACAAGACCTGAAGCACTATTTTAATGTAGTTGGCAACTTCTCTGTCTTTCCTTGTGCACCAAAGCACCTCTGGACAATAGTTATGCCTTTCACATTGTTGGATCATACACACACAAAAGCTGGCCCTGCCATTTTGTTAATAAGTGAAAAAGCTAATAGCCTATGGTCCGAGATAGGATGATCTTAATAGTGGTCATAGCACTTAATTTCACTACATGAATGAAATTATAAAATATGGATTCTGAGCTTAAACCTGTGTGGAAGACCTAATATCTGCCTTTGCCATTAAGAAGATTAAAAAGTTTTTTAAATGTCACCACTTATTATGGGTATTGTGGGGAAAAGGAAAGCCTTTGCAGGATATAAGCAGAGAAAATGAGATTCCTGTGGTGAACCAATCTCAGGCTAATAAAAGGTTTGGCTGAATCTGGAGATCTGAGATAATCCATATTGAATTAGGAGTTTAACCTTCAATTCGGCATATTCAAATTTTCCAGCTGATGTGGCTCGATCTTTGACACTAGATAAACACAATTTTCCCCATTAAGGTGTTTTTGGTTGTTGGGGTTTTTTTAGATCAAAAAAGTAATTTGTACCATATAATATAGAAATTGGAAAGGGATCTTTGTAAAGGAATTAATATTATATGGCACAGCAGTCCTCCTTTACTCATTGGATACAGAAGAATGAAATTTTGTTCAGAACTGGTTGAGTGGTAATCAGCTACTCCATTCACTTATTTTATACATGGTGAGCTGAGAAATTTTTCCTCTCCCACAATGTTTTAGCAAAAAAGTCTCTCTTGGATCTGTTTTACTTCTGATAGATTTGTGTTTTAAACCTGTTCAACTAATGCAACAATATAAGGACAGCACACTATGAATATGTCCAGAGAAGATATCTTATGATTCTATAATTGCATTAAATACTGTCACTAAAATAAAACTGACTCATGACCTTAATGACTAGTAAGCAAGTTATAAATTCAAGAACTGATTTTTTCTTTTGCCTAAAAAAAGGACAATGAATTTTAAACCTGCATTCAAGAAGCTTTAAAGAGGAATAAAGAGAAAGAACACTAAGGTATCATAAGTGTAAAAATGATACAGTCTGAACTGTAATAAATATTTAAAAACCACTCAGACAACCTACTTAAATTGTGATCTTTGTCAGAGAAGCAAGTCTTCACTCAAAAAAAAAAAAAAGAAAGAAAAGAAGACCTTTTAACCCCTCAGGTCGAAAGGTGTTTACCCATAATCAGACAATGGGGAAGAAGGCATATCCTCCCTTGTTAAGAGGAAAGAAGACGGTAAATGAATTAGTGAAATCCAGACTGAAAAATAAGTGGAACATCTAAACACCAACTATGGGGTGAATTATTTGGTATTTATTAGCACATGTACTAATAGCTACATGATGACTTCTTCAAAATGTATTTATTAATGAAAGTAAAAAAGGAGGAAGCCTTCTCTTTGGAAAATTTTTGTACACATCTGCACTCATGTAGCCACAGATTGCATCATAAATTTTATTTACTCTTTCCTTTCTTTGCTGCCAAGCTTTATACAAAAGCATCTTGCTTGCATGTGCTAGGAAAGCTTTTATTTTATCTATTAAACTCTAGATTTATTACTCCATGGCTAAATATACTCATTACATTTTTCTACCATATAGCAACTTCACCATTCTTGTTTTCCATATGCAGTGCACAAAACAAACAAACAAACAAAAAGAATTTTTTTTTTTTTTGTGAGTGATGAAGGGGTAAATAGGAAAAATTTCCAATCACTATTTAGAAGAACAAAACATTGATTTTGATTCTTTATTTTTAATTTAAATTTTCATTTTTTCTAGAGGAGGTCTAGCTCTTAGTATTAAATTTGGGCATTCCAATAAAATCTTCTGAATTTTCAGTTGTTGAAACCAGTTTCAATAACCCATACAAGATAACAGTTTATAGAATTAAGAGGTATTTAATGGATTATATTCCACTAGTGTAAGGGTAAGTAGGCCTGCAATTTTTATCCTTTCAAAAATAATGCCAAATTTAACAACGGTTTGCAAAAAGTTTAACAATTTTATCTATAGATGGGGGTGGAAGTCACACTACCTCACACATGCTTGCCTACACACACATATACATGTCCTATATTAGATGGCTCCATGTCCTCTTTGTTTCATGGAGTGTTCACAGCGCCTCGCCCCAGGAGAGGATTTCTTTTTAATGGTCTGAGTGTTCAAAGACGACCTTCAGTTAAAACAAAAGCAATGTGTTGGGATTTTTTCTTATTTCCTGCCTGAAAATGTTGGTTGATTTTATTTTGGTGTGAATTGTCATACATGCATCAGTCAGTATGTGTTTTTCCCTCTTCCAGGCATTTTAAGGTCAGAAAGAACCACTACAGTTGGATGTTTTGTCCCCAGTGTATCTGTTTCATCTAGTAAAGTCTCTGTGAGACCCAGCCTGAGATACAGCACAATGACTTTTGATTTAAGACTATTCATAATGCTTTCATATGAGATCTAGCACTTAATAGCCATGGCTGTTTATAATCTGCGCCTTATTTCTGCTCCCTATCTGCCCCAGTGCTTTGTGGTAATATTTCTACTGCTTATATCATGATTACTGGCAAGAATACAATATAAACTCATAAAGTGGGTTTTCATCAATACCTTAAATGTTTCTAAAATACAGAAGATGTGACCACAGACTTATAATGAGTTTTGTTTTAACCTACCAGAGATTCAATAGTTTGTGACATATAAATAATAAGATTTACTCCAGAGATATGTACTGTGAACTTTCCTTTGCATAAGGGATGTATTTTCTAAGAATTTATTAATAAATCTGCTAGTTTCTGGATCATTAAGAAATAAATGACTTTCTTGTCTTCCTCCTGGGTGTTCCAAGCGGAGAAATAACATGGGCAACATAATTTGCATAAAGTTAAAACTAATTGATACTGTTTATCTTATTTTCTTTAAGAAATCAGTTTGTAATGAGGGAATGATTATGTTTATTTGCTTTCACTGTTCAATCTCCTTTAATTAAATTATGATGTTTATCAAAGTTCTTTCTCTAACTTGGCACTGTAGTAGCACTGAAAAGACCATGTACTCCTCTGCGGAATACACAGTCATTGAATCTGAATTCCCTCTGGCAACTTCTTATCAACTAAAAAAAATGGTAACTCAGAAGAATACATTCAAATTAACTGCAGAATCAGACTATTTTTAGCAACAGACTGAAAACACTTCATGGTTATTTTAATTATCCCACAGGAATGCTTTATTTTTAATCGGCAATATCTCAGCTATCTTTTCCTCCCACCTCCAACTCAGGTAGAAATATGATAACAACCATACAACCTTCTGTAAAAGTGAAATATAAACAAATATGACATTTTGAAGTTATTTTAACTTTATCTGAAATAATAAACTACAATTGCATATGAACTGCAAAGCATAGATCTGAGTAGTAGTTTTCTGTGAATCCTAAATGGGTAAGCTCTTCTATAAGATGGTTATATTTGTAGAAAAGATTTCTACACTTCCCTTAATTAAATGTTACTCATACGTTTATCATTATTATTTTATTTCTGATACACATACAGCACTTTAATTCAAGTCTCGCATATTTCCTGCTAAGAAATTCTACAACTACAATTACAATTCGTTATGGTATGACAAATGAGTCATGTAACATAATTTATATGCACAAGGATGAGTGTGTTTTATTCTAGTTGTATCAGTAGGTAGCAGCTAAGTGTATACAGAAGCATTTTGCTCTGCAGGCTGGATATCCTCCTGGACAGTGTGCTGGTTCCAGAGATAGTCTTGTTATGCATCCCCAGCCACAATTTGAGTTAACATTCAAGGCCCTTCGTTTCCAGGCTGCCAGGGGCTGAACTCATTGGTGAGATAAATTATCCCACCCCTCAGGGACAGAAACAAGCCACCTGTCACTTGTCAAAGAACCAGAAATAGTGCAATGGTACCTAATGTCCCACCATCCCACCTGCAGGCAAAGTGGCTGTTATGAAAGCGTAGTCATGGATAAATGTGATGGAAAATACGCTAGGATGAGAAGGATTTAGATAAATGAGACCAGGTACAATTAGTAGCAAAATGTGCTTGCAATTGCTTTATAAAGAAAGCCTTTAAAGCAACAGTGACCTTTTTTTCTTGCTGAATTTCACTCAGAGAGACTTCTGCGTATCACATTCCTATGAAATCCATATCTTACCTTTTGCTAGTCAACCCTCTGTTGTTTCTGACACAGCTGGCTCTCATTTAGTTTGTGTTTTTCTCGGGTTTGGGGAATGTACTTTTCAGTCAACGGCAAGCAATGAATCAGGGTCACACTGCCCTGAAAATAGACACTCCTTATCAGGTTTTCCAATTAATCAGGTCCAGAAGATTAGGAGCCACAGGAGTTACAACGATTGCACCATGTTCTATTGGCATTATGAGAAGACAGTTGCAGTGAGCGCTTCTTGAAATTCAGTTCCATTTGTGCTCCACACTAATAATGGCTTCAATTGACTGAAACCAGCAAAAAAATATCCAGTTAAGTGTCATTACATGACTTCAGTTAAATGCTCTCTTTGAAAATTGTCTCAGACGATATTAAGTTTCAGTGAGTTTACTGCACCATGCTGTGACCGAATGCTTGATTCTAAAAGACACTGTCATTTTAAAGCAGTAGGCTGTACAGTTACGGATTAATTACTAATTTTAGATTCTGTGCTTTCTATTTCCCTGAAAATTAAGAAACTTAGTGAGACAAAAATTGCCAGAGCACAAAAGAAAAAAAATATTGAGAACAGATTAATTACAGTGCAGTCGGTGTGCATCACAGCTTCTGGGACATGATATGTGAAACAAAGCATAAGTTCTATACATTAACTTAGACATAAGTCATGCATCTTTTGTCTTCACATTGTGCAAGCACAGACTCATAATGTAAACCAAGATGAGATAGCACATTCCAACACAGCATATTTTTGTCTGAACAATAGTTTAACATTTGCTTGGTCCAATATCCTAGCACAGAAAAACGAAAATTACTTTTACAAAGGTGATAACATCTTTAAATTGGTGAAAAGCAGAGCATTTAAAGCAAAACAAAGGAAAATAGCAACATAGAATAAAGATGGAAGGTGGTGGGCTAAAGAAATTTGAGGAGGAATTACATCATCAAGCAAGTAATTTTCAGTGTCTTTATGATTGTACATGCTAGACTACCCTCCTAAAACCTTAAGAATTTAGTTATGTAGTGACTAATCCATTTGACATCACAAATCTGTATTGAAATGTTTACAGAGCTTTAATTGGTTTAATTGATTTAATTGATTTATTTGGTTTAACAGGGTTTATAAAGTAAATCTCACTTGAATATGTTATCTGTCTCAATTTTATAAGCCTCTGTGACAGCCACTTTATCCACCAGTTCCCTCAGGACATGTGGATGCATCTCATCAGGTTCCGTGGACTTGTGCACCTTCAGTTTCCTTAGACATTCTGGAATCTGATCTTCTCCTACAGCAACTCTTCATTCTACCTGTCCCTGCCTTTTCCCTTTGTGACTCAGGTGGCAAGGCTGAAGCGTTTGTGGTAAAGACTCAGGTAAACAAGAAATTGCATATCTCAGCCTCCTCCTTATGTTTTGCAACCATGTCTTCTGTTACCTTCAAGAGAGGAACTACATTTCTCCTACCCTTTCTTCTACCACCAATGTACATTTAGAAGCTTTTCTTGTTCCACTTGAAATCCCCAGCCAAATTTAATTCAATCAGGCTTTAATCTTTCATAAACGGATCCCTGGCTGCTCTGACAATCTCTCTGTATTCCTCTCAAGATTCCTGTTCTTGCAGGCTTCCATTTTGTACTTGAGTTTGACAACATGGGCCTACTGATGTTTCTGTCTGATTTCTTCTTTGTTAGGATGCCATCACTCCTGAGCTAGGAGGAGGTGACTCTTGAATTTTAACCAGCTTTCTTTGTCCTGCCTTACCTGCAGGGCTTTATCCCATGGTGCTCTATGAAATAGAGCTCTGACGAGGCCAAGTCTGCTCCCATAAAGCCCAGGATAGAGAGACTTCTGTGGGCCATTCTTTCTACTCTAAGGACTTCAAACTCCACTGATTCATGGTCACTGCAGTCCAGGCAGCTCTTGAGCTTCACTTTGCCCCCAGGCCCCTCCTTCTTGGTGAGAACAAGGACCAGCAGAGCACCTGTCCCTGTTGGATCCTCTATCACTTGAGAAGGAAGTTATCAATGTATTAGAGGAACTTCCTTGATTGTCTGTGCCCTGCCGTATTGTTCCTCCAACAGATACTGGGTTGAAGACCACTAGGGCTTGTAAAAGCAAGGTAGGTCCTCTCTGTCTGTCCAGGGACTGCGCTCCTTGGTCTTCCTGGTCAGCAAGCCTGTAGACATTTAATGTCACCTGTTCCTGCCCTTCCTTCAATCCTGATCCATAAGCTCTTAGCTTCTCATCCATCCTCAGGCATAAAGAACAATACTGACTCCTCATCTCCCTACCTGACCTTCTGAAGATCCTACTGTCCACCCTAGGAGTGGAGAAATATAGGAGTTGTACCACCATTTCTCTATGGTGCAGCTAGGTCACAGTCCTGCAGGGGTGCCCACATTTCTGACCCCTCTTGTTTACATCCTGATGCTACCTGTGTAGCAGCTAAACTGGCCTCCTCATGAAGCCAATTTACCATCCAGAGTGGCCGGAATTCCTTTGTGCTGGTCTTCAAGTGCTCTCCCGTGGATCTGCAATTCCTCTCCAGGTTCGGGGCATCTCCCATGGGCCTGACATTAAACTGGTAGGGGTGGGATGGACATGGAGACCCCCTCCACTGGCAACTATTCCTTCTGTATTTATTTTCTATTTCTCTTGTAGAAAAACACAAGCCAAGCTTCAAGGAGCATTTAATCAAGGAACAGAAAGCAAAGGAAAAGAGAGGAGTTTATATGTTTTTATATTTAGCATCAGGGCCAACAGTCCTCATCTATTCCTCAACCTATCTTTTGAATTAATTGAAAAGATACAGTTGTGAAATTGGAGCTTAGTCTTTGCAACTGAGTTTGATTAAAAACAGTGAAAGCACCTTATTCTTTTGGGGAAGAAAATAAATAATAAAATCTAAAAAGCAATAAATGTTTATGAGAAGCTGACAAATAGACAACAAGGGACTGACCATTAGACAAAAGAGAAGGGTCAGTTTTGAAAGACCTTTAAAGAGAAGGCCAAATGTGCTTTGCAGTTAGTTAAGTTCCTGACAAAGCACAATGAACCATAGAATTTTTCCTTAAAAATGAAATATGTTGTGTCATAATTTGCTAAAATACACAATTAAACTTGATGTGTTTAGAGGAGCAGATGGCTGAGCCTCCAAGTGTTCTTCCCTTGGGTTTTCAAATAGCAGAGGAAGCAGGAGGGAGAAATAAAAAAGACTATCAATATGCACTCATACAGCTTAAATTCTAAGCGCCACAATCAAGAATATTTTGTACTGAGTAGACATTTTGTGAGTTTTTTGTATTTGTAAACAAAATGTTAAAATATTTTTCTAAACTACTTATTATTTATGGGTGTCAAACCTGATCCCTCTCATCTTCACTACATCATGACTCTGGAAGTGATCCTGGGATTTTTAAAAGGAAGAGATATCTACAAAGGGAAGTAACAAGCATTTTCCTCTGATTTTTATTTTTCCGTCATTGTCAGTACATTTGAGGAAGATTTACACATTTTCTGAGGAGCTGCATTAGTGAGAAGAAACATTTGCCTACTTACTTTGAAGTGCTTTTGTGGGGAGATATAACACCACTCCTTCATGGCTGTCCTGGCGTCCAACTGATTTCTTACTGACATTAAAAGTGACCTTTAAAAGGTCAAATGGTTTGGTTCCTTGTTTCCCCAGAAAATGCCATTTTCCCAGCATGATACCTCAGAAATTGCAATCAGATTTCTCTTCTGTTTCACAGACGGACTCTTTTATTTCAGACCTCACCCTGTTTTGCCTAGCAGATAGCCTTGTAGACCACCTGGCCTGCTCTTTCCCTGAAGCAAATGTGGGCATGGCAACTGAGTGAGGATGGGTTGGGCTGTCAGCCACTGAACAGGCAGCAGAAAGGATTCATTCACTGAGAATGAGGTTATTGCACTGTCAGACTTTTCTTCAGCAGCATATCTTTCAGTTGCAGAGGTGCTCTCCAAATTCATATTACTCAACAATCCTGCGATGTTACTTTCATTGAATACTCCAGATGGGTGCCTTTTTTTTTTTAAACAGCAGAATAAATACACAAATTGCCTACATTTTGGTTTCCTAGGTTTTGGAAAGTGCGAAATGCTATACTTTCATCAATGCAGGCAGGGAGCGCTTTTGGTTTGTGATATTTTGTCACTGCAGTTACATGCAAATGCATGACAAATTCCAGAGGAACAGTCCTGCTTGGTGGTTACGTGGCTCTCACTGGGTCACCTAGTCTCTCTCATCTTCATGGCATCATGACTTCAGAAGTGACCACGGTATCTGCAAAAGGAAAAGACATCTACAAATGGAAATTGCAAAGTGACCAGTTTGGTGTAAGGATGTAGGTGAATGTTGGTTTGGCTTATCTCCTGCAAATATAAATCCAGATTTGCAAAAGCAGACACATCTCCAACAGAGGTTTTTACTTACTACAGTCTGGGTGGATCTTCTGCCAACAAAAGGAAAATAGAGTTTGGGAATATTAGACCGTCCGTACAGATAGGAGTGAAAGGTTAATAAGGCTGTGCTCAGTCTGGCTGTTAAACTTCTTATAGGATTTAGGTCTTAGTTTCTTATTTTGTTCCCATGTAAGTTCACATGTCCTGAAATTCACTGAGAATGTCTGATGCTCACTTCAAACACATCTACTGCAAAAAGACATAAAAATCTCCCAAACAGTATGGCCTACTGAGTCTCAGCTCTTTTCTGGAAAAGTTTTAACATTAGAATCCCCCTCCCATAAAGAGTTTAACAAAACCAAACAGGAAAATTGTGTCACTGCCATCCTAGACAGTGCCATGCTTATGGTGTCCCCTGCATTAAGATTTCAGCCACTCAGGATTTGAGTTTTGGAGGGTTTGATCTCTTTGGAGATCATGATAATTCATCTCTACCATCACTTTGATACTTCCTTGACCAGCAGCTAAACACAGGCTCCCAGCCCTGCTTGTTAAAAGTGTGCCTGGCCCAGATGAAGTATGGTGCAAAAAAATGGAGCCAACCAAGCCATTGTGCTTTATTACAGGAAGGTATATGTGTGATTCAAGGATGCTACTGAAACTAGAAACTGAAAATATGAACCTATCAATGTGAAATCAGATCTGAAGAAGTGGAGCAGAAAAGATGTGTCTCTTGGAATAACTTCAGCTAGAATAATCAATCCCAAGGTTTACAGGATTTAATAAGGATTTAATGGGGCTTCTCTACTGCTGCACCTCTGAAAGGTTAGCAAAGCATTTAAAGAAGTTAAGCTGGACAAATCTTTCAAAGCTCTGAGTTTGCAGTGCATTAACCCTGGCATATTCCACCTGCTGTCAGTGTGTATTAGAGCATCCTTGTACAATTCATCATTTCTTCTTCTAATGAAAATACTTCTGGAAACTACATGAACATACTGTATAGCAGTTTATCCTAATTCAGTATACATCTAAATGGCATTATATGAAATATTAAAACCAATTGGAACATAACATTGACAAACAGACCACCAAATCTACCTTTATTTTCTCTTCTGACTCAAAGACATCCAGCCTGACTGGCTCAGAGACAATCATAGCAGTCTTTTTCCTATCAAACAAATAAAATTTGAAAAAGAAGCAAAATAGGGAACACATTCTTCTTACAGATTTGAGTAGGGAAAGCACCCTTTTTCTGTAAAATACAAAATCACACAAAATGTCTCTAGATCCAAGTCTTTGCATCATTCTGCTGAAGACTTTGCTCTCAATAAATTATCAAATTTGTGTGTTGCAACCTTATTTCCTCTTAGTCCTTCCATTATGAAAAACACTTAGGATATTAAAGCCAAAAGCTGTTTTGTGTTGGGGTTTTTGTGATTTGGGTTGTTTGCTTGTTTTTTCTTGTCAGTAATTGTCTTTTAAGTCAGAGAATCATTGGTGTTTTTATTTTGCCTTTCTTTGGTTAAGAAAAGCTATGAAATTATAATTTATGCTACATTTTTTTCTCTGATGAACAGTTGCTTTCTATTGAAAAAGTGGTTGCCTGTATGTTTTCTTCTGCTCTTTTTTTTTTTACTGCAGTCTCTCTTCTGCAGAAAATATTTACCTTAGAAAGGGTAATTATAAGACATCACATTTATTTTGTTTCCCCCTGTAGCTGTTAGTACAAAGTTCAAGTAGTCTTCCAGGCCTGTCAAAAATACACATACTAAAGAAAAACAGCCCTGCAACCAACTCAAAACAAAGAAAGAAAAAAAAAGTGTGTGTACTATTGAAAAATTCAAAAGGTCAGATTGGTCACTGCAAGCCTGTCTTATTGAATAATCCCCCTGAAGTATAAAGATAATCTAAAATTATATTTTACACCGGGAACCAATAAAACAAAGTACACAGATGTAGTCAACATGAGATTAGGACAGCAACAATGGAATAGAAGAATAAGTATAGTCTTACATCCCAGATGGAATTGTTCATGTAAGAATTTTTAATTTTTTTTCTTTCAAAGAAAATACTTTGGTCTAGAATGGTGATACAAGAGTGACGAATTAGGGGGTGTTAATAACATCAACGTGGAATAAGCATGTTTCATTTGCCAAAAGAAGCAATTGATCAAATTAACTAGATATGTGCTTGTACCGTTGACATTTTCAAAGGTTTAGAAAAAGTAGTATTTTTTTCACTTGGCTCATTCATGGCCACAAAACCATAGTAAGAAATAGAATTATACTAATCTGGTAAAGCACATACACATAGGCAAAACATGGTGTAAGGCCTTTCATTGTTTTACACTGATTTCTAATATCTTTCATTATTTTCTACATGTATTCCTAATTCAACTGTTCCTGGTATGGCAGTGCACACACTAGTACCCAATTAAAGAAAAAATGAGTTTTGAAAAACTTGCCCTTAAGTGAACCTGAACTAGAAACTGATTTATATTTTTCAGAAAATGTGTTGGAATATTGAGCCCTTGCAGGAAATTCCTTGCTTTTCATTAAGACACTCTCAAAGGATAAGATGAAATAACTTCCTTAGGACTCTGACCTACATCCAGCCCAGCTAGATGATCAAGAGAAAGTTCTGCATGCACTGAACTCAACAGCATATCTGCCTACTTTTATACAAGTAACTCAGTCATAGCAAATCATTGATTCATTACAATTGAGCAAAATAGAACTTTTATGTCAGACATCAAATTTAGTTTCTAGTTGTGTGTGTTTAAAAAGCCTTTGGTAGGGGGAAAAATGAGAAAGAACATGGGTTATAGAGGGCCTCATAAAATGCAGAATCAGAATTTGGACTCAAACTTTCAAAGACTTCTGAGTGCACACAAAAAAGAGATGAAAATCTAGCAGTTCTTTTCATTAAAAACAACTCCAAGCCTCTCTGAATGAATTATATGTTGTATAAACGGCCAAAGTATAGAACATGTTACCTATGAAACATAGTCCACTCTGTGATTTATTATACTTTTTTTCCTGCAAAGTAATACTTTGCCATTATAGCTGAATGGTGCACAAATACAAGGAAGGATAAAGTCAACGGGGAAAAAGGTGGAAAAGAACACCCTTTTTGTTCACTTTATAACACACAATATGTCTCCTTTGCAAAGCAAAAATTCCAGAAGAGCAGCACATGTAATTAATATATTGTGTCGCTATGGGAAACAACTACAAATATGTGCTCCAAAAAGTAACGAGGCAGCAACACACCCTTTTTTCAGTAATTCAATAAAAAGCACAAGCTCTTTTCAGGAGATCCCTAATGTCTCAAATCTCATACACTAATTCTAAGACCACAGATAATCTTTTTTACAAGATCATATTCTCACACCTGCATGAAAAAACCTTTTGAAAATTTCAACAGTGATTCAAGGGGAAAATACACATTATATCAAATCGACATCTTTACTTCAGGTGTTTTATAATTTCTTGGGTTAAGATCAATTTTTTTCTACTTAGAAGAGGTCTCTTTTCAGGAACAAGACACATACAAGAAAGCATTAGATTCAAAAGTCTTTCTTTTCAAACCAGGTAACTATTTTCAACCTGGTGAGATACATCAATAATGAGCAAAGACATACAATATGAGTTTTGACCTTTCTTTTGAAATTAAACTTACATGGGCAGACCTTGGGTCAATGCAGCCAAAAATAACCCCCAAAAACTCACTCACACAGGAGTTTTAATTCCAATAGATTCAAATAAAGCCAAGACTTATCTGCAACTTTTGTAAGTCCCTGTGTTCCCAAAAGATGAAATAGAGAGGCCAGAAAATTTAAGGTGTATGGAACATGTTTTTCATAATTTCTCAGATTTTACCTGTTGATTATGAAGAATTTTTATGAGATGTTTATCTCATCCCATATCAAATAGTTTTAGCTTATTGCTGTTGTCACCTACAAATAAAAGGTCCTGTGCTGTTATCCCTATATGTTAGACAAGTCTGTAAATCTCACCTTGGAGAAGAGAAACAGGAGAGAGACAGAAGGAAGTTAATTCCCTAAAAGAAACTGTAAAGATTAGAGGACTGAAAAAAGAGCTGTATTTAAAGATGAAAATGAAACTTCCAAATAAAATCTAAAAAGCATTAAAAATATTTTTATTTCTTCTATTGCTATCACATTCAAAAGACGTATAGTTTACCAGAACTTGTTTAATTTTCTGTGTAAAAATGCATTCAATGTGAAAAACATATTCAAATATGTCAAAAGAAACAAAAATATAAGGTGTCTATCAAGTGTAAATTGCCCATTAAAAAGTTTCAGGTTTTAATGTGGCACAGCTGGTTCAAAAATCACTTCTACACTCCTGTTTATTTCATCACTCAAAATATGTGCGATTTCATCCTTCTCAATTACTGAACTTATTTTTTTGTTGTCAGTAAACACAAACCCAGGGCAGTATTTTCTTCCACAACTGTTGGCATTGCAATTCCTGATACAAACAATTCACTCTAATAGAGAAGGCAGCTGAGGGACAGCTTGTTGGAGCTAGTCAGGGTCCATATTCCCACAGGGATATTAAAAAAACCCAACAAATCAGATATTAGAGCAACCCTTAGCCTTCAGTCTGCATCCCCATACTGAAAAGAAAACAAAAAAATCACATGAGCTGACTCAGGAGTGTTGTATGAGCATGGTTTATCTGCACCCAAGGCATGACCCTGATTTCTAGCCAGCTCCAGAACAGAGCTCAGTATCTTATTGCAGTCCCCTGAGCTGTGCAGCTCCAAAAATATTTTCTACAGCATGAAAGCTCCTGTTTTTTTCTCTCTTCTTTTAAAATTATTGAGCTGTTGCTAACCCTAGCACATAACATTCCTTCTTCCTTTGCAATGAGAATTTTACAAGAGTGTTTAAAGTGTAGAGTGAGTGAATATGCACAGCAGAAAAATGGCCTTTGGATTTAAGAGTCTCCAAGTACTCTCAAATGTGAATGGCTGAAACATCTCCAAAGAAATCATTGCAGACTATTGGGTTACAAACCTCCCTTGAACGTCGATAAAATTAAGGAAATTTGAGTGTGCTGAAATATAAAATAATTTATCTCATTTAAACCACCCTGGAATAAAAGATCCACATCTGATATGGAAAACACATTGATATCCTCAAGAAAAAAAATAGATTTAAGTGAGAAAACAACTTGTTATTCTTGCTTCCTACAAAATTTATAATTTTTGTAGTAATAAAAATATTTATCAGTTGTAGAAAACTCTTAGAAAAAATTTAATATTTTTATTAATTAATGAGCATACCTAATTTTTAATTTCTGTTTTCCCTTAGAAAAAAAATAGAGGAACCTAGAAACAGACTTTTTAAATTAAGGTAATCAAAGTGTACTAAACCAGGTAGAAAATATTTGGCTGTTTCCACTCACTCTAAGTTTGAAATGAGATTTGCCTTTTTCATTCACCTCCATTCTGAAAATCAGCATTTAAAATATATTTGCCTCAGCTCCTGAATTTGTCAGCATTGATCACAAATATGCACGTGGTGAATTCTCTGTATTATTAGCACGATCAGCTATCAGAGACACAGGAGCAGCCTAGAGCAGAAAGCCTTCTGGATCACATGATCTTCTTACAGACAGATGACAGAATGAGTTGCATGGAGATTTCCAAGATTAACTCAGAACATCTTGGCCTTTTAGCATTTAACCTAGACCATTACCATTATATTTAACAGAGTTCTTATGGGTGAATAATCTATACCATCTGTTGAGTGTAAAAACATAGGAAAAATATAACCTGGACACAGAAGTATTACTTTTACTGGTGTATTTTATGAACAGATGCTCAGGAAAAAATTCAATTCCTGGAATAAAACCTTTATTCAGAAAGAATACAGGGATCAATAAACTTTGACTGTTCTCCCACATCCTAACCCTTCCAAAGGCTGAATATGAGAAAAATCCTTATCAATTATGATCTCTGAACAACTAAATTATGTAGGAAATAATGTTTTGATTTTTTTTTCCTGTGGTGCTTTTAAGAACTAGGTATTTGAAATGCTAGAATGACAATGCATAAAAAACCCAGTTTTCCATGGTGCAAGTACAGTAGGTACATACACAATGGAATAAGAAGGCCAAAAACAAAATAAAAGGCAGCAAACTAAGTGGCTAAAGTCTGTATGCGGATGTTTACTGTCATTTGCACCATGTCTATCCAGCCTGTTATTCATCTCATGCAGAAATGAAGGTGCATTGATTTTCCTATAATCGGCAGATGCTTCTGTTTGAGAAGTTTTGGTATTAAATCACATGTGAGACTACACACAGCAAAACAAAGAAAAGCATGGCAAACAACCTTTTGGGCACACTGGTTGCACCCTTTCAGAATTTCATGACTCTTTCATTGTCTACTCTTTCTTCTGTGGTTAATCTATAGAAACCTATGCCTTACATATGGGATCTGACAAAGACACAAGAAGCTAAAAGTAGCTTCTGTCATCAGTTTGTGACTGCAAATTTTAACATTAATCTGTCATCAATGTGGTGGGTTGACCTTGGTTGGATGCCAGGTACCCACCAATGCTGCTCTATCACTCCCCTCTGCAAAAAGACAGGGGAGAGAAAATAGAGTGAAAGGTTCGTGAGCCAAGACAAGGACAGGGACAGATCAATCACTGATAACCACCACTAGCAAAACAGGCTTGACTTGGGGAAATTAATTTAATTTAATTTATTACCAATCAGAATCATAGAAGTATAATAAGAAGTAAAACAAATCTTGGAAATACCTTTCCCCCCACATTTCTCCTTCCCAGCTCTACCTTCCCCTAGAGGCACAGGGAGATGGGAATGGTGTTTACAGTCAGTTCATCACACGTTGTTTGTGCCGCGGCTCAGGGCAGGAAGACTTTCCCCTCTAGTCTCCCACAGGAGGCAGCTCTCCTGAACTTCTCCAGCCTGAGTCCCTCCCACAGCATACAGTTCACAAACTGCTCCAGTGTGGATCCCTTTCCAAGGTGTGCAGTCCTTCCAGCAAACCTTCCCCAGTGTGGACTCCTCTCTGCACAGGCCTGCAGGTCCCTGCCAGGAGCCTGTTCAGCATGTGCTTCCCACACGGTCTCAGCCTTCTTTTGGATTTCCCCTGCTCCAGCAGGGTCTGTTCCATGGGCTGCAGGTGGATCTCTGCACCCCCATGGCCCTCCAAGGGCTGCAGGGGCACAGCTGGCTCACCATGGGCTGCACGGTCATCTCAGCTCAGGCTTCCAGTGCACCCCTTAATCCTCCTTCTCCCCTGACCTGAATGTCTGCACAGTTGTTTCTCTCATGTATTCTTAATCTTCTCTTGTCTGAGTGCAATTACATATGCACTTTTTTTTCCCCTCCTTTTTAAATATGTTATCAAAGAGGCTCTATACTTTCTCCAACTGTCCCAGCCTTGGCAAGTGGTGGGTCTGGAACCTGGAGCATGGGATATCTTCCAGTAGCTTCTCACAGAAATCACCACTATAGCTCCTAATCCGCTACTAAAACCTGCCCATGCAAACCCAATGCAGCAGCTAATAGGTAATCTGAGTTTCTCAGAAAGATATCCTGTTTGACTACATTCGACATGTGTGACCCAGGGTCTTCCGCTGCTCAGGGAGCGAGGTCTTTTCCTCTGTGTAGCTGCGGGGTCCCTCCCATGGGAGGCATCTCTCTGTGAATTCCTCCAATGTGGGTTCACTCTCACGAGAAGCAGTCCGCCCAAACCTGCTGCAATGTGAGCTCCTCTGATGGGCAGACAGTCCTCACAAAACTGCTGCCACGTGGGCCCCTCATCCATGGGGTGCAGACCTCTGAGGCCAGGCTGTTCCATTTTGGGAGCAAGGCCTCTCTCCCCACTGAGACTCCCACTGGATCACAGCTTCCTCCAGGCATCACCTGCTCTGGTGTGGGCACCTCCCCATGGGCTGGGGGTGGATCTCTGCATCCCCTGGACCCCATGGGCTGCAGGGGCACAGCTGCTCCACCATGGTCCTCACCAGGGCCGGCAGAGAACTCTTGGCTCCAGTGCACGGAACACCTCCTCCCCCACCTTCTCCACTGACCTTGGTGTCTCCATGTTCCTTCCCTCACAAGTTCTCACCTCCTTCTCTGGCTAAAAAGACCGACGTGCCCACATTGCTTTGGTTTCCTCTTAAATCCTGTTATCACAGATGTTTTCACAGAGGTGTAACCAATGCCTCTAATTGGCCCAGGCTTGGCCAGCAGCATGTCCATCATCTTCAGAGCCATCAGAGATTGGTTCTGCTGGACTTGGTGAAAGCTTTGAGAAGCTTCTCACAGGAGCTCTCTTTGTGTTCCCCCCACTAACAAAACTGGGCCAAGCAAAACCAACACAGACACCTAAATCTTTCATCAAGAAACATGAAGTTTTATCTCTTAGTAGTGTCACGGAAGCCCATTTTCTTGCTCTCTTCCTTGCCCCAACACCTTCTTGTTACTCACCTTTCCTCTCCCCTGCCAAAATTCGACAGTATTAGAAGTGTTCCAGGGTTCTTTTATTATATTCACATTATATTCACAGAGAGATACAATGGAAGAACAAAACATTTATGTGTATAATCACTAATTAAAAAGAAGAAAAAAAAAGAAAAGAGGTTGAGAAAATTGACTTACAGTGTAGTTGAATACATATTTTTGAGCAACCAGAAAAAGGCTTTGATGGATTAGTGAGGAGCAAATTATTCTATAAAAATTAATATTCTTCTATTAATCCTTCCACTGTTAAACCTTTTAATTAACTTATTTGCTAAAAAATATATTCACCTAGGAACTAACTGAAACTTGAAATGCTGTAGGTCATTATATCAAGACAATAGATTCTTCAGAAAATTGCAGAAATATTGAAATACTTCTATTATACTGTTTGGTCTGATAATTTTATATAGATTATTACATAAAATATATATTGTCCTTCTAATATACAGTCTTCAAAGCTGAATTTCTGAGGAGGTTAATATTTTGGAGAAAATTTAGTACAGTTAAGCAATTTGATCAAAATGATTGCTTGTTTAGTATTTGCTGCACAGGTTTCAAGCTGAAGTATTATTTTTAAATACTGAAAGTTACTTGGTGCACTCTGATATTTTTATGTGCATGCATTCCAAAACAGAGTTTCTAGAGAGATTTATATAATTGCAGAATATTTTCCTTTTGAATTTTGTATTACACTTTTTTCATTAAAGCACCACAAGTACTAAATAACAGCTAAACCCACTAAAAACAGAATTAACAGAACAAAAATATAGAAAGTCCTCACTTTAGAAACTGTTCCTGAAGATAAAATGTGCTAAAACCTAATAAAATTGTGCAAGGCAAATATGACTGTTTTTCTTGCTGCTTTCCAAAAAATGTGGCAAGAATCTTGTGGACCTTCTATAGACCATATGCGCCAAAACCACCCTGAGGATGAGTATGGCTGCATAGAAATGAGCAATAGAATGGTCTTTTAGTTAATAAAAGATGTTTTCATGAATGATAATCCTGTGAAAATATACATTTTAGAAAAGGCAGGCAGGCAGGCAGCTCTTTCAACATGGTTTTCTTTAAATGGCTTCATCTAAATGGGTTGGTGTCAAAGAAACCAAAGTGTTTTTGTGGGCTTCTAATGAGTTTTAACCATTGAAATAGATTGCCAAAGACAGAGGGATTTCTAAATAATCAAATTAGTTTTACTTGAAAATATTTCTGGTTTAAAAGACAGTACTGTTGGAAAAATATTTTCAAACTGGGAAATAAAGAGTCCTAGGAAGTAAGTTTAACATGTTTTATTTATGCATTTTTATTTCCCAGAAGATGAACGATCACAAGCTTTGTGTGGAACCTACAATTTCTAAGTAGCAACACATCTGCCAGAGTAAAACTAACTTCTCCAGATAGGAGCAAAATAATAAAAATGAAGTTAGTTTTCAGTAAGTGAGCTTATTGATAGCAAGACAGCCCAGAGACAATCTTAACTACATCTAGTTTGGGGGAATTTCTAAGTACAGCTTTGTTCAGAAATAGTTTTTGGACACCCGACAAGTTGTCATAATGTATTGACATTATTTTGTGAGGAGGTGACTGTGGACATAAAAGTGCTTAACATCTTCCAAACAACACAGCAGTAATCCTCAAGAATAGCTTCAAGTGGGGATGTGAAGATTGAGAATGTTTCACTTCAGAAACAAACAAACAAACAAAACCAGCCCATACTCCTATCAAGCAGAAAGTTTTTATATTCAAGGTTTTAGGATGTACTAGTGTATTCTTTAATAAATTATCATCTGCAAAACCCCCAAACAGTACACCACTAGCTCCCTAAGAACAAAGCAATGCACTGAATGGAGCACAGTGTGGGTGAATGTCAGACCTGTTTAAGCACCAGAATTACAGGATTGTTAAAATACTGTCCTATCTTAATCTTTATGGCATTTAGAGCTCTCTGGACTGCCCCATATATGACAATATGTGGACTTTGACATGCATTAATTATATTATGCCATATTCTCACTTAAAATAACCTCTTGTCTAGTTCAAGTCAATAGCAAGGTGTCTCTATCTCTACATTTTATAGATATTTAGAAATGTAGCTATGACAAAACACTGTCTATTCACTTTGAAGTGCAAATTTATATGCAAAATTTACATAAACTTGACAACACATAGCCTACCTGCCATTTTCTTTAAACATTTCCAAGAGAAAAAACTTATCAGGGAAAAGGGCAATATATGATACTTTCTACCCACTTGTATCAATTTAAATACATCCTCCAGCCTTTCCTTTAATTTTTTACAAATATTTATTAATTTCTTTCTCTTTATAAAGTCTTCAATTAATAGCTGGTCAATGTCTGACATTCTAGTATGCTAGTAGCCTAATAGATCATCAAGGGACACATAGCAAGATTATCATAAGTTAAACATAATAGCAGATTTGCAAAATGAAAGACAGAAAGCCTCAAAACCCACAAAAAGTAAAGGACACGTAGATTGTCCTGGTTGAGATGGAGTGCAGGAGAAAGCCATGAATATTTAACACATCCGTAAACTTTGTGTTGAATATTTGTTTTGGCCTATGAAATACAGCAATCACTGAAAGTGCTGAGCACCTTTAATTCCTTTGGGCTCAGTTCCTCCAGATATCGCTCAATATCTTGCATGATTACTTCCTGACTAATTCTCTCTCATATTTACTTTTGTTACCACAAATGCTTGCTGATCTTAGCTTGCCAAGCCAAATGCAATGACAATTAATCTTACAGCTTGTAAACTTGAAAAATATCTTCTTCTACAGAGAATAACATGAGAAAGTTGACGTTTTAGTTTGCTAAGCAGTTAAGATCATCGTAACAAGGATGTAAGAAATCTAAGGGGAGAGGAAGAGGACTGTTGCTGCCTTTTTAATGAAGCATTCTTACCAAAAGAGCTAAAGAGCTATTGCCCATATCAGTACATTATTTTTAAATACTTGGTATGTTACATGGAAAAATACCAAAATTATGTATCATATCAAGCATGCACTTTGCGACCACGGCTGTCTGTAAGAGTTGTGTCCACTCCAAACAAAATATCAGATTCAGTGCAAGCATATGTTTTAAATAATCCAGGGATAGTGTACAGTCAGGAATAATTTATTATGGACATCTGTAAGAGTGCTATGTTTTAAAAGATACAGTTTTTATTAGAGCTTAACATTATTTTCTTAGGGGGAGGGCAGAATCCTGACAGTTTTAAAGAATCTGTTTTCTTCTTTAATAAAAAAAATATAAAGGAAAGAAGTCCTGCACACTCAATTCAGTCCAGATTTTATTTGATCATTCTGCATGGTTTTGTGACATTTTTACTTTTCAACATGATGAAACAAAGGATTAAAGCTCAAAATCCCCATCTTTAAATAGAAACAGCTTTTACCAGGAGCAGGCAGAAATCTTTGTTCCAAGCTAACAGCAAAGGGCTGCATTCTGCCCTTGACACAGCCACCCACTGCCAGCTGGGGTGGGGGAGCAGCATGCTGAGGGCCTTGCTATTCATCAGAGTTTGCTCTCACTTATTTTGATTTTCTTTTGAGGTGTGAGGAGATGGATTCTGTCAAAAAAAAAAAAAAAAAAAAAGTACTCTAACTTGCTGCATGGAAATGTCACCAGGCCAAGGCTGATCTTGATCTACCTTTCTTCAGTGCAGCAACTTGGTGTGCTCCTGCTTGTACCCTACATGCCTGAAAGGTGTTGATTCACTGTGTCTTTCCCTTTCTGGTGCTCCAAGTTTTCCTGGTCAAGCAAGGGCATGGGCACCTGAAATATGGGTCCTCCACCTGAAAGCAAAAATAAATCCAAGCTGTTGACAGCCCTTCAGAAGGTGGCAACTATGGATTTTTCTACTTCGAGGTTAAGTTTTTCCAAGGGATGACAGAAAAGAGCAGCATTTTGCAGCCTGCAGAACAAGGGCTCAGCTGAAGCTTTCAAGTGACCTTCTGCAGTTATACATAATCACAGCCTTCAAGCCCTTGGCTCCCACAACACTCAGCTTGCTGCTGGCAAGAGAAAATTGCAGATTCAGGCTTGCTGGTTTGCTCTTACCCACAGATCCACGATGCTCATGCATCTCTGAACATGACGTTCCTGGAGCAGTGCTGTTTGTCTAGTTTGGGTAATACTTCCATCTCCCTGCATTTGTTTGCACCTCACATCTGTGTGCAGAGCACATGTCGAGTAAACATTTTGAAGCCAGGGCATATTTTCTAAATATACTACTAGTGGAACACCCTTCTCTTGGAGAAGTTATCCTTCTTTTTTTTTTCAAATTCCAAGTCTTACTCTTCCCGACTGGTTGTGAAGAAAATTAATAGCTTTGCCTGGATTGGAATTGCCACCATAGATGGGTGACAATGCTTGGAATAAGCACAGGGACCAAAATCCAATCCTATCTTGATGTAAGTTTTTGCTAACAATAATGTTCTCTATTAAACATCATGTTCTTTCTGGTATACCATTGAGGGTGAGATTTGGAACTTCTATTTGATTGTGTTTTACCACCTTCTACCAATTCCAACGGATGTCCTGGAAAATATGCCAAAGCATCTCTCCCATCTTTTATCCTCTTTTCAAAATAAAAGAGCAACTTTTCTGTACTTTTGGTGTCCATATTTATTTAATAAAAAATAAAGTACATTGTCTCTTTTATAAATAAAAGGATTTGGTATCCTTTTATCCAAGTAGAATATAACATGTATTCTGAATTTAATATTATTAAGTATGGTTATTAAATAAATCCATGAGAATGGGCAGTCCACCTCAAGTTCCTTCCTGTATTTTACAGGCAAATAAATTTCTCAAACAGCATCTTGGAAGGAAGATTTGACAAATGTGCAAAATTTACAAATTTAATTTGAATATACTCATATTTTATAGGAACTGGATTACACAAAACATGAATTTTTATGTGACTATGAGTTTCATATTGCATGGGCAGAACTTCATGAGGGAATTATGTTGCTGAGCTTAATAAGCACATGTGCAACTTATGACATTATCAAAAATTGGAGAATTTAATACCTACAAAGTAATTGAAATTTGACAAAAAGCATTTGTTCACAGAATAAACTCATAAAAAATAGAAAGGTTAATTTTAAAATCAATTATTTGCACAAATGATTGTATAGTGCCACCTGATATATTATTCAAGCATATTAAGATATAGAAAATCTGGTAGACAATCAAAAAGATGTTAAAATATGACAAAAAAGACAACAGCAAGAGATGCTGAATGATGAGCAGTTATGGAAGCAGGGACAAAATTATCTGCCCTATTGTAATATTTAATCTTCTCTATTAAGGAGATATCTCAAGAGAAGCACTGATCTCTGAAAGTGAAAGACTTCAAGATCTGACTACAAGTATTTCAGAAAAAGGGTCCTGCTAGAGAAGCCCATAGCCAGTGGATTCATGCTGTGTAAACATACTCAATACAGCCTTTGTTCAGCATAACAATTTTTGACAGGGCATATAGTACTAATAAAAGGCAAATTAACTGCTTTATCGACTCTTTACTGACTTCAGCATTTTCACACCATGCAAACTCCAATTAATCACAGTTTCTGGACTGAAAAATTAAAGTTACAGAAGCTAGATTTTAATCACATTAATTATAGTTTCTATATATAGCATCTGTATTTATAATCACCACTTAGTTAGATTAACTAATTTTTAAAACAAAAATAATTGATGTAAAAAACACTATACACTCTAATAGCTGAATAATAAAAACCTGATAAATATATCTCGCTGCTGTGATTCATCGCGACGAAGATCTCAGGATAGTGCCCAAATGCAATTTTAGTACAATTTCAAGTTGATAAAAACAATAAACATTTATCAATCTAAATTTGAAGGTAATAGCTCTACAGCCTTCATTGATAAGAAAATCACCCTCTAATAGAACCATAATCACTGCAAGCCTGTAGATACCAGTAAGAGGTGACTTTTTGTGACATTCATTACCTCTGGTATTAATAGTAACACATTCCTTGTTTCATCAGAGTCAACAGGCTCCAGTAATTTGAGTGTCTAAATTGCACTCTGTGAGTCTGTTTCTGCGTGTGTGCGTATAAAAGCTCTGTATTATATCCTGCCATCTTGTTTAATTTGTATCATGTCTTCTCTTTAGTATGGCACCTTGCATTTAAGTGCTTATAACCTTTAATCTGAGAAAACTTTTCTACAAACTGGAAAGTGCTTTATACTTGTTTCATATACCAGGAAATTAAGTGCAGGGAAAATAACTGATTTGCAAAGAATACTCAAAGTTTTTCAGAACAAAGAAATAAAAATAGGATCGTATTGCTATCCTAAATGTTGGACCACTTTCTTCGAGATCTTTTCCCATAGCCTATTATTATATCTGAAATTGGGGGAAACAACTATAATTTCATTTTAAAAATAAGTCATGGTTCTAAATTTAAATGCCTTTTTTTAAAAAAAAAGTAAAAATAAAATAACAATCAAAAAAAGTAATTACCTTGGGCATGTGCACATTTATTTAATATTTACTGTTAGGGTTTTGCAATATTCAAATGACATGCTTTTTGTTCTTCCCTACATGTCTCTCCAGCATTTTGGGTGGTCATCGCTAGACTGGGCCTTTTTTGCTTAAGTTGAATTATTTTTCTGATAGCAGATCATTCTGTTATAAAAAGAAATTCCCTAACAAGGAGTCAAAATTTTCTACCAAATAGAATTGTGTCTGCCAAAGTGATGCCATTAAGGTCACTGAGATTCTACCCTTCCATGAAATTCAGATAAGTCATCCTGATATCCAGCTTTCAAGCTTGGTTTGTGAAAACCAACATGCTTTATGTCAAAAATATTTCTGTAATGAATGATAAAAATATTCCATTTTTAAAAATAAGACTGGTATGTTTTGGTAGTGTTGAGCTTTTTATTATAGTAGATAAAATTTCTTTCAAGGCCAAGATGTTTCTTAAAATATTTAGATTTCAGAAAATTTTCATCCTTTTTTTTTTTAATACATTGAAAAAAATCAAATAAATACAAAAAAACATTTCCTATTGGTTTTACTTGCTATTCCTTCTCAAGGTCAGATAAACATACTTGGATGTACTTGCACTTTGCATTTGTATTCACAACTACTTTTGAGGGTTTATGTTGAGCTTCTTCTCCCATCATCTGTGAAGTCAAAAATCTGATCTGAGGGATCAGATTACTTTTTACTACTAATAATTTTATATATTAATAATTAATAAATGTGTTACTAATTATTATTGATAGCATTCCAGTAATCATTATATTATAAATTATTAATATTTTCAAACCTTTCAGGGATCTGAGCTGCAAAATGAAAATGAGTTATATTAGTGTGACATGATGAATGCTTCCAGCTTCCAAATTGTTAATTTTTGGATTTGGCAATCCTCATTACAATTACCAGCTGTTTCAAAAGTAATGTTGCACCTTGCATGGTCTCCTCTGCATCCCTGAGGAGATTAAGATTACCTTTTTTGCCAATGACAGTCAAATATTTGAAGCTAACTAAAGGGAGAAATGTACACTGATGGAAAATATTCAACGATTATAAGACAGTAGTAGGTAACAAACAACACTGGTTTTGAGCACGATTTGCAGGTGTTTGATATGTGTGGTCAGTTCCTGTTGCCATCACATGCATTCAAGACATCAAACTATTGTCAGGAATGATAGAAACCTACATGATGGAAGAAACCCTGGACAGGTTCTTGATACAGATACGAACTAATTCCTCCTTTTGAGCCAATGTATAATAGTTTAGCTGGAATTTTTGTTCCTCTGAAACAGATTTCATTGATTAGTTAATGGAATTTGTAGCTGCAGAGGGTTCATTCAGGTTCTTAATTCTCTTATTCTCCTGCTGTTTAACAGGAAGGCTAAGATTAGGGAGGGATATAAGTCTTACGCTTCTTGCAGACCAAGAAAGAGTAAAGTGCTTACTTTTTCTGATTGTTCAACTTTAGGACTAAGATATGAATAAAAGAAAACTGTTGAAGAGAGAAGGCACAAAGTTGGCACTATATAAATTAGGCGTTTTAACTAGTGAACAACAATACTAAATTGCAACTTTTTGAAGCAGAGCTGCGTTTCAGATTACTTCATTGCAAACCTGCCATCCATTTTTGGTGTGGCTTACACATCAATGAATGCCGGTTGTGAGGAACGATGTTTTAGAATTATTTTATTTTATCAACTGGTGTTCACTGCAACAGGGAATCCCTGCTACATCACAGACTGATGTTCATGTCATTAACTTTTCTCCACTTGTGACATGAAACTACTATCAGTATTAAGATGAGTAATTTTGCCTGCAGTTTCCCTCAGAGTGTTGCAATCAAACTGTGCAATGCTCCAGTGGCATATGGACCCACTGATCACAACAAGGCCTTCATCTGTTTCTGTATTTTCTGCCTTGTCCTTTAAAAAAATCCTGTCTATTGCTGTTACTTTTGCACAATTTATTCCAGTAGAGAATGTCTGATTCTTTTTTAGATTCATCCTATTTCTAACAGTCACAAAACCTCAGTTATTTATTTGTGTTAAGTCCATTTCCAAAGGCACAGCTGTGACGACCCTACATGTGTTTCGGACAAAAGCTATGCACTTAAACTTCCATGATGTCTGAAAGTCAAGCGTATGTATGTGTACAAATTATGGTCACCTTCAACTACATCTTTTTCTGATCAGTTTTAAGTTGCTGTGACTTTCACAGGGGATGCTGTGATCCTATTTAAAATTAATTCTGTAGAATTTTATAGATCTTTTTCCATCTTAGACATGACGGAAAACTTTTTTGTAATGTGTCCACTCGTTCACCAGGTGCAAGCTATTCTTGAAGTAAAGTCATTTAAACCCAGTTCAAGTGTAGTACATCAGCACAGAGGAGCAATTTATCTTTACTCTCACTTCATTTGCAAACTTGTCCTCTAGTGATGGAGTTTTAATTCTTTCTCCCTCCATTTCTCCAAACTTTCCTGTGACTGTTCTGTAATGATTAATTCTGAAATATTTTAGCAACTCAGCCATGCTAAATAATTTAAATTTAAGTGCCCTCACAACTTTTTTACATCCTCTTTTTCCTATAAGATATGAAATCAGATCTGTTCAATCTCATGTTGGCCACCAATAACTCTTTCTGTTTCTGTCATGTCTTAATTACTTTTGCCTTAAGTCTTTCACTTATGTGTGCCAATATTAAGTAAAGCCTTTCCATCATTGTTAATTATAAGTGTGACTGTGAATAATTACTCTCCAAGTTTGCAGGGTTTATTTCACATTTACAGTGGAAAGTATATAATTTCTTTTAATACTATATTCAGACTTAAATTCTCAAAAAAAAAAATCATTAATAAGAGATGTGGTGCTTTCTTTGAATAATAGTCATACATGTGGAAAGATCACAAACCAGTTTCTCTGAGATCAGCAGGATTATTCCAGATCCAGCCCATTTTAATGAAGGTGGAAATAGATACAACCAGGCAATTTCCAGTGCGGGGTACACAATACAACTCAATTCACTGAGCCAGTGGCTGCATATCTCTGGCGCCCCAGGTACATTTGCAGACCATCTGAGTCTGGTTATATTTTTGGCTCCATTTGTCTGTAGTAAGCAAGTATACCACCAGAAAGCAACCTTGATAATTAGTAAGGGCTGTGATAACATCTGGTTGCCAGTTGGTAGGCACAACATCACACAGATGTAATTCTGCCTCACTCTGCTCACAGAATACATCATTAAGAATGAATCCTACTTATGACACTCAAGGATAAAACACACACTTAAATTTTTACCTATTCTAAATGAATTCTAGTCACTCGTCTGATTAAGAAATTCTATTTTGCCAATGAGAGATTACTATGCATACATAATTTAACATAAGAAAATTAGAACTAATTGCATCTCCATGGCCAGCATCTCAAGGATCATCTGCATATGCCTGAAGGTGTTATTTAAAAAATAAAGGCTTCCCAAAAGTCAGAGTGTATTACAGGTATCTTCTCCAAAACTCTTCTGTATGAAAGAGACTTACTGAAATAATCTGAGTACAGGGAACAAGAGGGAAAAGATGCAAAGGAATGGCTACCTAAAGATCTAATGTTCCTGCGCTATCCCATTGTTACCCATCCATAGGCCCAAGTTTTCTAACCTCTGGCCTAAAGACAAAACATCTATAAAATCAATTCAGATGGACAAAATAAAGAATAATATTATAATGTAAGTAGGTAATGCAATAAAAATAATAATAAATAAGCAATTACTGGAATAAAAAAAAAAGGTATTAATGATGTTCTAAAATAAAGCTCCTCAAACAGCCTATCATTTATGAAGCAGAGAGAAGAAAGCTAAGAGAACTCTGAGAACAAGTTTTTAATTGTTACAGAGAGTCTGAAGGTGAACAGAGGGCCTGATTACAAATGGAAGCTTTGAAGAGTAAGTTTTGAAATGCAGAGTGACCCTGGATGAAAGAGATAGATAAGTCTATTTGTATACAGACAACTTGGTTCTTTCTGGCTTTCAGGGTAGAAGAAGAAATGATTGAAATACTTTGTCCTAGAACAAGAAAATTATGAAAGACAAAAAGAGAATATTTTTTATGTGAGAAACAGGTTTATTATCCTGAAAGAGTAAAAATTCTACAGTGAACCAATTTTTCAGAAGACATAAATAACAATTAACATGATCTCCCATTTGTCAAATAAATTGCAGATGACAACATTGCTATAATTAACTTCATACAATACTTTAGTTTTCTGTAGTACAGTGGCTTTTACTATTTCTTTATCAGTTTTCTTGGTTTCTTTTGTGCATTTGTAAATGAGAAGTAGTCTTTTAGTGATATCATCATGAGGAAGTTTATGCCTAGAGGATTGTTTTGAAAGTTTTGGAAGAGCATTATTGACCCATAGGATAGACTAAGATCTCCTATGACAACACTTGTGGGAAAAGTTGTCCATTTGCAACAGAAAAGTTGGCTATTGACTTAAAAGTGAGTTTCCCATCAAGGAGAAAATAACCATGGTACTCTATGACTTTTTTTACAAATTTTTTTTTTGCTTCACTATTATTGATGTATTTACCATTACAGTACCTCTGTGAGGCAAGGGATTACTAAAAACTACATCTTTCACGAAAGGAAAACTGAGACACAGTAGGATTGTAGGCAAATTGCCAATGGTGACACAGGATTTATATGAAAGAACAGGGAGCTGAACCCTTGTTCGTCAATCCAATCAACATTTTAAAATCAAAAGGCTGCCTTACCTATCTAGGCCTCTAGCCAAAACTCAAATTGAACTCCATTGGGGACCTTTTGAAAACTCTTCAGATGAATGTTTCCTACCAGGTATTCTTTCTTTATAGGCAGTGGGAGGCGGGAAAAAAGGAACAAATAAAGTAAAAGTAAGAACATAATGTATTTCAAAACTGTGAGTTAAAGGAGTGGTGACAATAGAAGTTGTGTGTACCTAGCTTCCTTATATTATCAAGCTTTTCTCTAGAGGGCTTCAGCTACATTCTCAGTGACATTTTGGATCATACATATATTTCAAAATAAATAATTATTGGAAAACTAAAATAAGAAAGAAGGCTTGGAACTCAGCTTTGGTGTACTCCCCAAAAGTTAAAACCAGAAATGTTACAAATATTATGGTTCTTTGCAAAAAAGATAACAAAAACCTATTTTGTTGACAGGTTTCCCTCAAAATGGCATTTTTAGGCACTATCAATCGAGCAGTAAGAGTTCTCCCTCCATCTAGGAGCAATGACTTTTGGCCGTGGATGACACATAGAAAAGGGAAGAACTTGGTTCTCGCTGCAACAGAGCTGACACTGAAGTGATTTGAGTTATGTAGTTAGCTGGGATCAGCTATGCAGCTTCTCCTTGTGATCAAAACTTGGTTCTCTTTATTAGGTGCAGTATCTTTCTAATGTTATTTACGGCCCTGGATCTAACCACATTCCCAGAAGAGAGCAGCTTCAGGAATTATGTTACTGCTGCAAGTGTTAGCTTCAAATGTACTACTTGTGGCAAGGCTGTGACAGCTCTGCATGTATATGTTTGTCACTGACTGATTTTAAGTAAAATTATCTATTAGAAATGTTGTTGGTTTTTATTCCAAAAGCATGTACAACTAGAATAAAATCACTCTAAAAGTGTAAGACAAGAAATAAAAAGTATGAACTAATTCTATAAATCCAAGTCATATTTTCTACTTGACAAATAACGACTATCAATCTGCTGCTGAGTGTTTACAATTTTAAAAGTCAAAAAAATTGAAAAATTGAATCCTTCACTATAAAATCAGCATGAAAATTCATCCTTCTCAAGTGTCTGAGCACCCTAAATTCCCAAAGACAACTCATTCTGGAATTATAAAATTAGAAAATTTCTAAAAACATATAAATGTCATGTTCTCTTCTCAAGAGATTCCACACTGAAGATTCATCTTCTTATTTTTAGTTAACAGACTACCCATGCTATTCATTTCCATCTTTACTATACGTTCCAAAACAGTGCTGAGAATTAGACTACGCAATACTTTCTATTCCAAAATAAAAATCAGTTGAATGATGATAACATACTTTTGTTTCCTTCTGAAATGTATTAGCTGAAGAAGTTATTTTTAAGAGGCATATCAAATTACTCAGGTGTCTTGAAGGTTTTTTTTAAGGGTAACTCCTTGAAAATTAATCTCTCAAACCATTAAAAAAAATGATAGTATACAAAGTTCCATCCTGTTTTAAGCTCCTCCTTTGTGGACATCTCTCTAAATTTATCTATGTTTTCTTAAGAAAGTTTCATAAAATGGTTCACTGTTTTTAATTGTGTCTTCTATAGTTTTTAACTTTACAAGACTGCTAGAACAGAGTCATAGAATAATAGAATATCCTGAGTTGGAACAGACCTGTCAGGATTATCAAGTCCAGCTCTTGGCCCTATGCAGAAAAGCCCCAAGAATCACATCAGGGACCTGAGAGCATTGTCCAAACAGTTCCTGAGCTCTGTCAGGCTTGGTGCTCTGAGCTCTTCCCTGAGGAGCGGGAAGCGCTGGTTCTAGTGCCCAGCCACCCTCTGAGTGAAAAACCTTCTTCCTGATATCCAACCTAAACCTCCCCTGACACAGTTTCATGCCGTTTCCTTGGGTCCTGTCACTGTCACATGAGGGAAGAGATCAGTGCCTACCCCTCCTCTTCCTTCAGGATGTTTCAGACTGGTGTGAGGTCTCCCCTCAGACTCCTCCTCTCCAAGGTGAAAAGACCAAGTGACCTCAGCTGCTCCTCGTACAGCTTCACCTCAAGGCTCTTCACCATCTTTATGGGCCTCCTTTAATTATTCTCAAATATCTTAATGTATCTTTTGTCTTGTGGCATCCAAAACTGCCCCCAGCACTCGATGTGAGGCTGCCCCAGTGCAGAGCAGAGTGGGACAATCCCCTCCCTGGCCTGGTTGGCCATGCTGTGCCTGATGCCCCTGGGACAGGGTTGACCCTCGTGGCTGCCAGGGCACTGCTGACTCATGTTCAAATTGCCATCCACCAGGACCCCCAGTTGCCTTTCCGTGGCACTGATTTACAGCATTTCATTCCCCAGTCCATATGGACATCCAGGCTTGCCCTGTCCCAGATGCAGAATGATGAATTTGCCCTTGTCAGACTCCATATAGTTGGTGATTGTCCGTCTGTCTAATTTTTTTAGGTCTCTCTGCAGGGCCTCTCTGCCCTCCTGCACCCTTAGGAGGTGTTGTTTAAAAAGTAACCAGCCTTGATGGACCTCAGCACCTGCAGAAACATTTTCCCAGGAGACTCTAATTACTAGTTCCCTGAGGAGCCTGAAGTCTGCTCTCCTCATGTCCAGAGCTGAGGTTTTTCTGGCACTTTTCCTCCTGTCAACAGAGATTTTAAATTCAGTCTCTTCATGATTTCTGTATCTAGGACAACCATCAGTCTCCGCCTTGTCCATGAGATCCACTCTGTTGACAAACAGCAAATCAGGGAGGGCATCTTCCTGAGCTGGCTCCCCTAGAACTTGTTCTATGAAGCTGTCATCCAGGTTTTTTAAGAATCTCTGGGCTGGGTTGTACCAGCTGTGTGATAGTCCCCGTTGATTTTGGGCAAGTTGAAGTTCCCCACAAGGACAAGGCCAGTTGACTTGGGAACATCCCTCAGTTCCTTAAAGAATGATTCCTCAGGGTCATCACCCCAGAGAGGAGGTCTGTAGTTGACTCCCACAGTGACATCCACATCATTTGTTTGCCCCTTGTTTCTGTCCCTGAGGGTCTCAACTGTGCCATTGCCAACTGAGAGCTCCATACATCCTATCCCTTCTATTACATACAGTGCCACCCCCAACCTCTTCTGCCCTGCCTATGCCTCCTGAAGAGCCTGGAACTGTCCAAAGGGCACTCCAGCCACAGGACTCATCCCACAAGATTTCTTTTATGCTGGTGGCGTCAAATTTTGGAGACTGGGGCTGAGCTTCATCTCCCCTTGCTCCTCATGCTCAGGGCGTTAGAGTAAAAAGACTTCAGGTGTGGCACTTAGTAGCCAGCACCTCATGAAGCAGATTGAGGGATCCCATTAGGGCTTGCTACCTTAAATTTTGTTACACTATCCCATCACTCATCACGGGCAAGCCCAGAATTTTCTCTTTCTCCCTTCCAAGCTACTTTAAAGCTCCATCAGTGAGCCCTGCTACCTCCTGTGCTAGAAATCATTTTCCCCTCTGAGAAAGATGCATCCCATCAGATGTAGATCAGCTTTTGAACAGAACATCCCATAGTCAAAAACCCAAATAATACACACCAGATAATCCACATACACACTGGTTTTTACCAGAAGCATTGTTTATTTCCATTGTTCTTTAGAAGTGCCTCCAACATACCATTCACAAATCTGGTTTCCCTTTGTAGATTTTTTCCCACCATCACACATTTCTACTTTAGCAGAGGGAATGAAGTGAAAAAAAGTCTCTGTATGTTGACGCAAGTAACACAGTGAGAGCTGACTGGCACATTTTCTTTCTCAAAATGAACAAAATACCTTTTAGCCAAAAATGTGGCTCTGCTCTTGTCTTTCATTTCTTCTGTGCCACTTAAAGGTTTCAATCTTATGGAGTCATAGCTAATGTTCAGTGACCTGCTTTTATGTTCCGCCTTTCCGGAAGAGGAGTAGGATTTTTTGGCAGAGACTGAGTGACACTGCTCAACTCCCCAAAATGGCAACAGCAAGTGCTTTTCAGGGGCCACAGGCAGCATCAGGGTCAGCATAAGCAAGCTGCTCTCCCAGGCATATTACAGTCTACCCTGTATTAAACTGCTTCTCCACCCGGCTTTAACATAGTAGTGGCTACTGTTATGTGGTGTTAAGTTTACACCAAACCAGAATTTAAGAATCCGCATTCAGAGAAAGAACTCATCAAAGCCTCAGCGGGTGACAACCATCAGGAAAGCTTATTTCACCTATAGATTGGGTGAAAACATAAAATGGAATAATATTGGCTTTCATATGTGTTAGTGAACAAGCAAATTTATTGAAGTTACTAGATCCACTCAACCATATTTTTTGGAACTGTACACTGCCAATTCTCCCCTTTTTCTTCACTTCTTCTGAAGTAACTTTTGAATTGACTAAGTTTCATAAAAGAACAGAATCTAAAGAGAGGAAAGGGATTCAAGATAGCACCCTAAGTAAGCGAAAAGCAAACAAAACTACAAAAACCAATCACTCGATGCAAATGCCTAGCTAATTGCAAGTCTTTTTTGAATGCCTAGTAAGTGGGTGCAGAGGTTTAAACTAACTATGATGTGAATTATTTCTTTCCTGGACATGGGTACTGATGAAAGAAGCAGGGGTTTCAGGTCTTTTGTAAATTAATAACATATTAAAGACCAATAGCATTTTCCGTAACTATAATTATATTATATATACAGATTAGATTTGGCTTTCTAAGACATTCAAGTGTGAAAAGAAAATATAAGACTCCTTCCCACTACAGTCTCTGGCATGCCCAAAAGACTGAGAATTTTCCTGTAGGAATGTCTGTCTTCTTTCTCCTGCTCATATACATATCTGGAGACACAGCCCACCTCTGATTTAAATCCCCTTGGTCAGGTTATGGAACTGAGCCCCTCATGTTCAGTAGTCCATGAAGAACTGCTAGCATAAGAGGGCATACCAGGCCTTACCCCATAGAAAACTGTCATTTTCACAGCCATTTTAAAATTGTGATTGAAAATAAATTTAGCACCTAATGTGGAAAACTGCCTGCTCTTCTACCTGAATGACAAATATGTACTTGAATTTTAAAGTGACTAATTTTTTTGTAATTATCATACAACCAGGAGGGATAATTTTTCATTTATGAGTATCATTTTTTACAATACAACTAATTCAAAATAGTCATACTGTTTTCTCTCAAATCCTGAACATCGGGATAGGTATATTATGCACTTATCCAATCAGGCATATCTTTCAGTTATGGGAAATTATTTTTATGTAGTTAACCCCCTGTATTTCAAGCAATGTCCTCTTAACTGGCCTAACTCACAACAGAAGAGAGGTGAAGCTAAGTAAAAACAATTTTGATCTCTGTCCTGTTATCCAAAATTTTGGAAATTAATTTTAACACTCAGTTGCCAGGTAATGCCTATTAATGTCGTTAAACATACTCAAAACAGCATTTCTTCAAAACAGAGGATTTTTATCCTTTAGGAATATTTAGACAGATATTCAGAGTTGGAGGCACTAGTCACTATAAAGGAATTCTGCTGCATTCACCAACTAGTGATAAAACCATGAATTCAGTCCTCACTTCACTCATTTTTTATCAGGGGACATAGCCAAGAAAAAAAATACCCACCAAGAAACTTTAACCATTGCAAACTTGACTGGGATAGTAGGGAGAATAATGCTTCTAAGTGTATTTTCCTAGACATTTGTATATTCATTAAGTATTTAGTTTGATAGTTTATTATAGTTTTCTCATAAGAAACTCTTTTCTTCTAGTATAACATAAATACCTGTCTTGTTTATGGCAATATTGCTGCTAAATTAATTTCCTTGAAAGTTTCCTCCTTTAGTCCCTTACAAACCAAAAAATATATACTACCTTATCCTTGAAATAAAAGGAACTGATTAGACATAAACGTGGTTCTGAAAAAATTGATCTCTAGCAGTGTTCACATGGGTGATAGGGAAAAATGAGCAGGTGGACTATTTGGGTTTTTTGTTTAGTGGCTTTTTTGTTTATTTTGGGGGGGTTGTTTGTTGGTTTTGTTTTGGGTTTTTTTGTTTGTTTGTGGTTTTGTTTTTGTGGTTTTGTTTTTGTGGGTTTTTGTTTTGTTTATTTTTGCTTGGTTGGTTGGTTGGTTGGTTGGTTGGTTTTTTGATTGTTTTTGGGGTTTATTGTAAGAAAGAATTAATAAGAGGGCTATTCGAGAAAGTGAATAACATTCTTGGGCTGATATGAATCCAAATATATATTGGGCATATGAGAAAACAATCACTGCACAATGGTGGGGTAGACATAGTTGCTCCTGTACTTCATTAGGAAATGGTTGGTGATTCCTCTTAGTAAGAGCTGGAGCAAAATTAGAATAGAGTGGGAACAATCATACAGCATAGTCACTGTCTGGTTCATCCTAATGTGTAACAATATTAAAATATGATATAGCTGAAACTCATTTGTTCTCATCACCTTACCCATGTCATCATCATTCTCGATTTTAATGACCACCAGGATATGCTCTTTAAGTCAAAGCACTAAAATAGTACTTGAATAAATCCTTCCAACATTTTCCTTCTTTCATTCGTCCTTCTCTCCTTCTGGAGCAACCACTGAATCTTACAGAGATGAATGTGCACAAGTTTTGTAAATGACTGGTGCATGTTCATATTTATTCCGATCCTTTCCCTGCTCAGTGCCCACCCCAAAGTATCCTGCAATCCTTGTTTTTGTGTTAGCTAGATTTATAGTCTTCTCTATAATAAAATGTATTTTTCCAAAACATGGCTTTGCAAGACAACTTCTATTACTTATGTGTGCAGGATATTGTTCAGGAATGGATGTAAGGTTTTGTGCTTTCAGCCACTGTCTGCACATAAACAGTCTTACTCATAGTTGCAAAATTTTCTCCTGGATGTCTGAATTACCATTCAAGAAATCTCTTTAATTTGAAAATCTTTTAGTGATTAGATCAGAAAAATTTGTATTCTAAACAAAATTATGATTTGAGATATATGGTACTGTGAAGAATTCAATATTCCATGAAGCCATCACAAGCAATTTCATTTTCCAATAGACCACAAAATAAAAAAGAGGGGGAGAGAGCAAGAGGAAAACATGAAGAAGGTGGGAAGGAGGGAGGGAGGGAGGGAGGGAGGGAGGAAGGAAGGAAGGAAGGAAGGAAGGAAGGAAGGAAGGAAGGAAGGAAGGAAGGAAGGAAGGAAGGAAGGAAGGAAGGAAGGAAGGAAGGAAGGAAGGAAGGAAGGAAGGAAGGAAGGAAGGAAGGAAGGAAATCATTATTCAAAATGACATTAAAAATTATTATATCTTTGAGCTGTGTGAAGCTTCAGGAAAAACCTACAAGGAGCTAGAGCAACAGAAGAAAGAATTGTCATATATCTAGGGCTTGTCAGCCAACTGTGGGTTTACAAGACAAAGCTGTTTCATGTGCTATTCTATGTGACAGTGGGGTCCTTTGAAAGCAATCATTGCTATCATAATAGTGAAATTTGAATGTAGTAAATATGTGTTACAAAGTGACTATTGCTTTCTTCACCAAATCTGACTGAATGCCCACATGTCATACTAAGCACACAAAAAGTTTTCTACATTCTGTGTTTTATCATTTCTGTATGTTTCCCTGTGTACTAGCTACGGTTGCTGGCAGAAATGGAACAAACTAACAAAAACATCTGCTGTGCAATATACTTAGTCTGCACATGGAAAGTCCTAACAGAAAACGCTCTGAATAAACAAATGGGCCAGGGGGGTTTATGATTGCTTTCTTTTCTTGAGTGTGGGCGGACAGACTGTCCTCCTGAGGAAATGTTCAGTCTACAAACAGCAAGGGGAGAAGTCTCTGGGATTCTCCTGGTGCAGCAAACCTGGACCCAGCAGACACCCAAAAGTTGCCACATGCTTTACCTCTGTGTGATCTTTGCTGGAGCAAGAGCTGCTGGAGGGGGTGCAAAAGGCACTGGTCCTGCTGCAGCTCCTAAACAACACCAGAGGAGGGGACTGGACTCCCTAGTGAGGCAGTGGTCTCACGACCCATGTCCCTTCCTGGCAAAATTCCCAGAGCCAGATTAGCCCTTGGTCAATACAGGGCTTCACAGTCCATGCTTCAGCAAGATAGACAGATGAAGTTCATCTCTGTTTTGACACTGCCACACTTTGTTTAAATCTCTAGCAGAAACAGCAGAGCACTGATTTATAATCTGAAGGCCAAAGTCACAAGAGCCAGAAATATTTCCCATCCATCTTTCCCTCTCTAAGAAGGCATTGCTTCTTCAGGTCATACAGAAAAATTACAAGATTCTGTGTACCTATTTGGAATCCATTCTGCTTGATAACATGAAAGTAATTTCTGTGAAATAAAATAAAATCTTCTCTATCTGACCACTGTAAGTAAAAACATTGTACCAAACCACAGCTTTTTAATTTTAAACACATATGAAAGTATCCTAACACAAAAGCATGAAAGTAGGAGTAACAAGATCATGTCACCAAAGGGAACTACGTCCCAAGATGTTGTTTGCATAAACAGCAGGACACTCAGAAGCAAAGCCGATAAGAAAAATTAAATTACCTTAGAGATTTCATGTTAAACTGGTCTGCACAAAGCAGATTGATCCTGTTGTATTTTTTTAACCCTATGAGTTCATAAATAAATTTTAAAGAAACTTCATTTAGAAATGAGATTGTTATGTAAACTTAAAGAGTTCAAGCTGACTGTGACAGGAAGATACCAAACCCTTCTAATGCTCTGAAACACTTGTGAGGGAAGATCCATGCGCTTGTGCACTGCTAACATCAGCTAAATAAGCACTCACAAGCCTCACCAGGTCAGGTATCATTTCCCATTACTAGAATATTATGGAAACCATAGGCAGTAATTTTCTTCATTGTGCATTTTACTCATAAATGTATGCGCGGACACCTTGTCTGTTTCAGGAAGTCCCCTGTGGGACTTGGCAAACATTGAAGAAATATTACTGTGAACTTTCCTGGTTTTCACCATCTTTTCTCGGTCTCAAACCCCCAAAAAATAGTTGGCTGAGGGGCCTTTTGTCTGACCCTGTAAGACCAACATATTTATATTTGTCTATAAACAGATGAATAACTTGACTTGCATAAAAATTTGAAATGAAAGCGTAAGTGTTACTTTTGCATTTGAGTCAATGATTTCAAGGTGTAATGACTGGTTATAGACACTCTGGTAAACATGCTTTTTCCCCTCTGGTTCATTTCATTTTATAGCAGCCTTATTTGCCTCTTAACAGTGACAATATAAAACAGAATATGCCATCACAAATGCTGACCTTATGATTCCATACATTTCACAAGGAATTGCACCACACCTTATAAGGGTACAAGACACTGATAAAATCACCTACAGCTCATTCTTTATGACACAGCCCTTTAAGGGGACAAAACCACTTGAAATAGAATAGAACTTAGTGGTGTTGGTTCACTGTTACTGGGAAAGCTTATCCTAAAGCAAAGCATGGAAAATTAGATGTATAAATAAGGAAAGAAAGCCTACCTTTAAGCATTTTTATTGAGTGCCTTCTAAATCCTGAGATAGAATACCCTCTGTGAATATTTCTTACATGCAAATACATATACAAGATATACCTGAGAAAAAAAAAGGAAAACTATAATCAATCCTTCTTTTGAGTGCTCTTGAATTGTTAGATCAAATCGTAGGAAAGACAGTTCTGTTCAAAGAAGATAATTTGCAGGAAAATTGATATTATTTGTCCTCCTTCCCCATTGTAACTTTTGCTCTATATTTATTACTGTGAATTAAAATTTTTGAGTGAAATCCAGTCAGTATAGAAGGCTCTCAAATGGCATTCAAGCTTTTAATGAACTGATCAGAATGAGTTTAACAAATCCTTCATGTGCATAGAGCCTCTGATTACAATGAAACCGTTCCAGTACATCCCTGGGGTATGACAGACTCTTTGAGCAACAAAAATTAATCTGCTTGAATAAACTGCAGACACAATGAGCTGCTTCAACCACAACTATATTCAGGGAGTTTCTTGGAGTCAGTCAGATTAACTAGCTGATATTTATCTAAAATGATTGCAATTTACCAGCCTTAAATTTCAAATAGACATCAAATGTTTAGGGAACTGAGTAGAGTTAATTCATACCTTGGTGCTCCCTGTTTTAGACCAGACACAGGAAAAATCCTCTATCCTTACGCTAAGTGTCCATAAGAAGACTCCTCTGTATTTTTCTAGCTTATGTATTTTTTCTGAAGTACAATACCTTTATGAAAGAGACAAGCACTGATTGCTGTGTGTTGAAGTTACATAGTAAATATAACTACTCTATAATAAGTATAAAAAATTTTTTAAAAATATAATAAGTCTCATTTTATTGGTTCTTTCTGTACGACCTTCAAAATTGTATGTGTTCATAGATAAGAAAAGGACAAACAAGTAAAAATTTGTGTGAAGATCTAGAAAATTTTTCATTTACAGCAAATTTTAAGTGGTTTATTTGCCTTAAGAACAAGGCTAGCTCCTGGATGTATTAGGCAGAGAAGAATCTGCCCTTTCCAATGCATGTTTCATGAAGTTTATTCACTTTTTTATAGAAACACGGAATCATTTATGTTGGAAAATACCTTTAAGGTCATCAGGTTCAATCACTAATCTGGCACTGTCAAGTCCACAACTAAACCATGTCTCTGAGTGGCACATCTACATGTCTCTTAAAAACCTCCATCAACCATAAAAATGAAAAATACCTATTTTGGGAATACTTATTTTCAGGACAGTCAGGCAATGTAGCTAGTGCAAATTATAGTTCACTTTTTTTTTGGTGATAATAATAATTTATGTTCTGAGAACTTACAGTCATTCATTTTTATCTCTAGGCTTAATCTGTTAAATCCTTCAAGATATGTACTCCTCAAAAATGATCCTGATTTTAGTAAGTGAGAGTTTTGGGGATATAGACATGTCATGAATTTAAGCACCAAGGTAGATGGAAGTGCTTGAGTCATGGGTCTAGCTACCTAAAACCTGTTTACCACAGAAGACAAAGATGCAGGTTCTGAGTCTGGACAGTGGAACCAGGACAGGTTCAAAAATACTCACTCTGCAGAGAGGTGCCTGTGAGATGGGACAAGCCTCAGAAAAACAAAACCTTCATCTCCTGCTAAATAGCTGAAGTAAATAACTGGTTATAGCCATCCTTTAAAAGACATCATCTTCCTGCTTCTGGCAATTTGCCTCTGATTGGAGAAGAAAAATGCAATCAAATGGAATACTGAATTACCCTGTGGCATGCAATTTTCCATACCACATATAAGGGAAAGAAATGAGGCTCAAAAGAAGTTAATTAACAAGAATAAATACTTTTCTTTATTTTTCTTTTCTATGAGAGAACCAGGAGTGTGCCTATATATTTATTCAACTTTGACACAAAGAAGTAAATAATTTTGTCTCTACATGCTTATGTCAAATTCATACAAGCTGTAATCACAACTTTCTCCTTCCAGGTAATTGTGAAAGAAGTCTTGTATTTTCAGAAAGGCAGGAATGAACTTTCAGAAGTACGTATCTCGAAAAAAAGTCTCTGCAAGCATGAGAAGCACCTCTTTGAATATTTTCCATTGTTTTCACCCTTATTGTGTTGGTTCTGAGTATTATAACTGGGCAACTATAAAAACCAATGAATTGTAAAATCACAGGACTCCCAGTACTCAAACCTATCCTGTCTCCCTGTAAGGCCTCTTTACCCTCAAGGGAATCATTGACTCCCCATGATTTAATACCATCACAAACTTGGTATGCACTCCGTTCCTGTGTCCAAGTCATTGATAAAAACATTGCAGAGTTGGCCCAAAAATTGATACCTGAGTGACCCCACTGGAAACTAACCACCAGCCAAATGTTACCTCAGTTACTGTAAGTCTTTGTGCCTGGCCCTTCAGGCAGTTTACCCATCATGTTTGTGAATATTTCCTGCTGTATGGTGAATATTTGGCCCAGAAGGACACAGTGAAAACTTACAGAATTGAAATTTAGCTTTAGGGTAAGAAATACAAAAATAAACCCCCAAATATCTTTGAGTTTCAGCTCAAGGATTCACATGCTGTTTGATTTTCCAAAGTTGTACGTGTAAAGTAATTGAAGGAATTAATTTTCAGCATGTATACATTTTTGATGAATCTGATAATTTCTTAGAAACATCCTCCATTAGCTATTTCCTAAGACCTTTGTACCATGACTTTGTGTATTCTTTCTAAATTTCAGAACACATGTATCCATTACTGCTACAGAAACAAAACTAATTTCTTTCTATCATCTCTGCTTATTCAGAAAAAAATATGTACCTATTATGTTTCAATTCCTTGTTGCATAAATAAAAGTAAATCTTTTTTCTGATATTCAGAGATAAAGTTGTGTTCAGAGATTAAAATAAATACCAAATGCAAGAATTCTTTTTTAAATAAATCTCTGATTACCTACACATGTTTTCAGGACTGATAAAATGAAATTCTTTCCTTTCTGTCACTAATCAAAAATAACCAAACAACAACAGCAAATCGAAGCTTGTTTCCAACAATATTAAATACCTAGGAAAGCATTTTAGTGTTTCTGTGAATGCGTGATAGGTAATTTCAGCATTTTAAGAAATATGGTTCAAAATAACCCCTACAAAATTAGGTGTTGATCCCACAGCTGAAGCAGCTGAACTAGCTGAAAATGGCAAGAGACCAATTCTTCTCACAGAAGTCAGGACTCCTGTTTTCATAAGGATCTGAAGATTATTCTGGGGGGGAAAAATGCAGCCACATTTTTTTGAATTTAGTAAAGGACTTGATTTTGTCTTGGATAAAAAGATTTGATTTATATTTCAAATGGAATTTAAGTTTTATTTGTTAGGAGATGGTGTTGGGAAATTTAACTAAAACTGACTCACCTGCAAGTTTATTGTGGATTTTCCAGTCCAACAAATATTAGTCTTTGAAACTAATTCCAGCTAGCTGCATTGTTACGCACCAGAAGTGAGGGGATTATTGCTTACTATAACAAGAGTCTTTGAGTCATTTAAAGGTATTCATATGTTGGTTGCTAAATTCTCAGGGATCGGACTATGCAGACAGTTATACAGACATAACTTTTAAATATATTTGAGCAAAACAAAAATTCAGGCACCAGCATATAATTTCTTGCATTATCAGAATCAAGTGTGACCTTGGGGCTATATTGCACAAAAAATACTAACCCTGTGTTTTGGGAATATTTACCTTGTTTGGGACAACAACTTAGACTGGATTCAAATCATATTGTACTGCAACTCCTTTCTTGGAAATCAGGAAACATTCCACTATGTGTACAAACAAACAATAAGCATTCCTATATTTTCTAATTTCTTTTTAATTTAAATGAGTCAGATTATGTCCAGGTTATGTCCTTACAAAAATATATGTTACTTCTGGTTTCCTATGTGATGTATATCATGGTAGATTAAATGATGGCCCAGATTTTAAAGCATGTGTGTTCAATTTAATTATAGTGATTTACTGTATTGTATATTAAATATTACAATCAACAAAGCAAGAATGAAAGGAAACTACCAGAGCTTGCGCTTGTACTTTTCTTTGGCAATTCTGAGGTTAAATAAAAGAAGTGGGCAAACTTCAGGTACATGTTCAGCTAACTTTCTGTAATTCACAACCCATTGTTTGTATCTATTGGTCTCTTACTCTTCTGTATCGCATGACATTATTTATGTCAAATCACCAGAGTGTCTGACATATCATTTTGTAGTCTGACATGAGGATGTAGTGAAATAATGAAATGTTAAAGAGAGCAATATTTGTCTTAGCAAACTGGAGTCACTTCAAATAGAGATACCATCTAAGCATCATCTAAGAATGACTTTGTATGGAAAATGGCATATTTCTATAGTCCCATGGTTTTTTCTGCAACAACTCAGAAGTGTGCTAGTCAGAATCTGAGTGGACTGCAATGACATTGAATTGCTGAAGCTTCTTTGCCTTCCCTTCTGCTGAAATTCCCCTCCCGAATCCCAGACATGCTGTCACAAGTCATACTAGACAGGTTGAAAGTCCACTATGTGTTGAAATCTATATGTAATTCCATTACGCAATCTCTGTGTAGCTCTAAATTGACAGCAGAAATGTCAAACATGGTTAAGTGCAGCAAATCTCTTTCCAGAATCAGAAACTTTTGGCACAAGTAACCCAGTGTATTCAAAACAGCATATTTGAAGTTTCTTCAAGCTGAGGACAGCATATCTGTGAACTGAGGGAGAGAAAAATAAAACAGGTTTGAATACACAGATGGCTTTATTTTAAAATACATGACTCTTTGGTAACTTCTCAAGAGAAAAACTGGCTTGGTAAAAAGACTTTGTGAAAGACATTCTTTTTGATTGGCATATTGCAGCAATCTTCAGAGTAATTCTTCTTGGTAAACTAATGGGAGGTCAGAGTGCTTTTTCATTATATGAGAGCATTACTGTGTTTCTTTAAAATGAAGGAAAAGTGCAACTTCTTTTTATGAAAATGCACATATTGTATCTATTGTCATGTTAAAATGTATAAAATAATTGTGGAAATCTTGTGAGCATTCTCTAAAGGTTATATGCTGGTTTAAATTTTAGCCTTCCATTTCAATAACTGAACCTCTGAAAAATTTCAGTCTTTCAGTTTCAGTTTGATATAAAATCTACTGTCCTCAGTGGAAGTTTATCTATATTCAACAAAACTTTTGGACAATTTATGGAGTTTGAGGTCAGCCCACTGAAAAAAATAATAGTTTTAACTTAATCCTTATTTTTATTTAATCTTCACTTTTATTCATTTAATTTACACTTTATTGAAAAGACTACCTTTTGGGGCAGCAATCATTAAATATATACATATTTTTTCATTTTCTTATCTTCATTTCTAATATTACATGGCAGAATTTTGATGATACAGAAAACAAGATTAAGTTCACTTCTGTCACTTACATCATAAGCAGCTGCTGACTATATATATTCCTGCAGTCTTTACTCAATCTAATATGTACTTCAAATCTAAAAACCTAAGTTAGTCAATGATAATTAATTGACCTGAAAGAACCTATCAGTTAATTTCTGCATTATGTAATATAAATAGAAATTTGACCTGATTTACTCACATGGAGGATGCTTTATTCTGTGAGAATCTCCTGAGCCAAAGTGCTTAGGCCACCTTCTGCAGTTCTCAGAGCAATAACTCACACACCTCAGCAAAGCTATCATGGCGTCCATTATTGCAGACTATCAAATTAATAAAAAAAAGAGCCACTTCTTTGTCCTTGCATTGGTGAAAGACAGATCAATTACCTGAGTCATCCCTGTGTTCAAAGCTATAGTCAAGGCATTATGCTTAGATTTTTCACTCTTAATAGACGCACCGAAACCTGGTACTTGGTAACATTGCTGTGAACTTTTACCAAGGTACTAATACTAATTAAAAAAGCCCTTGCTATTTCTGAAGGAAAGAAAAGCTTAAAACCCTTCTGTTTTTTCTCAATTTGCATCTAATCAGATTTCTAGTAGTCACAATGTCTCATGAATTCAAAGTAGTATGTTTTAACTCTATTATCGCCTTGTTGAAATCTTCAAGTCTAGAACACTTTTCTAAAGAATACTTTTAATTTCAGCCAATATTTAAGATTAATTTCAGAAATTATTTGCTGATTGTACTTGTATTCAACTATATATTTATTTGATTAAAACATCTCCTTCAGGTTTGGAAACCTAAGACCCTTTTCACAATTTAAATGAGTTAGGTAATTAGAGAAATCATATGAAAACCTCAATATTTGCCTTCTGAGAAGGTTTAGTGTGAGAGTAATGTGTTTGTCATTCTTTCATTGGGGACCGTGTTGGAATAAACAAGAGTTACTTACTTTGGTGCAAACTGATGAGAACAAAATTGTCCTGAATCCAAGCACCCATTATAACTATAGTTAATTAGTGTTCAGTTTAATTTCAGTTTGCCAAATTCTTGAATGTGACCAGACCCAATTAATGACAATATTATTGCCAGGAGTAAAGTGTGCCTGCTGATCACATCATGAAAATAGTGCGGTGTCTGCATGTAGGGCAGTTAACATTTTAAACATGTTGCATGAAAAGTTAGGTTCTTATACATTTTTCCTAGAACTTTGAATTTAGAGGAGTGTACATTTCCAGGTAAAATAGCATATTTGCCTTTAACAGTAATTTAGAAAAAAATAGATTTCTTGTATTAGCTACCATTTCAAGTGACTAATATTTCTTGTCCATGCTGTTACATAATTGTCTCAATCACTTAATCAAAAATACATTAAGCCTTCATAAGAAAGCTTTATAAAACCCTGCCTGGAAAAGGAAGGTGACTATCCAGATTGCTAACTTTGAAATGATTGAATTTCAGATTTTTGGGGAAAAGCACAAATCTCTAGTGATTTATCTCACCTGCTTCCAGATTTCCCACAGCTTCCTTGATTTTTCTCTCCTATGCTTGTTCCTTCCTGCCTGAGAAGCTTGTTGCTTAAATATCATAATGATTATGGGATACCTTAATGTAGCCTAACATCTGCAGTACATGTGGGTATCGCACATGCATATCATAAATCTAGGTTACAAATTGAAATATTATCATCTGTAAATTCTAGTCCTCATAATTTTAGAATATAATGTCTTTATAAAATTTCCTGTGTACATTACTTTGCTTCCAGCACCACTTGTAAATGCACTTAGATAACAAGAGTACTTCAGCACTTACTGTTTAATTTCAAGATTTTCAATATAAACAAAAGCTTATCATGCAATAGAGTATCCATGAAAAACTAGTTTTGCATCTTTGGACAGCTTCTTATATAAACTCTTAAACAAGTTCTAGGAGCTTCCTCTGCCCCAGATGGATCAGGGTCTCCAGTTTCCTTCTGAGAAATGTTTGTATTTTTCAAGCAGGGATAATACCTTTAACACATTGTCCTTTGAGGAGGTAGCAGCAAATGTCCTTATTAATATTATTTTCTTTTCCTTTTCTTCCAGGGAGGGGAAAAAAAAAAAACAACTAAAAGGCAAGGGGGAAGTAAGATAATGCTGATCTGAAATGCAAATGTGGTACATAATGTACAGTAATTGTTGCAAACAGGGATATAATAATTGTTAATAACAATAGGAAACGTGCTCCCATTTCCTGCTAACAAAAGCAGACGATCTGCAAAATCTTGTTTTCTCAGTGATCTACAGAATATAGTTTATAAAATCATTTTTTAAAAACGAATGACGAAAAATTCACTTTCTCTTTGAAAAACAGCTCTTTTTACAAACCTTCTGTGAACTACTCTCTCTAATTTACGGTAGACCTCAGCTTTTATATCAAGTCATCATATTTGTTAAAGAATGTGATTTCCAAAAGCAAGAGGATCCCAGCATTTAAAATTTAATATTTCATCTATGTTTGTTTATGGAACTCTATTCCCTGTATTTTTCTCTATTCCACTAGTACTGCCCAATTTTTCTACTGAATATTTCTGTTTGTTCTACTTTTGTTGGATTACACATAGCCTTTTCTCTGAATCAAGAAGGAAAAGTGCAGTTGCTGCTGTCTGAATCCTCCATTATTATATGCATTGGCACATCCACTAATTCTTGATTACACAAGTGCTAAATCCTCTCCATGAGTTACTGGGTCAGCTTGCAGACTTCCTTATTGTTCTCCAAGTGCCTCCTTAGGTTCATGCTTCTAAGGCATGGCTTCTTTTTGAAAGGCCAGAATCTAAAATTAGAATTTTACATCACTGTATTTAATGATTTTTGTTAATTCAACACTCTTTGTATCAATTTTTTTTGCACAAAAATAGATTTGATTTCAAAAATCAGCAGAATAGTTTTGGTTGGTCGGTTGGGGTTTTTTTGCTTGCTTGGTTTTTGTTGCTTCTTTATATTGGAGTTTGACTGTAGGTATAGTGGAAAACAAAAAGTCCAACAAGCTTTATTTTGAAAGAAAACTGTGTTTATTTTGCCTAAATGAAAAACAGATGCAATTTGAACTATTTTAACTAAGTTTAAGAACCCAACAGCTTGATGCTCTATTTGTTTTAGAAATATGATATGAAACTTAAATACGAGCTACATGCTCTGCTTGCTTCAGATACTTCATGCATTTTCTTCGAATAACCAGCATTCCTCTTTCTAAGCTTCATGTGACAATATCTAAAATTTCATCTAAAATTTCCTCTACCAAACAAAAAGACAAGACAATATTATCTTTTAGCAAAATTCAAGTAATTATTTAATTTAACAAAAATAAAAGGTGATTTTATCTTTTATTGAAGTTTAAATAATTACTTATGTCAATTCAAAGGCTGTTTTGTAAAAATTAAAATGTTTCACTTGCAAGAATTTGCTATTAAATATTTGTATTATCTAAACTGTCTTTTATGTGTAATCAAAAGTAACTTTTATTCAAAATTGAAGTGAATTTGTCTTGCAAAGGTGTTTTCTCACTAAAACTGTATTGTGTAGTAGCTGTAAACAGTCTTTTCCAGTTCTAAGCTAAACCAACATTCATATGTCTTGCATTGCTCTTTTGACTAGTTCTATTGTCATTCTCTTTGAAATCAAATATCCAATTAAAGATGAGGGCAAAATGAGGCAAAACACATTCTGTGTTTCAGTGTGAGAAATCAGAAGACTGCAGCTCATGGGATTCAGTCCAAAATGGTTATTTGTATTTTCAGATTTGATTTTTTTCACTCTTAATGAAAGAGTCAATGTGCTTCTTTCAACTGCCTAGACTAGCTCTGACTTGAAGCAAACCAAAGCAAAATCTCTACAGAGATCTAAAGAGACAGAGATCCTGTCCCATTTTCATGATATGCAGCTATGCAACATGCAAAATATTACCTTTGAGCATATCACTTTTCTTGAACCAGAAAATTAGTAAGTATTCCTCAGAGTAGGCGCTGTAGTATTTGCTCATTCACTCAATTCAGTGGAGTCTGATATTACCCAGGGCTGGCCTATAAATTGCAAGGAAAATATTTCCTGCTTTTGGCTAGACACATCACTGTGGAGGATAGAGGGGCGTCCTCCTCCAATTAGCACCTTCTAGAGCAGTTGCAGGACCTGCAGCAGTTAATTGAGAAACTTGTGGGTGTTCACCTCTCTCCCATTCTCCCTTCCTCCTCTTCTTCCTTCTCACCCTCATCAGATTATCCTGGCTACATCCATCCTGACTCTGTTCTCAGCTGTAACTGACATAAATTGCAAGCATTACAGACTGATCTCTTCATTTGTGCTACTGATAAACCAGATACGGATAGAAGGATTTTGAGATCTCAAAAGTGATCTGAAAGAGTCTATTCTTGATGATCATTATGCAATGTTATGTTTAAGAAATTTGAAAGTTCTTTTCTTTGGAACTATTTTGAATTATCTGTTTGACTAAGGTTCAAGATAAAATAAGGGATAGGCTTCAAACATAAAAAATGGATTATCATATTGGAACACACTGAAAAAATTAAGACATGGAATCAAATGAAACAAAAATTTAGAAGTCACATCCTCCTTTGCTTTTTACTACTCTTGTTAGAAGAAAAGACCAAACAACATTGTACTATTCAGTTATTACTTTTAGAGGATACAGTTATTTTATCTGAATTTATTTTTCTGAAAGTTAGTAACTGCAAAAACTATGACAGTAGATTTAGATACTGAAAATATGAGCTGGAATCAGATAGAAAAAAAGGCTTTTAAGCAAATGAAGCTATTTACTTTGTAAGAGCAGTTTATTTGTCAATGAATCCACGAGTTTGCTTGTATTCATGTTTTTGTCATTTAAAACAATTAGACTAGGTTGTCTTGTCTGTGTGGCAGTTCAGAGCATTATCTGAGTTTGCAGAAATTAAGCATATAAACTGCATCACCTCCAAAAGTCCTGGGGGAAAAAAAAAGTTTACTTAGATAACTGTCAAGTTCCCAGACCATTACTTCCTTGGTTGTTAGACACCTTTCATCATCACGGTTCAGAAGTAGTGTCTAGGTAGAATCACACCTTGATGAACCAGGTATGCTTGCTCTAGGTGTTTTTCTTCCTTTACAAAAGGAAATTGTATGCCTGATTAGAAGCTGATGATGCAAAACCAGCGTTAACATCTGGGAGATTTTCATTATTACAATTGCTGCTTCTTAATTCTCTTCCTGAAAGTCACCTCGAAGTCGAACTGAATTGGAGACTGCGAACAGGGTGCCTTGTACAAAATATATTTGAGCTGGGCTAAGGACTTATTCAACATCTGCATATAATTCTATTTGTATTTTTTACTTACTTAATTTATGGCATTTTCTAGAAAGATTATGGGGAAAAGGCAGCTTGGGAGTCCCACAGGGCAGTCAATCCCTAGGATATCATCATTCATATTAAAGAGTCAATGTGTTGTTTTAATCACCTTCTGAATTATAAGACCATTATTTAAGTATGAAACATTTTATACTTTGAACTGCCAGACATTTATATGCTGTATGAATTCTCACATTTTAAATTGACTCTAAAGGAATCACGTCTGAAAAGCATCTGTTGTTTACATTTGAAAAGAAATCTAACATTTTGTTTACCCACAGATGGGATGGATTGAACACTGTTTTCTACTGCAGCTCTGTCACTACCTTTCAACAGTGAAAATGTTTATCTTTGGGGGCAAAATTCTTCTTGCCAGGAAACTAAGCAAGAGGAAACATTGGCAGGAGGATCCCTGCTTCAGCTTTACATGGTTTATGTCCCTTATAAGGCCCAGCATGATGAGGATGCTGTGATGTCTCTTTACAGAAGTGAGAAGTCAGAGATGGGAATGAATCCAAAACAGAGTATTATGAAAACAATAATGTTATTGTTCAATCTAATCTTCTAAACAAAAGTGAAAAAATGACAATAATAAAAAGCAGAGGAGGTGCCTTTATTTTTGTCTTTGATTTTCTTAGAAAGCAGAGTACTTTCAGCACTTTATTTGATGCATATTGCTGGAGTCTGACCCACTGATTTCAAGAACAGGTGATGGACAGAATAAGCCTTTGGTTCATGCTGAAGCACAAGTTTTTTAAGGTATCTTTTCAGATCAGTGCAAAATTTATCTTATAATTCTTTTTCAGTTTCTTCATCGTATTTAGTTCTCTGAAACTAGGGGTACCTATTATTCAGTTTTAAACATGAATCACAAAGATGATACAGAGCATTTTTCCCTGAACTTGTTTTCCCAGCTTTGTCAAATCATAGTGTTGCAGCCAAAGTCAGACCTAGATCTCAGAAGAATAAAGCAAAACTTTTGCTGATGTGACTAAACATCTTGTTCATAAACAGGGCCTTTTCAAGGTATTTTAGGTAGCTCTGCACAACAAATCAGGGACAGCTAGCTCTGATCCTCAAGTCTGGCCACCCAATATTGCACATAGAGATAATGCATTTTCTGCAGCTTTGCTGAGTTTCCAGAGCCCTACAGCACAGATGTTGGCTTCATATAGCAGAAGCACAAGTCAGAACTGCATTTATGCCAGCCAGGAACTGCTGTGTGCCTGAGGGACTCCTTAGCTACACCCAGCTGTGCAAATGGATCCAAATTAAAGTGAAAACCCAGCCAACTAAACTGTCATAAAATCGCCATTAAAGAATTATACAATTCTTCATTAAATCCTTGGCTTCCTATTCATAATTAGAGATGTGTGGGTAAGTAGAATAATTTGAGCATTTGCAGCTGAGTTATTCCAGGTGTTATTAAACTAATATGATGTAGCTGACATGCGGTGTATTGCTTACTGTCCCTTAGGAGTTGCATGGAAAAAACATGTTGTATCTCTGAGGCCAATAAGCTGGGGAAAACATTTAAATGAAAAAAGGGAACAGTTTTAAGTAGCATTTTAACATCATAATCCAAATCATACTCCTGCATTTTATGAACAAAATCACTTTCTTGCTCTGAGACAGAAAATACAGTTAGGATATTTGAACAGTGGAGGTTTTGTCAAATACCAAAATATAAAATGATGCAGATAAGTGGGCATCGGAGTGAAAGGAATATAGGCCCAGAGAGAAATACTCATAACAAGGAACATCCAGCCTGGTCACAAAGAGCCTGCCACTTTCACATCTCCATACATGCACTTCATTTATTAAGTAGAAGAACAGGATTGAAACTGGGGGAGATGAACAGAGCCACTGCATGTTTTGTGCTTGCACTGGGGGCGATGAAAACCCAATGAAATACAAACCCTGAAGGAAGCTACAGTGGCTGCAATGCAGTGCTGCTGGTGTGCCATTCTTGAAAAGCATTACATTTTGAAGCACTGCCAGCATCAAAGTGTGAGAATTATTATTTAGTATATTTCAGAGCAGCAATATCTGATCTAAGGTTGAGTAAAGTTTGTTTGAGGAGCTATGGACAAAATATGGAAAGAGAGGCTTTTGCATTAAGGGGGAAAAAAAAAAAAAAAAAGAGGGATTGAACCTGAAAAATCTTCTGCCACAAATCATTGTAATTACCACATATACCAGTTTCCCGGAGCATAATTATATTGACATACTTCTCAACTTCCCATGGGAGTATTTTGGATTTTCTTCATTAATGTTAATTGAAATATTACCATACCAATTTTTAAGCCTAGGAAACTACCATGATTTTACCACTTAGACCAAATTCCTGAGTTCATGTTCCTACTATACCTCGCCAAGAGAACAAAGGTGAGTTGTGGGTGACAAATATGGCTGCACACACCCCTGCACCCACACGTGTACTTGCTTTTTCCGAGAAGAAAGAAGAAATTTCATGGATCAGCAAAGGTCTGCAAAAGGGCTCCCTATCATTCTAATTTGGCAACAGTGGTAGCAAAAGACACACTAGCCAAGTTGCACAAGTCTCACACAGATCCTGGAAGATAATTCAGACTTCTGTCAGTGTTTTGTTTTTTCTGAAAAAAGTTGGTCCTGAAAGCCTGATCCCAACAAATAAGTGAATCCCAGCAAGCTTCTATTCCCATCATCTGAGGTCTGTATTTCAAACCAAAAAATATAAAGTAAAAGCTCTTTTGCTTCTTTGAATTGAGAAATCACAGTCAGAACAAAACCAGTACAAATTATATCCTCTATGGATTTCACATAGAGAATTAGTCACAGGATGGATTAAATACTGCCCTGATCTCCCATGATTAAAATATCACCAATTCTGGTAATTTACTCTTAAATTCTTACGTGCCAACCTACTTGTAAGGATTTTAATGTCAAATAGACTGCTTAGCAACACCCCCACATTTTCTTTATTCTTTTTTACAGAATATATAAAGAAATGAAGGTATCTGCTGTAAAACTGGTCAAAACAGTTATGGATGAGAAATGATGTAACTTGAAAATAGGGAAATCTAGAGGAATGTGTCAGTTTCTATTAAAATGTCAGTGGGGAGCCTGGGAATTCAGAGAAGAAAAAGCAAATCAAAACAAAAACTGCAGGATTTCTGTAGGCAGTACTTATACACATGAGAAATAAACAATATGAATCCATGCTCCTACTTTCAGTTAACTGTAATAAGAACTGATTCACTCCCTGAGTCACACAAAAGTACCAATGTCATCAGCCTATTTGTTATTCCACAGGTTACTTCTCTCTTCTTTATTAAAAAAAAAAAAAAGAAAACACATGTTATGTAATCTTATTTTTTGACACAATTGAATTTCTAAAGCAAAATACCCTAATCTTTCACCTCCTTTCTCAAAGCCTGTACAACACCACTATACAAGACAGGGAAAGAAAGGGTGAAAGTCAACAGCTACTAGCAGCTTCTAAGTAGAGCCATTATACTACTTAGCCCAGCATGCATTCCTACAAAGTGCACATTATATGTGATCTTTGTTATGATTTCTTGTCACTTGTATCCAAGTTTCTACAATCTGGTTTTTGGCTCTGTTCTTTACCTTTGGTCATTGTGGTGGGTTGCTCTTGGTTGGATGCCGAGTGCTCATAATGCCAATCTGTACCTCTGTCCTCATCAGGACAGTGAGGGGAGAAAATAAAGATCAAGATAAAGACAGTTTAATAAAGGTAAAGGTCATACTCGCAGAAGGAAAGGAAAACAATTATTCTCTACTTCCCATTAGCTTATGATGGCCAGTGCTCACCCTTCCTCCACTTTTTCCTTGGATATTTTTTTGCTGAGCATACTTCATATGTGGAATATCCCTTTCATCAGTTTGGGTCAAGTGTCCTGGCTACGGCACCTGCCAGGATCTTGCCCACCTTAGCCTACTGCTTGGCTTGGGAATGTCAGAGGGACAGCCTTGGCACAGTGCTAGATCCAGTGACAAAACACTGGGGTGTTACAGACACCTGCCGAGCTACTAACACAAAACCCTAAAAATGATTCTTTTTTTCTCTTCACTGCTGTTGCTTCACTTTTTATGCTTGATCTCAGCAATTCTCTATCAAAGCACAAAGTGTCACCTTTGTGGCTCAAGCACTCTAAAAGTAAGGTTCAGTATTGAGCTTAAGATAATAAATGCTGAACTACCTGCACTGGGATTGTGAAATTTAAGGAAGCATTGAACATGTCTAGCTTCATCAGGTGAGGCTAAGTCACAAAAATGTCACGAACGTCTGATCTACACCAGTTTCAAAATGCAATTTCTTTCTTTCTTCCTTTCTTCCTTTCTTCCTTTCTTTCTTTCTTTCTTTCTTTCTTTCTTTCTTTCTTTCTTTCTTTCTTTTTCTTTCTTTCTTTCTTTCTTTCTTTCTTTCTTTCTTTCTTTCTTTCTTTCTTTTTCTTTCTTTCTTTCTTTCTTTCTTTCTTTCTTTCTTTCTTTCTTTCTTTCTTTTCTTTCTTTCTTTCTTTCTTTCTTTCTTTCTTTCTTCTTTTCTTTCTTCTTTCTTTCTTTCTTTCTTTCTTTCTTTCTTTTCTTTCTTTCCTTCTTCCTTTTTCTTTCTTCCTTCCTTCCTTCATTCCTCCCTCCCTCCCTCCCTCCCTCCCTCCCTCCCTCCCTCCCTCCCTCCCTCCCTCCCTCCCCTCCCCTCCCCTCCCCTCCCCTCCCCTCCCCTATCTTCTCTTCTCTTCTCTTCTCTTCTCTCTCTTCTCTTCTCTTCTCTTCTCTTCTCTTCTCTTCTCTTCTCTTCTCTTCTCTTCTCTTCTCTTCTCTTCTCTTCTCTTCTCTTCTCTTCTCTTCTCTTCTCTTCTCTTCTCTTCTCTTCTCTTCTCTTCTCTTCTCTTTCCCTTTCTTTTCTTTTTCTTTTTCTTTCAGTTTCTTTCTTCTCTTTCTTTCTTCTCTTTTTCTAAAGATCATCTTTCCTACTTGCTGTGCTTTTAATTTTGCTGCCTGAATTTTTCTGCTCACCAGTAAGATCTCCTTCAGGAACAGAGTGTTATGATTTTATTTTCATTATGCCAGAAGGATGACTGGTTCAATTTTCAGCACACCATCTCCCTTTTATCATTATCATGTAATTACATGTTTCTAATGGAGAAAAAAGGCGTATGGTAATATTTTGATTCAAAACATGTAAACTGTTCTGTAGCCAAGCCATTAACGTGAACCTCAACAGAGATCTAATCTGTTCATTGTTCCTTATTTTTAATATAATATGCCAAATATATATTTTTTATTCAAACCTTCTGGTGCCTAACCAAATATAATCCAAAATATCTCAAATATTTGCAATCACATTAAATAGAGCTAATAATTTTTGTACATGTGAAACTAAATTATATTTTTCACCCTGAAATTTTTGTAAGTCATCAGTGCTTCAGGAGAGTCTGTACTTTCTTACAGTGCTGAATGCAAAATATTTCATTTGCTCAGACATCAGATTCTGCATTATTTAGTATTTAATAGGTTTCTGAACTTGTACAAAAATAACACTAACAGTCCTTGATTTAAAAGAATTACAATATGTCACCTTCATGTAGAAAATATTACTTTTGCAGAATGGTTTTAATGAAGGATCAAATTCAATAAAATAAAACCTTGAAAAGTGAAAACGCAGCTCTGTCTCAAAGAGTTTTATGTGTGACAGGTGTCTGGTAAGTTAAAAGGCCACTGCTTTCCTTTTGTCCCCTACTCACTAGTTTCCAAATTGCTCCCCAGTCAAGGGAACTGTCACATGAAAATTTATTACAAAGATCGAGGAATATTCTCAGTATTTCACAAGCAGAACTAAGATGCATAAATTCAGACTGTGCTATTCAATTGCCAGCTTGGATCTGGGCTGTCCTTGAGAAGTATTCTCTGCATGAAGTCCACAGGAGCACCACAGTGAAGGTTCTCCTGCATTAGTTCTTGTTCTGGTACATTGATCCCCACTGAATCCATCTTCAAGATCTCACAAATTGTTTATAACTGAGATCATCAGCTAGAATACGGATGTTCTCAGTCTGTAGCAGTGAAGTTTAATTCTGAATAATGGGGGGAAAATTATTAAAATAACCAATTAAAAAAAAAAGCTAAGTTTCTCACTTTTGTGCTAGGTTGAAAATCTATCAGATTTAGTAGATATTTGGCATGTTTGATTTCAACATGATGAGAAAGTCCTCTGCATTAATGGGTCAGGATTTGTAATAATACATTCTTTGTTAGAATAGCTGATATTTTTGACCACAAGACTTGCTTGATTAATGCTAAATTCCTTTTAATATTACTTTATACATCAGTTTATTAATTTTCTTTCAGATCAACAGGGAACCAAACAAGTTATCTTTCAAAATTTGGCCACATTATGAGTATATTATCATCCATTATGTACACAGACCACCTGAACTATCATGTTTCACTCTGATAAATACATTCCTAATGCAGCCAATACTCCAATTGTTGGTAAAATAGCTACACTCTGAATCATTTATATTATGAGGATTTTAGGCACACTATTTTGTGATTATCTACCCACCCCTGTCATTTTGACTATTATACCTCTTTTGTTACCAATGGAATGCTGTGAAACTAAGAGAGAAAAGAGAGAAAGCCACTTTCATAATGAAATCGTGTTTTAGGATAAAATGTCAGATCTTGAACATCTTATGTTTGAAGAGGAAATTAATTATAATTTATTTCAATGTTAGGGCAAGAGATCATATTAAAACATGTATACATTTATACACACACAAATCCATGTATTTTGTATATTTATCACATACATACAGGGAGGAAGAATATGAACATATTCCAGTTTTTCAGTTGTACAGAGTACTTCTGCAGAAGCTTGCTACACTGTCAACTTTAAATATATAAGATAGAGAGATGTTCAGTTTCTGAGTGTCTGTTTTTCACAGGAAATAGATTATCAGTTTGAAGGTGTAGAGTGAGTTATAACTGCTCCTTCACACAGCATTATTATCTATGTGTAAGTAGGAAATGTACTAATGTTCTTCACATAAATACATAATTTTATAACATTTTCTTTCCCTTTCCTTCTTCATTTCTTTCTATTCATTTCCTTTCCTTCCTAGATGTGTAGGAGAATTTTCTTTCTATGTATTATATCACACTATTTGTTTAACAAGGACTTAGCACATTTTTTGGGGCTTCAATATTGCAACAAAACAAAGCTCATTCTGTTAAGGCTTCCCAATTGAATTTAAGAGTTATATTAATCCCAGTGTTTAAATATAAACCTTAGCATGTAATAAGTGTGCTGAATAGCCATCAGATAATACAATTGGCTTCATTTATCTGTGAAGTGAAAGGAAATAAAAAATTGCTAAGCAAGATGTAGACAGTGTAATACATGCCTTCCACGTGACATTTGGGAGGTCCTTATCTTTTAAACAGTTCATTTTAACCGATAATTTTCTTTTCTCATTTTGTTTGTTACTCCTTTTTTGGCTTTTTGAAAGCTCACTGCCTACAAAATCCTGATTTGTTGAACCTCCAGATTGTGACTCAATGCTTGGGCCATGCACCAGTGAGTCTACAGTGTGCCATGTTAGCTGTCTGATACTGTCAACAGTGCATTGCCATGCTTCTTCTGGCTGCCCATTTTGTGGCTCTGAAGCTGTAGGTGATTCCAGGTCAGGAGTCATCCAACTGAGACTCTTATGAAAAGGCATTATCACATGAAGAGCTTTCATCTTCTGAAAAATCCACTGCTGCAACTATGAAGAAGTAGTAAACACAGGGAAGGGGTGAGTGTGTGAAAATAAAGAGACTTTTCTAATGTCTGTAACACAAAATTTCCCTGAATCTCAGATGAATGGACCCTATCCCATTTTGGACCATAGGTCATGAAAGAGCTGTTTTCATCTCCGTCCCAGTACCGTCCATTCCCTTACCCCAGACACCAGGGTGACAGGCCACTCCTGATGAATTATCTGATGTATTTTTTTCTGTGCTCCCCTCAGAAGTCCAGTGAGAACAGTGTTATTTAATATCTTCATTAATGACACAGATGAAGGGAGTGCACCCTCAGCAAGTTCTCAGATGACACCAAGCTGAGTGGAGCAGCTGACACTCCTGATGGACAGGATGCCATCCAGAGGGACCTGGACAAGCTCGAGAAGAGGCCCCTGGGAATCTCATGAGGTTTAACAAGGCCAAGTGCTGGTGCTGCAGCCGGGTCAGGGCAAAGCCCAGTGCCACCCCAGGCTGGGGATGAAGAGATGGAGAGCAGCCCTGCCCAGAAGGGCTTGGGGTGCTGTGGGTGAGAGCTGGACACGAGCCAGCCATGGGCACTGCCAGCCCAGAGAGCCAAGTGTGTCCTGGGCTGCATCCAAAGCCCCGTGGGCAGCAGGGCAGGGAGGGGATTCTGCCCCTCTGCCCCAATCTGTCAGACCCCACCTGCAGAGCTGCCCCAGCGCTGGGGTACAGCACAGGAAGGACATGGAGCTGCTGGAGAGAGTCCAGAGGAGGCACCAAGGTGATCAGAGGGATGGAGCTCCTCTGCTATGGGGAAAGGCTGAGAGAATTGGGATTGTTCAGCGTGCAGAAGAGAAGACTTAAGAGTGCCTCAATTCCAGCCTTCTAGTACATGAAGGGAGCTCAAAAGAAAGAAGGAAAGGGACTTTTTACAGGAGAATGTAGTCACAGAACCAGAGGGACTGACTTCAAACTGAGAGTATGTTTATATTAGATATTAGAAAAGAATTCATTATTGTGAGGGTGGTGAGGTACTGGAATGGGTTACTGAGAGAAGCTGTGGGTGCCCCCTCCCTGGAATTGTTCCAGGCCAGGTTGGATGGGACTTTGGGCAACCTGTTCCAGTGGAAGATGTCCCTGCCCATATCAGGGTGGCTGGAACTAGATGATGTCTAAGGCCCCTTCCAACTCAAGCCATTCTATGATACTACAGTTCTTTCATTCTTTGATTCTGTGACACAGAAGTTTAACTTTGTTGATAGATTGCACTATTTGAAAACAAACAAAAAAAACCCCCAAAACCTTAAGCTTAAATCTATATTCTGAATAGAAATGTGCCTAAACTGTAGGTGCATTTCTGTCCTTTGGCTTACAGCTACTCTCATGATTTCCCTCTGTCTCCTGTGCCAATCTGATTACTACCCTAATCCTCTTTCTCTGCCAGCTCATCTCAAAGTTTTTCATAATGCCTCCTCTTAGTCACACAAATTCTGTCTTCCCTTGCTCCACTGAGCAAGTACCTCACCGATCAGCAAGGCAGCCAGCCCCCTGCACAGGAGTCACCAGACAAAGCAAGTCCAATCAAATTCCAATTTAAGTTTCCCTACTCTCAGTTTTTTACTGCACAGCATCTCCTGACAACCTACAGTGAAAATTACAGAAAAGGCCTTGCTCATCTCCTGAAGAGAAAATGCATGCTTCACTCAGACCATGACAGCTCTGTGAAAATTCAGCATGCTCACAACAATCAGCATTGTAAAAGAATCTAGTAGTCAGTCTCTGAAAAGTTTTTATGATGTTGTCTGAGCTGCAATTTCAGAAAATTATGCTTTTGTTAAATCTGGACAATAGTTCTTTTAATCTCAAAGGACAGTCCTTCTGTACTCAATAGCTCGAATTCTAGCAAATGCCAAAGTTTTTAGTAGACTAGCATCTGAAATGGCATAAGCACATGCAATTTGGCTGTTCTCTTATGCCCTTTAAACAAAGGCATGCAACCAGCATGATAATTCTGTCCAAAATATTTAAACCTTGGCAAGTTTAAGGTGAGGTCAAGGGTCCCATAATAGAGACCATTACCAAATTAACATTAGGTATCATTGCCAGTGCCATCTGTTTCTTAAGGCAGTTGCAGGAAGAAAACTTTGTACAATGCTGATGAAGCATTATGTTTTAAAGAAAAATACACCATGATAGAAATGACAAGAACAAAATGTTTGAGGTATTTTGGTGGGTTTTTTTTCTTACTCTATGGAAACATCGGACTCTTCCTGTAGAGCTGTACATCTGCCTCAGGAATTTAATCATTAAATTCTCTGCCTGTTGCTGCACCCTTAAACAGCCCTGATAGTATACTCCTCTACTAGACATAACAAAGATAGAAAGACAAGTTTTCTGACCTCTGCAACTTCAATTTCAAGAGGCCATCAGTCTTACCTATGAACTCTAGACTCTAAACAGAGTGTGCTCCTTGAGTGCTCCTTGTCTAGTGCTGGACTTTGCATGAGCCAGACATAACTAATTTATTTCTTTTTGTATTCTTGGAAACAGAAAATATACAACCAACTAAGTCAACGGCTTTGGAACTTGAAAATAAAGGGAGAAAATAAATTGGATTTATTTATTAATTTTTTCACAAATGTATGGTTTTGCTTGTCATTTCAAGTGTTATTTTTACTGCAGTTAGAAACCAATTGCTAGACTCTAGAGACCTACAACAAACACAAAACAAAAGTCCATTGAAAATATTCCATTATTGGAAGGAGGTGATGGTTAGCAGTGTGACTGCCTAATATGTGTTAGGATTACTCTCACTAGAGTGTATAACCCCATTTTTGCATTTGCCCAGAAAATCTAAATGATCCTGTAGAGAGCAGACAGTTACTAACATTACAGAAACAAATGGCTCAATTGCTTCTACCTAGCATCCTTATTAAACATAGGAGTCTAATCAAATACTGAAGACTCTTGTAAATGAAATAGCACAGACTAACCTGGGGTCTTGTTTTAAAATTGTAAACATAATGATTAGCAGCTGCCTGGAGCCTCCAGAAAGAAAACTACCAGGAACAAAAAACATTCTTTAATTCTACATTTTCGTTGTGAAAATTGAGGTAACATGCTTTTATCTCTTTGTACCTAATCAAATACAGGTGGAGAGGAGCCAAAGGGGAAGACATGAAAGCAAAAGAGATACTATAGCTCTAGCGTTTATTGGGGATGTAAGTCAGTCTCATAAAACAACACACACTAAGTCACTGGGTTTTCATAAATTGTTGCATTGTCAAATTAAAAAATATTAAGGTTTCATCTTACTCCCCACTGTCTTTAAAAATAATCCCGTATACAAGGATGTACCCAAGGTCGTATGTCTGTAGGAAGACTGTTTTACTGAAACAGCTTATGTTACTCTGGTTAATTTCTGACTGACAAATCACACCTGCACTGTATTTTTTAAAAAATGCTCTAAAAATAAAGGAGATTTTATTTCTAGAAAAAAATAAAGCTCTTCTCTTAATTGGAACCAAACATACTTCAATATATTTATGAAAAATCAGAAGAAATTTTATATATTACGTACAATGAAGTAACAAAATCAAAAGCTAACAAAATTATATTAAGAAATCCCTCTAAGTCCCCCTCCTATTCCATACTCACTCTTGTTGCCATGCAAAAAAGAGTATTTGTTTCATTGCAGTGAAGATTCTACCACTTCCCTTATATTTTATTTAAGTTTTAGACAATGATGCTTTGCAATGATAGATAGTGAGACACCTATTATGTGTGTGTTTTATGAAATGTGAAGTACTCCTACCTCCTTTGAGCAGAACAGTGTTCTGCCTGAGTACAAACTTCATATTACTAAAAAATACTGACATAAAAATAATTGTACTTATCCAGGCCTGCTCTTTAGGGTAAAAGTAAAAGAAAGGTGGAGCTCAGATTAGAAAAAAGCAACGTTCACTTGTATCAGTGGATGAGAGAATAGCAAGAGGTATCACAGGTGACACATTTAATGCAGTTCCACCCCCTTAACCTCTGGTTAAATGTAGGTAGTCATTGCTGTATTCAGTCTAAATTCTGAATACCCTTCTATCATTCAAAATCTCCACTCCTAAGTTGGACTCTGGTTCTAGATCTGAGCAGTAACTCCCAAGATAAGTACTTTGGAAATAGTGCTGGACTTTGAAGTCCAAAAAAACAGGTACAGGTGGTTAAATATCTAGCTCATAGAAGACAGCAAAAATTTAAAAGAAAGTTGGAATTCTCATTTATATTTTTTTATGTTAACCAAAACTATTGTAACCAAAAAAAAAGTGTCTTGACAGATAGTGCTACCAAGTGCCTTCTTTTTTTTATAATTAAGTAGAGCACTTTTTTATAATTAAGTAGTAGTAGTAGTATGCATTCACAGTAGATGAGATTATGCTTCAACCCTGCATTACAGTTTAGGAAACTTAAATTCTTGTCTTCATGGGCTGGGATATTTCAGACAACAAAATTGCAACAAGGAAGTTTTCAAGTCCTAAGACAGGGCATCCTATGAATTTTGGACACAGTGAGGGCTGTCTGGCAGCCAGTGGAACACAGCTGGATGATTAATGTACAGTAGAGGCCCTTCCATACAGAAGCTCCAGCTGAACATAAGCAGAATTAGTCTTGTAAATTACAGAAGTATTGCACATTTGCCAGCCATCAGCCAAATTCACAGAGCAAAAAACGTCACAAAATGAGTAAGCAGTTTAGAAAATTGTGCAAATCGTGTATAACATACACAGATTTTGCACTCTTGAGAATATACGTGAATAAAGATGATACTCCTGATCACTGTACTGCAAAGAAGTGGAAAAAATGAGGAATTAAGACATACAAAATAAATTTCCAGGACCAGAGATTGCTTAAGTCTGAAAATTTATCTGCATTCCCTCTGAGAAGTTATGGAAAGACTTCTCTTTCTTACGAAGCACAAATACTACAGCTTCAGAGGCAGAATAAAGCAGAGTTAAATGGATTTCTCATAGCAGTTAAATTCTTGCAAGAATACCTGAATCCAGTTCTGTGCTATTCAAGCCAAATTCAGAGCCGATTTATGTAGATCCAACTCTGTTTGACAAAGTTGTTTCAGTTTGATTTTAGATTTTTTGATCATTATAAAACAGTTACCCTGTGAAACCTAAAATGAAAAGTGTTTTTTTTCTTCTAAGTTCTCCCTAGCGAGAAACTGAACATTAGTGATCATTACACGGGTATTAAGTGATATGGCATATTCAGAGTGAACTCTGACTCCTCACTTCCTACACGCCACTGGAACCTGCAGCTTTCATCTAAAGAAGTAAAACATATGTTTTATTTTTGTAAATGCTTGCCCACACTGCGAGAAAAACCTTTGAAAAAAAGAAACACATCTCAGGGCCTGTTGTGGTGTTCAATTCATTTGGGAAGATATATTAAAGGGAATGTAAGCTATATTTGTAAAGGAAAAGAGAAATTAAAACCTGGATGTAAGAGAAACTGTTAGGTACTGAAGAGACAGAAGTTGGGTATTTTGAGGGGGGAAAAAAGGGTTCTGAAGAAAAGGTTTGCAAAGCTACGATAACAAAAGTGTTTTGGTGGCATTTTTTCAAGTACTAATGAAAGCAGTATGCAGCTAAAATGTCAATGTTTTTGCCCCAAAGGCCAATGTATAATGCCAGTACTTCACAATGCCTTCATGTATAACGCATATTTGTACAAATAAGTCACAGCACAGAACCTAAAGGGCTCAATTCTTTCTTCCTTAAGGCTGATGTCAATGATAACTCTCCCTGACTATAACAAAGAAAGTTCAGGCTTCCAGTGTACTTGGACCATAAATCAATTTATGCTGGGCGTGATAAGCTAGTGGAAATACTTGGACAGAACAATAAAACACAGAGAAAATTGGAGCTAAATTTTAGTCACATAACTGTTCAAAAATTCTACAACATTTTACCTTTCAGAAAATGTGTGTATCTACTTTTGTAACTTCTTATTTTTGTTTCAGAAACGCATTCCCTGATTTTATAATAAATTCAATGTATTTTGTATTTAAATGCTGTGAAGTAAACTTATTCCCACTCAGCCATATTTTTTGGCAGTGTTAGTATTTTATTAATATTAATCTCAGCTAATGTCTAATTTCATTTTATTGATTTACAATCTTATTTGTCTGTTAACATATCTTTAAAAAATGTAAAGAATCCTTGACTAGAAAATGAAGTCTTCTGAAAGAGAGCAAATTTGATGGAAAACTGTGCCTTCAAACTGAATTTTCTAAAAAAATTGTAAGGAGTATTCTGTAATACACATTTTCCCATTGCCTTTTTCCTATTATTTCTAAATAGTTGTGCTTTCAGAATTTTTACAGTTGAAAATAACAGTCCTGGATGCCTGGCTCATGGTGCTTAATGCAGTGACAAAAAAAAAAAAATTAGCTTGATGCAATTTGCATGGCTTTTTCTGTCTTGCAGTTATACTGAACATATAACATTTCTGCTTTGACTACAGTTTGCACTTCGTCCTTTGTTTCAGAGCTGTTTTCATATACCAATTGGTATGCGTGTGAAAACAAAAGCATCACGTCTTTGCTGTTTCAGTAGGACAAAACAACCTAGAGAAACCAATCTCTATTAATCTTTCCCATTCTTTACATGATGGATATAAGAGAGTAGTTCACTGATGTGGGGTTTGGCATGAAAAAAATTTCAATATCTCTGCTAAAATAAATTACTTTTTTTCCTGTGATTTCAAGAATCAGTTAAAACTAAGTCTTTTCTGTAGTAATCTGCATTTAATATCACCAATCTTGGAGATTTTTCATTTCTGAGTAGAACTTAGGTGATCAAATGAACTTACATAACTAACATGAGAATTAGAATCAAAGAGCAAATACATCTGAGCTCTGTGTTAATAATTTACTCTTCCTGACAACACTATCTGTTTTCTTTTTAATAAGGATACAAGATTTCTTGAAAATCTGGTATAAATAAGTCCAGCACTTTCACTCAGAAAAATTAATACCCTGTAAGCATATTGAAACTGTTTTCCTTTGTTAGCTGTGCTTTGCGAGACAGATATCGGTCTTTACTGGGTATCTTTCAGCACCTGACCAAATGGTGAAGTTACAAACAACTATATAGACAAGAGGTGAAGTACAGGTTTTGAATGACATCAAAGAGAATTTGTGTTGGGAGAACAATGATAAAAAACCCCCTGCACATAGTGCGAATCATAGCAGAGATTAAGTTAAGCCTGTTCTTTGTTAAGTGGTCAGAACACACTGTATAAATCAATTAATCTTTTGCATCTAGTTTCTTCAGCATGAAGAAACTCAAAAGAAGTGACTACTGCATCCCAAAGTTGTACAGGAACCAAGGTTCCTGTTTTTATGGGGTTTTTTTAAAGTTGTCAGGACATCATCTGTTTTGGAATGAACAAAACATTGAGCCCTCAAAATTCAACAGAGAATGTTTAAAAAAAATAAAATTTGAGGTCACTTTTCTTGTTGTCTTTTGAAAAGAAAAAGAAATCATATATTGCCATTTTATTGAAATTCTGCACTGTGAATATTAAGGTGAATTCAAAGGTATTTCAAAATAGGAATGTTCTGTTTTAAAGAAAGAAATCTTACTGAATATTTCCTCTTTTTCAGAAAACAATTTTGTCATCAAAAGCAACTGATTTTTATTAAACCTGTTGTTACCAACAAATCATCCTTTTCTGAAAGAATATTGCAATGGGAATTACCAATTTTCATCACCATTGTTAATTTGCAATGACACAATTCAAGTGAAAAAAAACCAAAAACAAAACAACAAGAAAAGAGGGCACATTCTCAAACATAAAAGTATTTTTTGCTTTCCCTGCTTTCCACCTTCATTTGAAATAATAAACCATCTTCAAAAAAATAAACCCAGTTGGGGTTAAAACAATTCAGGTTAGACCAATTATATAGAAATCTTTGAATTCAAAGTGTAAAGTCTAAATTTCTTTGACAGGCTGTGAACATCACTCTTGTAAGATCAAATATTTTCAAAAGTTCCTAACAGCTAAAGTTCTAGAAAGCGTAAATACTTTTACAAAAATTGGAAAAAAAGAGATTAGACAAAAAAGTTAAATGTTCCCAGCTGTAGAGCTCAACTTGGAAATCATTTTAAATCCAGAGAAACCAATCCATGTCTCTATCTCTAACAGAAAAACTGAGATTTCTACTTATGCATGCCATTTAAGACCCTAATTTCTATAATAATGGTAATAAAACATCTTTATTGCAACTTTAAATCTTATGAAGTAGAGACAAAGAGCTGTTGAACAGTGAACTTATTAATTATTTTATCCCCAAAATGTGATGTAACAGTTTTTTCTTTTCTTGGAAGTTTTGAATGTACAAATTTTATTACAAGACCCTTTTGGCTTTGAGCCTTTCAGTCTTAACCTTTCTTTGGCGTAAAAGCAGATTAATAAATTCAGTACTCTTTTAAGAAGTCTATACCTGAGTACAAGATTCATTGTGCATAATGAGGTAACTAATTAGATGACTCTTACTACTTCATAATTTGCATCTTCTTTTTTGTGACCTATGCTTTAGAGCATTGACACGGGTAACTAGATTTCTGAAGAGCTAACCCCTTAAGTGTATCTTTTAACATTACACCACTTCAACAAGATAATTTAATATTTGAGTGAATGGACTTAATGCTATAAATGTTCCTGAGAAGAAAGAAGATATTTAAGGCTCATACAGGGCCATGTTTTTTCCTTTAGATGCAAATATAGTGGTGCCATTTCCATCAGTTTCTCCGACTATACGCACACTGTTAGTGAATAGCTTCTACACACAAGCTGTGGCCACATAACTCCTGCAGTAGAAGTATTATGGCTAATGGAATGGATTTGGGCATGACTTGACTCCAGATACCTTAGAGAAACAGTTCTGATATCTTGGAAACCTGACAAAGTAAGAATTATTTCTGTGTGGGTTGCACCAGAGCCTGAGTTAACTTGTACAAGAGGAAAAGGTCAATTTAAGCCTTCACATTTCTCTATTTTCTGTCTCCACCCTCTGGCCATAACAAATATTTTTCTGAAACAAAATCCTGCAATGCTTGAGACTGGAGACACTTTAAAAAATGTATTTATTTCCGATAGGTCACACTAGATCATATTATTGTAATCTTCTTTGTTCAAGTTACAGTGAAATCAGGTATAATTCCCTATCCACCGTTAAGTTGTTCAGCTATGTTTACCTGTGGAGGACAAAAAGAACAGGCATTGCTAGGCTCTAATTTCTTTCTTGAAATGTTTCAATGTACATTTTGTTCAAATCTTGAAATGATGACATGAGAAGCAGAGACATGCACTGTCTCCCAAGCAGCTGAACCTTGGTATTTTCTAGCAGTAAAAACACTTGCTGTTCATTCCTATGTGGTTCAGGGCTATGACCACAGTAGTTGAAATTATGGGCCTGCTGATTCAGTTTCTTTTTTGTTTGCAAAACCCACAATAATTTTTAGGGCAAGATCTATGAAAAGAAATCACATGTATTTTCTTTTCTTTCCACAAAGATTTTAAATATTAAATTTACTGGAAATTAAATGCCCAAAACAGGAGATTTCTCCTAGCTGGTAAGCAATAGTTCCAATGTCTTCTTCTTTTTGGTAATGTTTATATTATTAATACTAAATTTTAAAGTGTCAAGAAAAAGAAACGTGTTTTATACATTTTCAGTTTACATACCTTCCAACCAGGGCTGTTTTCTACCTCATTTTAATTCTGCTTCTCTTACTTTCCTTCTAATTTTCAGGATGCAAAAAGGACACTCTGCATTGACAGCTTCACCTCTTCTGCCTCTCCCAGCCTTCTAAGCTTGTTCTTTGATCCAGCTTGAATGTTTTATGTCATTTGCCTCTTTTGCCTTGTCCTGTATAGGGGCTTGGTGTAAGAGAAGATGCTGTTTTAACAGCATCTGACGTTATTCCATATTATAGAAAGCTTCCATATTTTTAAGGGAAATTGGAATTTTAATCAGAATTGGATGTTCATTTATAACTGAAGAATATGCAGAAATTACCTGAGCTATGCTGGGCAATAAATATTATTGAGCTGTGAGGAGAGAGAGACACAATGCCTTCCCTGGAATAGAAGGCACTTCATATTCCTTCATATTACAATGAAAACAGAATAGCTTTAAAAACTTTGATGTGTCTGACAACCTCCAAATTTGAGAAATTTACAGAAGACATCTAGGAAACGTATTAATTTAAGCACATTCCCAATGTGTATCAATTCATAACTATTATAATCTCTCTCTCATGTTTTACATAAATTATATGCACACATAAGATTCAACTCCTTTGGAAAGTGACTGAGCCCTGCATAATAATGTCCAGAAAATATTCAGAACCAAGAAGAAAATTAAGTTGTTATTGATAGCTGCAATATTTTAAAAGCATGTGAACAGGTGATGGACTCTGACTACAACTAGCAAAAGTATCTTACTTTTAAAAGTTCAACAGAGAAAGAAATATGACTATTATCCCATAAAAAAGTGGGAAAAATTTAAAGCAAGTTATACTTTTAAATGACAAGCAATTTATAAAAATAAAAGCCAAGACTGTAAAATTCAAGGGCCACTGGCAGGAAATTATAAAATGAGAGAATCTTAATAATAAAATATTCTATGGAAAACTTACACATGTTGTGTAAAAATAATAAATGTAAAAGTTGCCTCAAGTCTGAAATTGGCCTTATATTTACAACTAGAACAATGGTAATTACGTGGTGGTTAAATTTTGCTAATACTAATCACATAGGGTTTATACTTTTGAAAGCCATTGTGCTAATTCATGTACTGTCTTTGTTCTAGTTATTGTTATTATTATCCTGTTACAATTATTATCCTTTTGTAAGCATGCTTCCTCCTTTTAAACATTTCTGCCACTGAGCCAGTTTCATTACCAAGTTTACAACTCTATAGGTAACATAACAGGCTGCTGTGTATAGGTAATACAACAGGTTTCTCTTCTGTATGGGTGTCTCGGGTTAGAGACAATTTTCCTGGGTGGAAAGTGCTCTGAACAGAACACCTCCCCCCACAGCAAAGGCCTCAGGCACTGCCTTCCCCACAACAGCAGCAGCTCGGGAATGAAAATGGAAAAAGCTGTTTATTCAGCACAGCCCATCCACAGGCACAGGTCAGGGGAAAGGGGAAAAGGAATCACCAAACCCGAATGAACAGTTGATGAACTTTAGTGTCCTTTTCCTCAGGCGCAGCGACCCCTTTCCGGGGGTTTCCCCTCCAGGAATTTCCTGTCCACCATCCTCCGGGGCTCCCAGGGTTTTCCGACAAAAAAGTCAAGGAGAAAAGGGTCCAAAAAAAGACGATGAAGAAGCAATCCCAGGGGAGGAGGGAAAAAAAAAAAGCAGCAGCCGCAGCAGCAGCAGTAGCCCAGCTAAGCAATGTCCCTTCCTCCCGGAACAGCGAGCAGGGGAGAGTTTCTAAACATCCCGAGTTGGCAGAGCTTCTCCTGGCTGCTGAGCACAATTAAAGCTGCATGACATTTTAGGCAGGCATGCAAACGATATGGGATACAGGATTATCATTACATCACCCCAAGACAACGGGGAAAGAAGTGTGGATCATTTGTCATCCATGTTCCATAGGCTTTAGGTCAATGGCAGGTCAAAAACACAATGTAAAGCACTCTGGACCCTGCCTCGTCACCCTAGGCATCATTGAGAGATACTTCCCAGTTATGTCTAACAAAACTGCAAAATGAGCAGAACAGCAACAGGTGGAGTACAGTAAAAAAAACTTTTACAAACCTTGTTATCACTTTGATCCTGGAAGTGTAAGCCATACTACAAGTAACAGAATCGACATCTACCTGTCCACCAAAATATTGGTAATTCCAAAAGTTTCTTGGTTTTGGGGTTTTTTTACTACTGGAAACCTTCTTTGGCTTCTCATTTCTTTAATGAAATATAACTAGAACAAAAGTCTGACTTAGAGAAATTAGACACCTGAGCAATCACCCACTACATGAAATTTAACAAGGGCAAGTGTCACATCCTACCACCTGGAGTGGGGCAGCCCTGGTGGTGCAGACAGACTGGGGAATGACATAGTGGAGAGGAAAGGGACCTGAGGCTCTGGGTCAGTGGCAAGTGGAATTTGAGTCAGCAGTGAGGGGCAGGCATTGATTTCTGTGTTAACCAGTGACAGGACTGGAAGGAATTGCCTGAAGTTGTGCCAGGAGAGCTTTATGCTGGATATCTGGAGGCAGGCCTGCACCCCTGTAAAGTAATTTCTTCCATCTTTCTTTTCTTTCCAACACAGCCATAGCTACATTGCTGGGCCATTTTAATATCCCAGTTTCCGCCATGTCATCTTTTGTATCTTGTTATGCACCATTGTGTACCACCACAACACCTTTACTCCTTCCATTTCACCATCCTATTCCAAAACATTTCTATTCCCTCATATTTTCCAAAAGCTCACAAAGTACAACACCTCCAAATTCTCTTTCTGAGAGCAAAACACACACTGTTGTTTGATGAACTGCAGATCTGATATAACCATGCTGACTGATAGACTGAAGGATGAGAAAACACTATTGTCTCTCACTAGGGACCACACAAACTTTTAGAAGCCACACATGGTTCACAGTTTATGTATATTGTGGAACCAAGAATACCTTTGGGTTATGAGTATCACAGGAGCTGAAAAAGCACAGACTTGATCAAAATAGAATATTTCAAGAAGACTAAGAGATTTATGCTTCTCTAAAATTTCTGGAAGACATTTACATGTTGTGACATGTCATAAAAATAAAATCATATAGAGCCATAATTGTTTTTGTGGGCTCAGGCCAGCAGATGGAATGTGATATTTACTGAACTGGAACCAGCAAACAGAATTGCTAGAAAACTTCTAGTTTCTGAATTCCTATGAGACTGAAGGCTAGAGTCAAACCTCCACACTGAAGCCAAAACCAAGTCAATTCTGGACAAGGTCAGAAATAAAAATTTAAGTACTGCAGTATTGTAGGTGTCTCCAGGGTTAAGCAGAGAGTTGAGAGATGTTATGGGAAACAGTCTCAAAGCATATAAATCCATCAGGAGCGGTCTAGATGTGACTCTAAAAACATAAATAAATTCAGCCTACACAATATAGATGTTTTTCTCAAAATTTGGAGAAATCTAGACAGCTGTCTTAGACTGATTTGAAAACATACCAGCAATACATTACTAATGCACATCCCGCATGCTCTTCCTGTTGCAGCAGCAGTATTCTGAGCATGACAGTTTATTTCTTTGCACTTATAAAGTTTCTCAATTTATATGCTTAAATATTTTTTCTGATTCTGGAGTCCAGCTATCATTTCTACCTGAGACTTGCATATGGAGATTCAAAGTTCAAATCTTAGGATTAGTTTCAACTTCCTGTGCCATTACAAATGGAAATAATTATTCTGGGAATGTGCCAGGTTTCATTTTGTCAGTTCCCTTTGATTTAGAGAAATGTTATCTATGAAGGTTAAGCATAGTATTCCAAAAGTCGTGAGGCTATGTTTTCCTAAGGCTTGGTTTCTGGACTCCTGATGATTGTTATAGTTGGTAGCAATTTTAAAGCATTGCATGTCAATTCACATTGTGTAGCAGGTTGCATAGAATTTTTTTTTTCAAGTTTATAAAAATAAGGATGCTGATATTTAGGTACAATAAGCAACTAGCCCAATGTCACAGAATTATTATAAACAAAATTATTATAAACAATATTATCAGTTTAAGTCATGAAATTATACTGACTGCATCCTCTTCTATAGTTGAAGGTCTCAGTGGTTTGTTCCGGACCTTCCAAAAAAGTGTAACGTTGCCATCTTCTGATTCAGTCCATTGGTTACAAAATTCTGGTATTTAATAGCTGTCATTTAACTGTCATTGCATGTTATTGTTTGCTTACAATTTACATTTTAAGGATATTGAAGACGCTTCCTGAGAAGCTTCAGGAAATAGGAAGAGACAAATGACAATGTTTTTTCTTATCCTCAAAGCATCTAGAAATACTACATTAAGAGAAGAAAACATAATGAGACCTGCATCAGAGAGACATGAGGATCAAAGAGAAGAGAAAGATCCTGCAATGGTGAGGTACTATTTTTTGGAACAAGCTGTGGATGACATTCCATAATGGCTGGAATACTGTTCTGCCATATGCCAAACCTCTCTTCACAGTAAGAGTGGTTCTGAGCTGCACTCAGAAGATAAGACCACCTAATATATGAAAACCTTGCAGATGTCGCTTCATTTCTATTAAGAGTAGATCTGGATCTTTCTCAGCCATCGAATGAGAAAATATAATATGAATACAAGTAATAGTATTGACTGACAGGTAAGGAGGAGGCAGACAAGTAGGAGGAGAAGTAGGTCACTACATGGCTGAGGAGTATATCTCTGTGTAGATACACCTATGCAGCTATAAAGAACACAAGAATCCAGTAGCAGGAGAAATAGGCATGCCAAATGTTAGTCGTTTTTCACCAAAATTGAGGCTCTAAGTCACCATAATCACTGCTGTGATAGCTGTACACTTGTTTCCTGAGTATGAGGAAAAGGCTATGGATGTAGTCTACCCTGACTTCAGCAAGGTCTTTGATATGGTCTCCCATGGTATTCTCCTGGAAAAACTGGCTGCCCACAGCTTGGAAAGGTGCAGTGTTGGCTGGTTAGAAACTGCCTCCCAGAAGTGTCTTTAAGTCTTCACTTATGCTCTGGTACTCTAGGAAAAGAGAATGCTGGGAACACATCATTAAATCCAGTTTCATAAGATGTATAAATTAATACACATCCCAAGTTATACTTACCTAATCACACACATTAGGTAGTGTCTACTAACTGTTTATACAAGATGTAAAGGTAAAAAGTACAGATAAAAAAATATAGTACGAAGTACTTTTACAAATTGCCAAGACAACCAAGTTACAAATACCAGTGTAACCTGTTGGCATACAATATGTATTAGAGATCTGCAACCATTGTTCTTCACAATTAAAATATCAATAAGACTGTACACACGAAAAAATGAAGTTATAAAATTTACTCTCAAGTAGATACCTAAAATGGGTGTGTCAAAGCCCTGCACCTGGGATGGACTAGCTGTGTGCAGCTGGGGACTGAATAGCTGAGGTTATATTTTTCTAAAAAGCACCCAGTCATCCTCTTAGCTCACTGTGAGCTTTTAACACTACCTTGCAACAACATCCTGGGCTACGTTAGGAAAAGCACAAATAGCAGCTTAGGGAAAGTAATCACTCCACTCTAATCCACCCTAGGGGGACCACCTGTGACATACTGCTGTGGGTTCCCCACTGCCACAAACAAGCGAGCTCAGCAGATGGCTTGTGGAATGGTTAGGGAGCTGGACTACATTACACCTGAGGAGACACAGAGGAAACAGTTCTGCCTGTTCATCCTGGAGCAGATGTTGAAGGGGAATCTTATGGCTGCCTTCTGCTTCTTAAGGGGTGTTATAAGGAAGGCAGTCAGATGCTTTTCAGTCATGCACAGAGACAGGAGGAAAAGCGTCAGTAACAAGTCAGAACACATAAAATTTAAACTAGATGGAAGAAAAATAACATTTTAAAATATGAATGGTCAAGCTCATATCTCCCCAAAAGACCATACAATGTCTTCATAGGTCTTTTAGAACTGATAGACTATGTGCTAAGTAACAGATGGACTATGTGTTTCAATCTTTGAAGCTACTTCTGCTTGGAGGAGAATTAGGAATTAGGCATCCTCCAAAGGCCCCTTTCAGACTGGTTTATTCTATGATTCCCTGTCTTTTCTGGAAGGGAAATCACATTATTAGGGAGGAAAATTCACAGAAGAATCAGTTTGATGTTACCCTACACCCAATATTGAAGGGCTTTCTCTGTCAAAACAGGCAGACTTACACTCCTGTGTTTCTTGTTGTTTCTTTTTAGTCTTAAATTGCAGATACAATGAGTGCACTGTCTGAAAGCATCTCTCACCCAAATCAAGGCAAAGAAGATATAGTTTGTTAACCTTAGGGAAGGATAGAGACATTTCTCAATTAATTGAGCACAGGGTATATACGAATATACATCCAAAACAAGCTTCAGAAATGGTAACAGCTGACTTTCCAAGAATTCCTCCTCAAAGGGTGAACATGGTTTGCTGTAGGGTATTGGACTTCTTTTTATCTGGTAGTACGATATTCTTTATCCTGAAGAATGGAAAGAGAGCTGTTGTCATTGCCTCAGGGGGCAGAATGTCACCAGCCAGTCCTTATCTCTCCAGGTGGGAAAAAACTCACTATACCCAGGTCTCCAACTCTCCTGGAATGACAAACTGTCCTACAGCGGCATCTACAAAGATAGACCAACACAGATTTATCAGTGAAAGAATGGATTCCTTATGCCAGGTGAATGTCAGTGTTTAAGGCATCTTGATAATACGTAAGATATTATAATTGTGGTGTGAAGAATTTTCACATACTGATATTGAAAATGTTGAAACTTATTTCATTGAAAACTAATTTAAAAAAATTGTAACAAGAATGCCTATATGTACATGACCTCAAAATCATCACATCTTTATGTTACTAAGTGCTAGGAGATGAACAAAATATATTGCATCTTATCAGTAAAATTCTTATGCAAAGTAGGAGTTCAGAATTGAGAAAAACAAGAATTTGTGAACTTCATGGGGTGGCAACTCTTGCCATTACTTCTCTTCTTTGATCCAGTCCATCTTTTTCATTTCCCAAGAGCAATTTTCCTGAAAGAATTATTATACGTGATTAAAGAAAGCAAAAAACTTAGATGTAAATCTAATCACAATGGAAAAATACATAATGTAGTTCAATCCACTAAAGAATGAGATACTTATATCTAAATTTTACCTCTTATTTGAATGTTTAAATATGCCTAACAAAAACATCCTTAAACTCTTCCACAGCTCTTCTCTTTTCATGCATACTTCATTTTCTAGAAATGTATCGAGTTAAAGAAAAAAAATGTTATTTTCAAGCTGTTCAGCACTTACTATGTTAGAGATGGATTATAATGTGGGTTTCTCTCCAAGAAGGATAAGTATTACTGTGACATAAAAATTTTATTGGCTGCCCTTTGCTGAATGCTTAGGCAGAGTTTGGAGCATTTTCTATACTTGAAATACCTTATATTTAACAAGATAAGAACCTTTTTCATTATGAAAGCAAAGATAATTTATTCAGCTAACATGAAAAATTCATAACTAGAAGTTTTAATAAAGAATTCTATTTTTCAGAATTCTAGACGAAGACAAAAGATGACAACTTAAACACAGCAAGATTTGAAAAACAATCATAAATTGCTAACTGAAAAAAGTTAAGATCTACATTTCATATCCTTTTTCATTTGTTAGTGTTCTTTTGGAAGTTGAGACACTTCAGTGAAATTATCCCCTATTTTTATTATCTTTACACATGTTAAGAATGGAAATAAATCACAAACTCATCTACATTTAAGAAAAAAAGCAGATTTTTCATCAAGTGTGAACTTGCAGAGCTTCTGTGAACTATAGCAACTTACACCAACTCAAGTCTGATCAAAGCAGTAAAAACAGAAATTATTTTAAAACTGCATATATGAAACGAAATTCAAGACCCTTTTGTCTTCTAGTACTAAAGAAATGGTACAATGTTTGGGCAGGTACTAAATATTTTACCTACTTCATGCGAGAAAATTTCTATGGAAGTGAGAGCAAACAAAAATTACTTGTTACCCCGATTTGAGGAATACTTTCCTTACTACTGGCATAAAAGTTAGAACGTAAGTAACAAAGTCATAAAAATCCACAGAAGTTTAGTGAGTCACTGTATTGTTGTTGTTAACATTCTAAACTGGATAATAAATTGGCTTAGTGGTGTTGCTGATGGCCAAAGAAAAGCGGTAAAAGGGCACAGATGTAGCAGAAGGGCGACAAGTGGATTGTCAGTGGGATCTGTGCTATGCCAGTTCTTGTTCATACAGTACTGTGTATCACTAATCTTCAAAACAATTTTTCATCAGCTCAGTGATCATCAGATAGCTTGAATCCATTTTGTCATTTTCAAAACTCAGGCATGGTATCTATTGAAATCTGAAACTTGAACTATCTAATAAGACACATTTTTGGTTTGGTTTTTTTTCCCTGCCACTTTGGAGCTACAAAAAATATGAAGGAAATAAAATGTAAAGAGAATTATTGTATTTGCAATTTATATTAAATTAATTAATAATTTTAAAAATATGCAACAACATTATTACAGAAACATTTTCTCTCTATCCTTTCTTATGAATAAAAACGCTGAAAAGCGTGTAGCTAAACCTCGCATTTATATCACAGTTCTCATCTGAAATTAGTGTTGAAATTTATTGGTATGAAATTTATGTGTTGTTCTCATCCAAACTGGTATGAAGATAAAACCAGTACAAGCCAATACAGACCTGAACAATGTGTTTTTTGAAGAGAAGGAAAGATCTCTACTCAATGTAAAACCTTTTCTGTTCACTTGACCTAAGACATGCAGGTTTGTATATCTCAATATCTTACTTTAATCAAATCCTGAGACAGGGTTAAATTGGTAGTTCAAGGATTAGACCTTTGCTAATTATACCAGGTGAGAATCAACCAGAAGAGGGTTCTATCATTACCAAAGTACCACAAAGAGAGAGTCACATGTTCAGGGTACCATGTCCAGCCCTGGGAGATGCTAAGTACCCTGGAGCATGGATAGGAGTCTAAGAACTGCATCAGAGGCAGTTACAGGAGAACACCTGATAGTGAGCAATCAGGAACACTACAGAAAGTCCACATATGGACAGAGGATTCAGGACAGCTGAGAGAAAAACTACTGCAACAAAGCTTTTGTCATGCAATTCTTCTGCAAAACTTACTTGGATGGACAGAGGCAATCTGGCGAGTGTGAACCTAACAAGTGATAGAATTATTTAGTCCAGGTCTTCTATAGCTGAACCACCAGAAACAGCAGGTTATTGAAAATACATGGCTGATTTTTGGAGTCAATGCATGAAGAGTCTGTAGTCTTCAGCAGTCAGATTATCAGTGTCATTTGCATTAGAATAATTGTTCATTTTTTGCCAGCTGATACCGTCTTGTTTGTGCTGTCCTGTATCGAATAACATAGCAGACAGTTCTGTTTGGTCAGTCATTTCCCTGTTGCAAGAACCACAGCTGTTAGAGAGGTGTCAAGAAGAGAAAAATACGACAGCAAAAGACATTGGGTGAGGTGAACTTCCTAACTAAGAGAGATTCCTTCTTTGGCAGACATAGCCAAAATGTTTCAAGTGACATGATGGACAGATCAATAAGACTTACATTAGTGTGCAGTTCCCAGTGATTGAAGAAAGCAAATTCTCCCTCTCCAGATGTCTCTTCTCTTCCTCCTCTTCTTAAGGATTAGGATTTAATCTCTTCTAGTGCAGTCGAGCCAGCCACATTCCTGCATTTTGCTTTTTCTCCATTTATTAAAATCAGAAATATCAAGGTATGAGTATGGAGACCGACAGAGTCTAGCCAAACTCAGATTTCATTGTCTTCATGACTATTATTACCATGCAAACTACAATCCGTTTCAAGTATCTTGCATGCTATTTTGCATTTTTTGAGACTACTACCATCTCTTTTAATAAATGTCACAAGTTCAGCCTCATATGTACTGTATGGAAGCATATTTTTTTAAGCTTTACATATTACAGGAAAACTAGGCATATTTGTAAAATCCCATTTTATTACTCACTTACAATGAAACTGTGTCCTTGTCTTTAAATAAGTGCTAATGCCACATCTACAATTTCTCTGATAGTAAATATGTTTTTAATGATTACAGCCATCCCTCGGAACAGCTGTTTCCTGAACAGTTTTGTAGTTGTTTTTCTGGTGCTGGACCTCTTAAATAAGTTGGCAGAGATTTGTTCAGTTTTAAAAGAAAATTGGCCACTGGTGTGAAATTTGTACTGACATAAAACTTTAGTATACTTGGCCCTAAGCTTCTCCCATATGGAAGAAGAGACTCCTATCTTGAGGCTTTTATTGTTTCATTCATCCATAATTTATGTGCAGATGGAAGATTCATTCTTTGACTCACTCATTCTATATTAATAAATAACTAATTCTAGTACAGCCCTAGAGCTGTATAGCCCTTCAGGGTTAATTTCAGAGGCAAAGTAGCTCAGTTCCCAAGCAGTTCTGTGGGAAAGATAACTGCTGTGGATCATTTGTGTGGTTATAAAAGCAGATCACAGACGGATAATTTGTGCAGTTATTGCTACTGTGATTCTTACTTACAACAAAGTTGCAGAAACGTAATATCTGTTCTTGCATAATTCTATAAAAGCAGAACAAAAATGACAAAGAACAAGAAACACAGAAGCCACAGCTTCATGATCAAGTCCTTATTGCAGAGTCTAAAAATTAATTTCCCTTAACAGGAATCATGACTGAAATCTAAGTTCTTATTAAAAATAAAATACATCTTGCCTAGTAGATTATGTCCATAACTTTGTAAGGCTGATACTCTTCAACAATGTTTTCTGCATTGTAAAATTGATCAAAATTTGCCATTGCATTACAGGAGATTCTGAAAGGCGCAGATAGCTTATTCCTACCATTAACCAATTTGTTCATGGAAACCTGGCAGAAATTTTACAAAATATATCTGCCTTCAAATATTATGCTACATCTCAAAGCCTTTTGGGCTAAATATCAAATGAAAAAAGCCTAACAATTCATATTTTGTCAGAAGTGTAATCACATACTAAAACCAGGAACCTGAGTATCTCAATGAAGAATTTATATTTAAATTGAAAAAAGAAATAAAAAATAATTGTCTGCAAGTATGTGCATCTTTTTACATTTGTCATTATACCAAATCTGTTTTCAAACTGAAGGGTTGATGAAATCCAGACTCCTATAAAGCTTGGGATCTCCAACAGAAACGTTTACTATTATATGTGTCATTTGATATTGCCTACTTTGGCCAACATCTCAAACCTATTCACTTTTTTCTCTCATTTTCCTTCTGGAGTTTCCCCATGAGGGTTTTTTAAAACTTTTTCTGTCTTGTTTTGGTTTGGTTTTTATTTTTGATGGGTAGGAGAGAAGGGACTTGATTTCTGTATCTGTCTGTATGTCTTTAAAAATTATTTAGACAAAAATTTGAAAAACAACTGCATGCCTTAAGTATTTTCATACAACTTGAGAAAGTACAGTATTTGCTTTAAAATAATAATTAAAAATTATTGTATCTAAGGTAACTGTAGAGGTAGAAAGAACTTAAATAGATTATCTAAAACATTAGCTGAAACTGACTTGGAATCAAGTGCACAAGGACCATACTGGTGTTAGTTTGCCTGATCTGCTCCTTAAAGACCCTGGAGAAGAGGATTTCATAATTTAATCTATAAGGACAGTCTGTTCTAGGGATTTACCACAAGGACTGGTTTTTGTGCTTGTGGGTTTTTCTCTAATACCTAAGGTAAATCTTCTTTCGTGTAAATTAAGCCCATTTGTTCTTATCCTTCTCCAAGGAAAGCTGATGTACATTTTTATTAGCATGTACTTCTGTAGTCTTTTCTTTTTTTTTCATTGACTTAAAAGAAACCCAACATTTTTTTCAGTGTTTCCTTGTAAGTCATATTTTCAAAATCTCTGTTTTTTTCTTTCCTCTTCCTCAATGCTCTCAAATTTATTATAAAATGTATTTCCAGCTAACCAGAGTATAGAAAGCCAAAATCTTACAAAAGGTCACATGAATGAAATAATTACCTCCAGGCCTTGCATATGACTTTGCTGTTAATACATTCCAGAATCACATTTGTGTTGTTTTAAAAATAAGTGTTAGAGATCAGGGTTCCTTAGATCTTTTTTCTGAAGTTCTGTTGCACTCTGTCATTTTCCCTATTATAAAATGTGCTTTTGTGTTCTATTTTCATACGCCTTTATAGAGTTTCTTGTCGATTTTTAGACGGCTTCCTCAAATTACAAAGATCATTTTAGTTTTAATCTTATGGTCTGACTTTGGCATCACAGGTTTTATAAACATGCCCTACACTCCATCAAGAAAATCATTAATGAAAATAACAATTTTCATTATCTGTTGAGTACATATTTTCTTCTCACCTGAAGCTTTGTTACATGATCATTTCCACAGCAACCAGTTTTGATGTCAGAAATAAAATTATGGTCTCATAGAAGTACAGCTGGAACAAATGAGCTCTTAGGAGCCAAATTTCATGCATATGTGCATAGTTAAACAGTGAAGTGTCAGGGATAAATATAGCATTTATACAATATATAAACAGCAGCCAATAATTTTCACTCATACAGAATTCCTCCTTGAGCAACAGCAGCATAATTAGCCCATGCAGTTAAAGAGTCTGTTTCAGAAAGACTTTTAAAAATGAAATGTCTTCTTTATGTGTTAAACTCACAGTAATTAGGAGTTGTAAAAGTTTACCATATGGGATCAAAAGCAAAAACATTAAATTAAAGCCAATGTGAAAGTGCATTTTATGCACCACTGACATTTCACTAAAACTTCGTTTGAAGGTGTGGAAGACACACACTAATCTCTTGGCACAACATTTAGCTTTCAAAGATAGGAAGCAGTAGGATATCCAGTCAAACAAAAAACCCTCATGAGCATAGGTAGAAGAAGCTTTCCTTACATAGCTCCAAAAATATTAACATCGTGCACAGAGCCAAAGCAATTAACACTGAGTTCTAAATGTTCCAGAGAAACACCATTCTGCAGAAAAAACACAGATTTTACAGAATTTAAATACTATACTTGTAAACCAGTAGCAGAAAGGAAGAAAGCCTGTGCAGGTCTTGGAACTGAAGCTATGTCCTTGAGAAGCTGTCTGACCATGCTGCCCAAATCTCCGGCATACCATCTGCTTGGCAAAGCAGGTTCCCTGAGAAATCAATCAGATTTCGACATCCCAATGTCAAAACCCAACCCAAACCAATCTGAGATTTGCATATTGTTGCTATACACACACACACACACACATATAAACACACAGGTTTGAGGCCCTCTCTTCAGACCAAAAATGCAACATTTCCTTAATGAGTTGAATTCCCTTTTTAGCCCCAGCTCCTGAAAACCACTAGCATATAACAAAGCTGCTCTTTACACTGCCTTTTGGTATATCAGGTCATAAGGAATACACTTCTAAGAGCTGTGTTGTTCCCTTCGGTCCTTTCAGACACGGCTGCTCTTATGAAGCACCATTATTCATCTGCTAACATCCATGTTATATAATTCTCTCAGAGGTCTTACACAGAAATGTTATATTATATTCAAAAGGAGAGGAGTTTCCATTACTATTAAAATACCTGGTTAAGTGTTGCTCTGTTTTGCAGATTTTTGGACTTGATGTCAGTTATGCCGCCACCTCTTTAACTCTGCTTTTCTGTGTAAACTGGAGCCTGGATTATAACTCAATTTTCTACACCCTGATGTTATAGGAGCAAAAAGTAGACAGTGACCTTAACAGGTCAGCTGTTGTTCCCAGGAAATCCCCTGAGTTGTAAGGCTGTTATAATCTATATTTCTGCATAAGAGAAAACTACCTACAGATAAAGGAAGAAATGATTCATTACGATCCACACTTTCCGGGAACAGTATCTCTCACGTGACTGAAGACTCATTGCCCTTCACCATTTTAGTGTTCTTGACCAGCATTGCAAAGTTTGTGGTATAATTGCTTTTATCATTGTGACCATTTATTAAACCTCTCAATATATGTGACAAATGATGTATTTACAAGCCAAGAGCTATTTTAATGAATCTTTATGGAGATAACACTTAGGAGTCCTTTAAATGTTCCTGTAGTTCTTTGTTTAATCTTTCTTCTGTGCTTGGTTTTTCTTACCTATCTTTAAAATTTTAGTAAATAGTCTTAGGGTCATCTGTTGCCATGGATTTTCCAACCTTGCTGAATAAAAACAACCCTTGACAACTTTCTAAAGCAGTAAATAAACTTTTTGGGATGAACCAGTGTGACTCTATACAACCTCTTGTTGTTAAATACACTTTTCCCTGATAAATAAACTGAATTCTGTGTTGCTTCACTGCTTTTTTTCTTGCCCTCCAGCTAACTATTGCTATAAATATCTCACTAATATGAAGTAGGGATTGTATTATGAACCTTAAAATTTTGACAACTTGGCTAATAAAAACATATTCTTAGGCATGAATGCAGCAAATACTTCTGAAATGCTTAGCAGCATTTTCTGTAAATCAGGAGTTGAAGTATATCAGGAGTACCTCAAAGTTAAGGGACTAGAGTTATGAAATGTAAAAATTCTGGAAGCTGAGCAACTATTACCAGGAAATCCAATAGCTATCAATGTAGTAATTACTCATCATAAGTATTTCCCTTTATACATGTAAGCAGCTCCATGGAAATGAAAAAGATTTCTTTCTGATGTAATAAATGTATCTGTTTTGTGGCATATATGATCAAAAATGTTATTTACTTTAGCCACTTTAAACGGTTCACATCTGTAAGGAACCATGTTTTTAAAGAGTTTTAGTGCCAGGAAGAGCTTCATAAACATCTTCAAATAGATACCTACAAATTCGAATTGCATGTCCTAATTATTTAATTAAAGTTAGTACTGCACATGAAATCACATAATTAGAACATGTCATTAAGTAAAAATTACAATTTGTATTTAAATAACAGAATGAGCAGTAAGTGTGTTTAATTTAGAAGATATATGAAGGTTGATTAACTATGTATTGCACTACCTCTGTAGATCAGATTTAAAATTAGGCTCAACCGTTACAAAGAAAACCATTTTTGTCAAAATGTCAAATGGTTTCTGGCCACTTTTTTTTTTTTTTTAAGATCTCATATATTTTCCTTAGATATTTCCAAATCAGAGGAAAGCTGTTTCTCCATTTTTTAGGCATATATGAGAACAAATCAAGCTAGTAAAGTTTTAGGTTACCTGTAAAGTAGGAGAATGTTTACTAAATCCTGTAGTCTAAATTCTTTTGGGTCTACATCAAATATCTGTCTAACAAAGCTATCACATACTTTAGGTTAGCCCACATGTAGGCAGTCTTGACAGAATTGTGATTGAAATTGAAAAATATACTGGTGGCTAATTCTCCATCAAACATCTAATTCTTCACAAATTTCTTATACTCAAGGATAATATGGTTTTTTTTAATTTAGAAATTTAATCTACTTTATAGATGTCTTCTCTGTTCTTTTGAATAACACAAGTTTATTATGTTCATGGTCTATGACACAAGAAAATCTACCAAAAAAACTTATTCAAGATATTTCTTCCATCAGAATCTTCATATTTCTCATAAGGCAAAAGTTGTGAAAGTATATGTTGGGCCATCATGGAATTTTTATTTTTTTCTATAATATAAATAACCTCCAGCTTATATTTTACAATATTTCTAACCTTATTATTACATTAGTTAATTTTCTGCGGATTTTATAATACATTTCTGAGAATTTAAGAGATTTTAGTATTTGTAAATTGGAAAAATATGTAAGAATTTATACTCATATTGGGCTACTGGATCTAGAAATTATTCATATAAGAAGAGCTATAGATTGGATTTTCTTTGTCAGCAGTGCTAGGTTTGGCACTTTTTCTTCGCTAATAGGTATTAGCTCACAGTTATTACTGACTTTATGCTCATTTTTATTCCTCTGATAACTATTCCATAAAAAAATGTGTAAATTACTAATGCAAAAAGTTCACTGTGAAAATCTGGAATCCATATTTTCTGTGTTAAAATGTTTAATTGAAGTTTTATTTCTAACTATTAACATTTAAATCTTAGAGAATACAGTATTTAAGATTAACTGTGAAATATTACTTTACAGCATTTAACCTTAGCTTACATTTTTATTGGCCTTAAGAGACTCCGGTTTCTATAAATTTTTTCAAAGATCAATTTTTTGTTGTGTCCATTTGCACTTAACTCCTAACACTTATGCTATTGCCTTAGAAGGACCATAATAATCAACCCAGACTATGATAGTTTTCACTGATGTAACATACAAGAATCACTCATTTTCATGTATGCAAAATTGAAGGTAAATTTAGCTCTGACCTCAGTTTTGAAAATCAGAAAATATTCTTTTATATAACTCAGAGTGTGATGGTATTGCCCAGATCAAACTACCTACATGTAAGAAAAAGCCAATGAGAAGATTTAGAAGTTGGAAAAGAAAAAAAAAAATCACCAAAAAATAACAAAACAAACCCTCCTTGTCATGCTATGAAAAATAGATGAGTATTTTTTTTACCAATCAGTAAAATAATGGTTCAAGATATGTTCCAGCTACGCAAACCAGGTATTGTACTCTAAATCCTTGCAGTTTTATTTCAGAAACTGCAGGGTAATGTCCATAGCAGGAAGTTTTTATGAGAAGGACTGTTTTCTGAAAATTAGTTGATAGTCCTTGTATTAAGTATATCTGCTTATGTTGTTATATTGTCCTATAGACTACTCGATAGGGTCCTTTAAGTTGCTAAGGAGTGTCTCTATCCATTTAGTTGCATTAAAATAATTGTGTTCTAGGAGAACATATCAGTCTAACAGATCATGCCTAAGCAATGTTTTTCCAACCCTTACCAGCATATTCCCACTGAAAAGTTCAATGATCAGTGCAATGCTCATTGTGGCCCCAGAACACAGCATAATCAAAGATATGACTGGCCACAGTTTTCAGCTGAGAATCAGTCACATAAAACACAAATTCTATAAAATGTTCTACCTTCCTGGCTCCCAGGAGCCTCAAGAAAAGTAACATCCTCTTGGTCTTTCTGGCAATGGGCAAGTCCAGAGAAGGACCCTCTGATTCCATTATCTGAAACCAGTAACATATAAACTGCCCTCAGGGTTTAAGCTATTTCACAATTACTTCCAAATCTCAAAGAAAAGTCTGCTAGTGTTAAAACATGGTCCTTCTGTATCAAATAATTAGAGGATTCTTACCCTTTATATATATTTCAAACAGCTTTACTGGTATTCCTCGAAAATGTCTGTTCGTCCTCTGTATACTAAGGGGAGACAAGTTTTTTGTGATAAAGTTCAAAATCAATCACAAAATGAGGAATAATATACTTGTATGAAGTGTTGCAAGTAATATATTTCACACATTTTAAAAAAAGTTATAACCAACAGTACTGTGATTCCACAGCTCACCCAAGTTAAAATTCCTATTGCATATATAAAACATTAATACATTTACTACATGGCAGTTGAAAATATCCCAACTACTTCAAAAACTGCAGTGGCATTTTACTACATTTCTAGTCAGCTGAAGAATAATGCAAAAGAAAATCATTATCCCATTACATGTTTCTAAGTAATTCTGCTGGCTTAAGCGTTGATATGAGTGTGACAACCATGAATTAAATATTTAAGTTTTCTGAAAACAAGCTTTTGTACTTTTCAAAAACCTGTACTGCAGAAACATAGCTAACTCAAACTTGATAGAAAATTCCACTTTGTAATAATGATCATTTTTATGCATACCCTCGTATAAGCTCACAGTTGAGCTACCCAAAACTGATGGCAGCCGTATCTCTTTCACACAATATTGTCTTCCACATTTACCAGAAGGGTTTTTCAGAGTGCAGTTTGCCTCCATGGTTTCAGATTTTTGCACAAAGGATTGTGCTGCTTTGAAAACTCATCAATAGAGTAATTCTAATTTTGGTGAAAATTTCTCCTCTCTTGTTTTTCTTCTGTGTGTTTTTGATCTGCAAGTTACTGTGAATTACTTATTCATTCATTCATTCACTCATTCATTCATTTCTTAATTACTAATCAACCAAGTAGTGCAATTGCTAAAAAAAGGTAGGATTACCTCAGTGCAATCATTTTAAATCAAACAGATCCATGAGCAAGTCCCTCTGTATGGAATGATAAAACTTGCATTGGCTTCAATGAGATGGGTAGGCACCCAACAAGTGGAAAGAAGGTATTGTAAATATTTGCATTTCATTCCCCTGAAGAAGTCTAGTCTGGACTTCTGCTTGGACTGTAAGACATGAGAACAATTGTCAGCACCATCTCAGCAGAGACCAAAGTGCCATTGCAGAGCTCCTCCCACCTCAAGCAGCTGTTACAAAATAGAATAAGTTATTTTTTCCTCATCATAACTCCACTTAGCAGTAAACAAAGGAGATAAGAAATAATGCAAATTAGTCTTGCTCATATTAGAAATGTTTTCTTCCAAAATCATCTCCTTACCTAACTGTTCAGTGTACCTGAAAACTAATTTTTTACATACAGTTTGGGGTTTTTCTCATGTTTTAACATCTCATGTTTTGTCATGTAAACCTTATTTTTTATACTTAATAAATTAACTGTTATTTCTAATAAAAACAAACCAATCTCCCTAACACATACAAGAAAAAACAATTTCAGTGTATGTGATCACCCTGCATCCCCTCAGAAAGATACAATGGGAAACTCGTAATCCTAAGTGCTGTTCACAGAATACCATTTTTCCAAGTCCATAAAGTGACTGAACCACAATATCAGAGCAAGATGTCAGCATTTTTTCTTGTATGTGTAAATTGAGTAAGCAGTAATCTCAACATTGACTGAGGATTAAGTAGATGGTGAGAACATAGAGATTCCCTTGTACCCAGCAGTCCTTAAAACTGCTAATTTACTACATGATACTAATTAAATGAGGCTGGCTTCATAATGGAAATATATGGTGCCTGAGTAGAAAAGCTGTTAACATAATTATATCTGTTACACAGGGGGTGCAGCAGATTGCAATTATTAAAGACTGAGTTTAAGGCTACCTTAAACTCAATGTGTACTCTGATGTTAGGGTTGGCTTTTATACTCCTTCACTTCCCAAATAACACTCCAACTTGGCATTAAATCTTTTTTTCCAACTTCAAACACATGCTTTATAAAAATTAACTTACTCCCCTAAGCCCTCAGTTTCCAAATGCAGTTCATTTTTTAACAGTTAAGGCAATTGTGGATATCCCTGGGCATCTTGTCAAAACATTAGCACAGCCCTCCTTTGAGTGATTGGTTATGTAAAAGCCCCATCTCAAGACAAGCACAGAAAGAGAGAACAAAAAAACCCAGCTGTAACCTGTACCAATGATTGCCTTATCCGTCACTCCCTTGCCGCTTTCGCAGGGGTATATGGCAGAGCATCTATGGAGTTTTCTAAAAGTCAAAGATTTTCTAAAGCAAGTCTGCATTACCTAACTTTATTAGAGGTTTACCTTACATTAAGGGTTTGTTTTATATCTGTCTTCAGCACAGATGATGGACCCAGGGGGTCTCAATGCCCTGAGATGAAGGACCATGGCTGCAGGAATGGTCAGTTCCCATTCAGCCCTGAAATTTTGTTAGATCTGCAGCTCCAGCTTTATCCCTAAAAATCCATGGGACCTAATGGGATTCATCCAAGAATCCTCAAGGAGTTAGCTTCTTCCAGTGATTTTTGAGTGGTCTTGGGAATAAAGAGAAGTTCCAGCTGAATGGAAACTGCAGAACGTTTTCACAATTTTCAAGAAGGGCAAGAAGGAGGACTCTGGAAAATTCAGGCTTGTTGTATCTCACTTCAGTGTCTGGTAAAATTATGGATTAGATTCTGGGCAGTATTGCGCAACACCTAGAAGATAACACAGTCATTGGTCCCCTTGCTTTCATGAGGAGAAAGTCCTGCTGGTTGAACCTGATTTCTTTCTACAACAGGGTAAATCAGCTAGCTGATCGAGGAAAGCCAGCTGATATTGTCTTTCTGGACTTTAGCAGAGCTTTCAATATTGTCTCTCCCAGGATCCTTCTGGACAAAATGTCCAGCCCACAGCTGGAAAAGAGTGTGACACATTGGGTAAGCAACTGGTTCACGGGTAGGGCGCAAAGGGTTACAGTGATGTGACAGCTGACTGGTGACCTGTCCCTAGTGGGGTTCCACAGGGCTCCATTCTCAGCCCAGTTCTCCTCAGAACCTTTATAAATGACCTGGCTGCAAGACTCAGAGGACTGAGGACCCTGAGTAAATGTCGTGACCACACTAAATTGAGAGGAGTTGTGGGCTCCTGTCCTGGGGGGCATCAGGCCCAGCGTCACCAGCTGGGCAAGGGACAGGATTGTCCTGCTCTGCTCTGCTCTGCACCGGGGCGGCCTCACGCCAAGTGCTGGAGGAAGTTTTCGTTGTCACAATATAAAGAACCTATTGAACTATCAAATAGTGTCCAAAGGAGGCCACAAGGATGATGAAGGTTCTGGAGGGGAAGCCGAATGAGGAGCGGCTGAGGTCACTCAGTCTGTTCAGCCTGGAGAGGAGGAGACTGACAGAAACCTCATTGGGGTCTTCAGTATCCTCATGAGAGGAAGAGGAGAGGCAGGAATTGATCTCTTCACTCTTGTGACCAATGACAGGACCTGAGGAAATTGTATGAAGCTGAGTCAGACGAGGCTTAGGTCAGATGTCAGGAGGAAGTTTTCCACATGGAGGGTGTTTGGACACTGGAACAGGCTCCCCAGGGCAGTGGTCACAGCACTAAGACTGAGTTCAAGAAGTGTCTGGACAATGCTCTGAAGCACATGGTGTGGTTCTTGGGGTGCCCTGTTCAGGGCCAGGAGTTGGACTTTTATAATCCTGATGGATCCCTTCCAACTCAGCCTATTCCATGATTCTATTTTTTCCCAGAATCCTCATATTCAAAAACTAAAAAATATTCCATATTCCATGATCAGGGGGACTCTCAAAAACCCAATTTGATATAGCAACACATTGTAAAAGGAAACATATCAGTGTTTCAAATTAAATTCAGTACCTCAAGATAAAATAATCCAAGGATAATGTTCACTGTGGAGGAGTAGTCAGGCTTTGAAAATCTTTGATGGATGATTAAAAAAAGAGAAGAGATGTCAAGTCATTTAACAACCACAAAAGCTGTTTATTGGGAGTGCTTTCCAGCACCATGAACGCAATGACTGTTAGACAAAGAAAAAAACCAACTACAGCAACCCTCAAAGTCAATAAACAGAAATATATCAATGGGTAACATAATTTTTCTCAACTTCTGAGCACGTGTAAGTTCTGTCTGTTGCTACAAGTTCATTTTGAGGGGAAACAACCCCTGACCTTTCCTTAAGAAACATACATTTGGAAACCTCTTTTTCAGTCCCTAACATCCAAACAGCATTTGCTTTTAGCAAGCTATTCTTCCACTTCCAGGAGTAGACATCCAGGAAGCCACAGAAATACCACAAATGGCACTAGAAAGATATGAACACTAAGTAGCTTCACGACAGTGTACTTTTCTGTGTCTTTCTTTTCTTAAAGCATAAATGAAATATCTGAATGTCTTATGAAATCTTCAGCATGATATAAAGACTTGTTCCTTCAGTACTTTTTTCTTATTTTCTTTCCATTTCCTTGTTATTCTTTCATTTCTTTTTCTTTTCCTGCATTTGAGATTCTTGCTTGTTCCTTTTACACCTACCTTCTTTCCCCTTTTGTCCATTGTCTTAGCCTTTCCAGTCCCTTTTCTTTTATCAAAATCTTTGCCTCTCATTTTCTTTGTTCAGATCCTTATTCCAGTTTCCTGAACTTCCACACAGATCTTGCCCACAGAAAATATTTTGCCACAGGTCTGAAAAGTAAAGTGGCATCTGCCACCACCCATGTGTTACATCTCCCCAGTATACATTTGTTTTTTCCTATCTCAGAATGGGGAGGGATAAGACATGAGAGGAGAGGAATGAAAGTCCAAGCAGCTCAGAAGGAGTGAGGAGCCAGGAGCCCATGACTTCTCCTAATATAGAGGAAATCATTGCTTAATCAAGAAAAACTTGCTGAGACCAATTTTGAGCTGTTTCTCTCTCAATCCTCAAGGGCTTTCAGATCAAGGTTACTTAAAAGAACTAGTGAACTGAAACAGACATGTGAGGGAAGGTATTAGAACTTTCAAGAATAAACGTGGTGTGCTCAAAGAAATAGTGTGTGTGCAACTTTGAGCAACCAAAGTATGAGGTTCACTTTGCAGCCAGTCCACTTTGTCAAAGTGGAGAATCTGTTTAGCCATACTATATTGCTGCTGTGTTATTCAGGTTAAGTGAAAGCAAGGATTCGACCTGAGATTGACTCATGCCTGGATCAATGTCCAAGCTTTAAATAAGGCCCACCAGTGCATCTGAATATCAATTCTTAACCTGGTTTTGGACTACATCTCTAATTTTACTATAATAAAGTGACAAAGATTAGAGAGAACTCTATGAGAAAAAAAGCAATAGGCTGCTTCATTTTGACCATGAGCTGGAGAAGTCTGAATTGTGAAGGTTACTAGAAGACAATGCTATAGAAAGCAAATCCACAGACGGTGAGACACTGAGAAATGTGTAAGCATTAAAAAAGAAAAGGTGGGTGAATGTTGGGAAAATCCATGTAATTGGGTATGTACGGCCAGATTTTAGTAGTGGGGGAGCTTCAGGTGTAAATCCTGTGAGAAGCAATGAGAGACTTCACTCTTGTCCAACACATCCAACTCCAGACAGGTCCAGGAGGGATGGGCTGCTGGCCAAGGCTGGACTGATCAGAAATGATGGCAACATCTCTGTGATAGCATATTTAAGGAAAGAACATTAATGTGCAGAAATGATTGCATCCACAAAAAAGTGGGGTGAGAATACGTGAGAGGAACAACTCTGCAGACACCAAGGTGAGTGGAAAGGTGAGGGGCAAGAGGTGCTCCAGGCGCTGGAGCTGAGGTTCCCCTGCAGCCCCTGGTGCAGCCCATGGTGAGGCAGCTGTGCCCCTGCAGCCCTTGGAGAGCCACGGGGATGCAGAGATCCACCTGCAGCCCATGGAGGAGACCCTGCTGGAGCAGGGGATATCCAAAAGAAGGCTGTAACCCTGTAGGAAGCACGTGCTGGAGCAGGATCCTGGCAGGGACCTGCAGGCCCGTGGAGAGAGGAGCCCATGCTGGAGCAGGCCTTGTGGTATCACTTGTGAACCTGTGGGGTCCTAGGTTGGAGCAGGTTGTTCCTGAAGGACTGCACGCCATGGAAAGGGACCCACGTTGCAGCAGTTTGTGCAGAGCAATTGCCTGTGGGAAGGACTCATCCTGGAGAAGTCCATGAACTGTCTCCTGTGGGAGGGAATCCATATTGAGCAGGGGAAGGTCTCCTCTCCCCAAGCAGCAGCAGAAACCTCATGTGATGAACCGACCATACCCCCCATTCCCATCTCCCTGTGCCTCTGGCAGGGGGGACGCAGAGCCTGAAAATGAAGGGGAGGGGAGGTGGGAAGGTGTTTTCAATATCTATTTTACCTCTCATTATCCAGCTCTGGTTTTGTTTGATAATAAATTCAATTAATATCCCCAAATTCAGTCTGTTTTGCCTGTGATTGCACTTGGTGAGTGATCTCTCCTTGTCCTTATCTCTGCTCATGAGCCTCTGGTTAGATTTTCTCTCCCCTGCCTACTTGTGGGGGGGAGTGATTGAGCTGATTTTTATGGGTACCTGGCGACCAGCCAGGGTGAACCTACAGCATGTCTCAATCCTCAGCATTTTGTGATGTGTGTGTGACGGTTCACCTTGTCTGTTTTAACCACGAACAAGTGTTTTCCCGCCACTAAATGGTGTAACATGAAGGCCAGGGACACAAAGGAAATTCAAGTCATTTACTGTCCATCAATCTCTTAAAGTAATTTTGTTTTATTAACAAAAACCGTGGAAACTGCAATACCAATGAAGTACTGGAAAAAGCATAGAGGGCTTTAGGATTTGTAAGATTTTCCATGTGACAATCAACTTAAATGTGTCTGATGGGTTCCTCTGTTACGCAGGCTCTTGTGCTATGTCAGTTTTTGAGTATAAATAATCACTATATCATTAAAATAAATGATTAGCAATTGTAGTAATTGTATCATGACCTCCTGGTGATTGGGCTATGGCCATCTAATTGCCTGTCAGTCTTCAGGGGCCCAGATCTGCAGATGTGCCTGAACATTACAGCTCCAGGAAAGAGTTTATTCAACTAAAAGACAGCTCAGTTTCATACAGTTTAATTTAGAATAAACTTTAGGTAGCTATCTCTAGGGGGTGCAGAAAAAAAGAAACTGCACTACAGCATGTGGCAAGGAGCAAAACTATTTCCTGTGTTGCCTTAACTTTCCTCACCTAACCATTCTCAGCACATATATGCTGGGTTTAGGACCAAAATTTACACCAAGCAGGACCCACAACACTGAAAATCTTCACTGATTTTCTGGCAGCAGGGAAATATTTTCTCCAGTTCAGTACAGCACTGAGAAAACTAAGAGAACTCAAAAATTCATCAACCACTTACAATAGCTAAGGAGAGAGAACTCAAAGTTTATAACAGTGACGATTATAAACACAGACTGTAAATTCTTAAAAAATCTTAGAATTCTTACTTATTTTGAATATGAACCCTTTTGAGTATTTTTAGCTTCTTTAATGCCTACAATGATTTTTTAAATAATTATGCAATCTTTTTAATGTGAAATCTCCACATTTTAAAAGCAGTTATCAGGATATTTAAGTCCTCTAAAATGTTACTCTTTCAGAAGTATTCGTATACTGTACAAAACAATCCGACAAAACAAAGACAGTAAGCAAGGATTTTCTCACAGACCAACAGGATCAATTCTTTACAAATAGTTCATTACTGGTAGGGATAAGAATTACCTCAGAGGCCTTGGGGATTAACAGGTTTCTTGAAAAGTGGGTAAAAAATGTCCAGATAACTGCCTACAAAAGTAACTCAGCAGCACTTCTGGTCAAACAAGAGAAACATTTCCCTCTAAGATAGGCAAAGAGACTGTCAGACCCACAGGGAAAGTCACAGGGTGTCTGGAATATCATCAGCTCACAAAATATTCTGGTATTAACATCATCAGGCCTTCTCATTCACCCTACCCCAAATTGCTATACGGGGATATAAAAATAGCATCCTTCTCAAAGCGTATTAACAGGATGATATGCCTGGCTCACAACAATGGCAGTGCTAGTAAAATTGATAAGAAGCCTGAATTTTTCTGCCTTGCAGCAGCGCACACCTAGCATACTGAATGCCTTTCCCTAACCATCAGCAGACTTACCTGTTCCCTGCTCCCCTTCTCAAGGATCCTGACACCATCAGGCAATGTTGCTATCTGCATGGTTTGCTCTTCCAGTGGATGAAACAGGGAAAAAGCAGCAGAACTTTCAGTCTCAAGGAGTTTGAGTGTCCAAGGGCATCTCATTGAGGTCCGCAGGCAGTACTTGATAGAGAGATTGTTGATGATCTGAATAAGAAACTAATTTTTCTTACAGTGAACAGAGGATCAGGCTCACCTTGTTCAATGTGCAATGCGAATGTTCAGTGCAAATCTCAGAGGAATGAAGAGATGATGTTTCTAAGACACTTTTCCACTCTACTGATCTCCTGTTTGACTGGTTTCTGAGGGGAATGTAGGCTCTAAGTTATATGTCAGACGTGTTACAGTGATAACAGTGGTCCCTCTGTACACCCTAAAGAGATTGATCTCTTAAACATCCCCATTAATCTCATTATTTCCTCCCTCCAGTAGTGGCAAAACCATCAAACAAAACCAGTCTCAGGCATCAGGTAGAGGAAAAGAGCTGTGATTTCTGTTTGTAATTTGCACTAGTGGAGTATGTCAGATATAGCAGGTGAACGTTAACCTTGAAACTAACAGATTTTTAATGAAACTTCTGTTTTGATGCTACTTTTATTTTTAGTCATTATAACTGACAGCGAATGTACATTACACTGAGTGGTTAACTCAAGAACAGCATTTTATTTCTCATTGCAAATACATATTTTAAAATTACTGGAGTATTTATTCAAGAAACTTCTCAACATTCTTAAAAGTATTACAAACTTGTTGATCTTTCATTCCTGTGTAATAATTTTCAAAAATATCTTGGTCAGGTAGTATATATGAGGGCAATAAACTCTAAAGATCAAGAAAAGCTAATCAATACCAAGTTAATAACAGGTTATTCCATATCCTTCTGAGTTTTCAGAGAAAGTATTGGTTCGGAGTTTCAGCATTTCAGCTAGTCATCTAAATTTAGGTTACCCACATCGGTTCTATTCTCTATTATTTACACTTACACCATCCTAGTAGTCCCTAGGTAGGGAAGGTTTACAAAAAAATTCTCAGAACAGGCAAGCAGCCTCTGGTCTGATTGCCAAGGTCTGTCACTGTCTTCCATCCTACTAGATCAGTATAAACATTTAGAAGTTAGTGGGTCAAGAAAAATAAAACACAAGCCTCCTGATTTTTGCATTCAAAAAAATCACAAATTAAACAACATGCACTGACAAACTCTCAATCTTTACAGTTCTAAATGGGATTTGATATATCCATACACACGTAACAGGTATAAAGACTTGCACCTGTACACAGATTATGGACCTCCTGTCTCTTAAATTGTGAATAATTTTTTTAGAGGGAAAACAAAACAAAACAAACAAGACAAAGTAAAACAGAAACAAACAAGCAAAATAAAACCAAACCTAAATGAAAACAAACAACAGATGAATTTCCCTAACAAAACATCTAAATGAGCAGAAAAAAACTCTAGCTCTGCATCAGATGTTCTTTTGGTGTCTAATGTTAGCACTAAACTTCATATGGAGAACCTTTATTTCTTTTATTAAAAAAAATTCTTATACAAAGTCTGCTCTGGGGAATGAATAAGGGGCACTAAACATGAACACACTAAGGGCCAAATTTTCAGTGTCTCAGGATCCATCCAAGGACTGTGTACACACTGTCTTTTGCATTCTCAGAACCAATGTTTAGATAACATGATCAGGCATTCATGCATGATGCTACCAATATTTGCACAAAACTGCCCATCTGTGCATGCAAATCTACTTTGGGGTTCATTTGTGTACTGGGGTATTCACTTGAACCCAAATTACTTTTCTGTAATATATTTCAATTTTTGAAATCCTACCCTTCACTACAGAGTCGCAAGGCATCTGCTTCTCTTCGTCAGAGCCCATCTAATTTGCCATCCTGCGACAGGGATAGGAAACATATCATGTCACAGATAAATCAAATAAACATTCCTCCCTTTTCTTTGGAGACAACTGGGACAGCAACGTGGGTCTTTTGCAGATATGTACCCAGAAACAGACAGTTCCTCATCCTGGCATGCACTTATACTTAATTTAAAACTCAGATAAGATTACACTGCCTGTTTCTGGGAGAACACATCTATAGCACACAGTGCTTTTCATGGCTCAAACTTTAGCCTTCAAAACATCTTGTGTGAATTGCTGACCATGGGGCTAATGGCTGTGAATCCTTTTTTGACTTTCTAACAACCAATTAATCTGTCATCTCCATGTGCAATATTCAGCTGACCTAACTGTCTTAGCCAGCCATCCCTGCAAGATGGGTTTGGTACTGAAGTCCTTTTAAAATCCATCATGTATTTGAAGTGACATTATTTGTGCTAATGAAGTTTTGCATTGTCTAAACAATGCAACAGGCAATTTTTCTCATAAATATATCATATTTTGCTATTATCTACTCTGTTCTTATCTATTGAAAGGATAGAGGCACTCAGAGATTTCTAATGAATTGAAGTACCACACACTCATATCATGAATATATTGCTCTTAAAATAGTATGTGTTTACCTCAGTTTTGCATGGGAGATATTTTAATTCTGTGTGGTCAAAGAAAAAAAAAAGGAGAAAAAAAGAAACAAAACCACAGCAGGAGTCTTGCTGCTGCAAAAGTAGACAAGAACATTTTCCTTTTTACGATACATAAAGGTAGAAAATTGTTTAAACATACTGTGTCTCCTAAAGCTCAGCTATGTCACTTCAAGACATCTCTGCCAAAGTCTTATTTTTTTGTCATAACTGCTGTCAAGGTTTTGACCTCAACCACAAACTTTCCCTTGTAACTTTTGGTGTATTAACTCAGATTCAGTCTATGTGAGCTAATATTCAAACAACTGCGAGATAAAAGTATCAATTCTATCTTACAAATCACGTTTTTTCCACACTGCGGGAATCTTTGGACACTCTCTCAGTGACTATTTCAATGCATGTTATGTCATTGTATCACTGACAGGTACTGAGCTCATCCTTGTTTGAAGCTGCACACTGTCTTAATTATATCACAGACTCAAATGTTTCATGCTTCTTTGCAAACACTGTTACTGGGGATGTAATTGGACTGCAGGCACACAGTTAAAACCCAATAAAGAACCCTCTTCGGGTGCTCCCTAGGATGCTCTGTTATACCAGGTGAATACTCTTTTCATGGTCTGTCTATTTCAGCCTTTTCTGGAAAAGTGGAGAGAAAATGCATCTTTGGGTTCAATTTCAATCTCAGATGAACTCAGCACAAATTTTCACAAATGCAGCCCTATTAGGTTATTAAATACCTTTGACATCTTTTGTGTTCTGCCAAAATTCAATCAGATGAGCTGTGCATGCTTTGAAAGGTTTCAAAAACACATATATATATGTATATGTATATGTCTCATATATTTGTAAGTGCAGGATGCTAGCATCTACATTTATTTAAAGTGCTTTGTGCATAATTTTTTCTCCAAGTATGGCATTTGTCCTTTTAATTTCTTTAGTGTTACAGTATATGTACCATATTTTCCTACAGTTGCTGTATGTTACTGAATATCAGACAATATCTGTTAAACAGGATATAAAGAACATTAATTGGCACTCTCTTCAGCTAGGTATTGAATATATTTGGACTTTTGCAAAGTATAGTTTATGAAAAATAAATCTAGCCCTCTTGTTTCTTGCATGAAAGCTTTTGATGCTTATTTGTCTGTTTTCTCCACAAGTTCCGTGCTGTCAACTACATAGCATTGTCCTCTAGAAGAGAAGTTAATGAAACAAATAAGAATGCATATTACTTGAAAGAACGCTGCACAGCGCACTCACAGAAGTGGATTAACTACAGGGGAAGAAAACCTGCACTTGTACTTCTATAAATCCAGCCCAGCAGGCACAGCATAACATTGAAATTACTTTCTCTCTTTCTCACTCTCTCTCTCAACCATTAAATTTTCCTATATTGTACTCATCCTTCTTATAGAGCATCTTAAAGAAAATATAAACTCATGAAAGAAATTATGGCAAGCTACATGCATTTAATTTGTAAAACTGGCAGGACTACATCACAGAGAGCATAAGAATTTTCTTCTCCATGGAGCTTCTTACCTTGGGAAGTGTAAAGAACCATCTCAACACCCTTGTCATGTACTCTGCTGTCATGAGATTCAGTGTAGCTTTTGCAAATGTAAATGTTCATGATTAAATAATGTATAATAAGATGCTGAAGTCAACAGTACCTACAACAGAACCAATGTGTTGTGTTCCCTACTAAATTACTCGTCAATGTATTATGTTACTGAAGGAGAATAATTTGGGTTAAAAACTAAGGCTTCAAAAATATGGTTTAGGCCATTTACAAGACTGCAGGCACTAGGATGAAGCACTTCTAATTCTGTTTCTAGAGCCATGAATACAAAACATCTGACTGAAAGATATCTTGTGTTGGTAATGCTACCTCTCTTGTACCCCTCACTTCTCTGACCTGTTCTTTCATTTTTTCTTCAATCCCCTAATCAGCTGGGCCCACTGCAAAAAAACTTAAGATTTCTCTGCCTCTACTTTGTGCTGACATGGCATGAGCTGGCTCTAATTCAAATGTTTCTGTGCTGGTCCCCAAAGGCAAGAGGTTTGCCAATGGGAGTGAAATAAAATTTAATGTATTTTCTATTAATTCAGGGCAGCCTTGATCCCCTAAGCTTAGGGAAGCCCCAAAGCTATGTCAATTTGTATGAAAGTCTCAGTAAGCTTCCAGGTACTTAGAGAATGCATGAAATAGAAAGCCTTTGAAATAGGCTATACTCTCCACATCTCTTCCCGCATCTCTAGGCGGAAGAGACGAAGAGAGAAGGTGCTTTGCTCAGGAATGAAGGTGTTTTACTGGTTCTCTTTAATTTGTCTTGTTCTCCTGAAAGTACATGGACAACAGGGTGGTTGGTCCTTGCTATTTTTTCTGTCATTAAACAATAATATGTTTGAAATGTTTGAAATAAAACAAAGCTAAACCCTGCATACTGTCACTCCCAGTAAATAAACTACATAATTGACATCTAAAAGTATGAGATTTGATTTTTAGTAGTCCTTCATCTTTTTTTCTCCCCTATTTTCCTGTCTTTTTCTCATATAACAAAAAAAGTTATCTATTCTCTTCCACTAATAAAGGAGAAAGTGACTTACCAAAGTACCTTTTTACATGGTGTTTACTGTTATAAATCAGTAGGAGTTTCTTTCATTTTGTTTATCTATAAACCCTTTGTTCTGAAGAGGCATTATCGTTCTCTGCTAGGCACAAAATGTTCTTTTTATTTATGGTTAGTGAAGAGTTTGGTTTTATTTTTCATATCCCATATACTTTTACATTCTGGTACACTAAGTATCTTCCTAATTTTTTCTTTTCTTTTGCAAAAATAATTGTTTGTATGAAACATGAGGTTTCATTTTATAAATGGCAGAAACCAGCTCCAAGTTGCAGTCTTCACAACAGAATAATTTTGTCATGGAATGTTGATGTCCAGATGCAAAATGAAAGAGCCAGAAGGAGAAGGAAGGAAAGAACACATGAAGAGCACTTGCAGCCATTAACCAGCATTCTGTAGTGCTCAAATGCAGAAGTTACCATGTGTAAACAGAAAGGTTATCAATGTCCCCATGCATTACTTCCAAACAATAAGCAAAGAAAAAATAAGTCAGGAAGAAATACTGCATTAGCACAGCATACCTGTATTTAAAACATTGCCTTGCATCTCCCATGACTATCAACTTGACCACGTGAAAAGATTTGTTGCTCAGAAACACCTGAAAGTTTCTGATTGAAAATTTTAAGCTAAAGTCATTGAGGAATTGGGACATTTTTCATATAGAAATTCAGACCTAGCAAATTTTCAAACTGCCTTGCAAATGCTTCTGGTTTACAAGACTTTTTGTGTTCAATGCAATTTCGTTCATTTACCTATGCAGTTCTCCATGCCTAAGCAAGCAGTTACATAATGTTGGTAGAACCTGATGTATCCCTGTTGAGGTAATCTCTGAATGCCTCCATGCTCCCTCTGCTCTTTGCATTTTAAAAAATTATTCTTTTTCTGTGCATTGTGACTTTATTTGAGAGGTACCATCAATTATTTAAAATTGATTATTGTCTAATTTGGCTGATTCTGAAATCTCATCTGATGTTATATACCAAAAACTTTTAGAAGTCGCCTCCATTAATACAGACTTAATGGGCAAGAGACAAGTGTAGAAAGGATGTCTCAAGTTCTTTTATCACACAAAAGCATTGATTAAGCTGGTTGAATTTGAATGCACTAAAATGAAGATTAATTTATCATAATAACAGCAGAATTTTCTACCTCAGGAAGCAGGGGTAGAAGTGAATTAAGCAATAACCCAAATGTCTTTAGAAACAGAATTAACTTTTTTACATTTTACAGCAGCTATTTACAGCTTTAGACATCATAATTTTCTACTGAAAACACACACAGGTTGTTCATCAATAGTTCCACTTGGAAGAAAGGGAAGCAAATGCTCACATTGAGATGTCAACACATTGCTGAAATAAAATTGAACTACCAAAAGCATAGTTTTTATCCCTGCATCTTAAAAGCAGGTACCTGGACTGTCAACACAGAAGTGGATCTGATTTTTTTATAAACTTTTGTTAACCACTTAATACATATTCCTGCACAGGAATGTTAAAGATAAAAGGAGTACCAAGGTATCTCTATCCACATGATCAAAATGGTCAATCATGTAGTTTGCATATGTCTAGTATTTCAGAAGATACTGCATGACACCTTTTTAAGCACAGTTTTTTGCTGTATATTTTTTGGAACTTCTAATTTGGTTGCGGTCTCCAGCTGCATTAGCTTAGATGACAATTAATCATTGGATTGCATAATATATATTACAGATAAATTAGTAGATTACCATAAACTATTAAATATACATGATATATATTAAATATTTGGTATTCATAAAATACATACAATTAGATAGATATGTATTATATTTATGCCAGAATTCAAAATATACGACAATTTCAACTATGGTTATTGTGTGTTCTTGTACACTTTAGTTTTCGTTTTGCTCTAAAGAGGGGTCAAAACAAGGTGAGGAAGGAAAAGCATTACTATTCAATTTCAGGGGGATTTTAACCACATATGATCTCAGAATTTCTCAAGCTGAAAGAGACATGTAAAGATCATCTCCCTGCCTCTCACAGAACTACCTAAAACTAACCCAGGAGCATAAATATGACCAGGAGCATTGATCAGATACCGGCTGAACTCTGATGAGCTTGGTGCTGTGGGAAGCCATTTCCAGTGCCCAACCACCCTCTCAGTGGGGAACTTTTTCCTAATATCCAGTCTAAACTTCCCCTGACACAGCTACCCCCGGTCACCAGAGAGAGGAATCAGTACCTCTCCAGCCACTGCTACTCTTTGAGGAACTTGTAGACCACCTCTTTAGATGAGTCATCTGTCCCCCAGAGTCATCCTACTACAAAAGTACACACAAACACACATACATGCACAAAAAGCTATTCCATTATTTCAAGATTTTTGTCCAGGGTGAATTCAGAGACTGTATTTCTTACTAGTTCATTCACAAGATTGAACAAAAATGAAGGAGTGCCTTAATGGAACAGATGGAGTCTTCAAACACAAAGAACAGAAGGTGAAAGACATGTAGGCAAGCTGTTTAAATAGACACCCTCTTGGGAAATCACAGTAAAGTTTAATCTTGGGACAAGCCAGTACTGACCAAAATGAATAACCAGGACTTTCTAGCCGAAGTCAGTAACTCATGTCCTCTGCGGGTCATCATAGAAGGTTGCCTGTAACAAATGCTCAGCAATAGATCTAGAAGACAGCCTGAAAAGGTCAGTATTTATGTTAATACAGTGATCATTACATGCCTTAGACACCACACAAAGGAGGCGGAAGTGCCTGAGCTGATAGGGACAGCAGTGTTATAAAAGGCCTTACACAGTCCAGTCTGTCACATAAAGACAAGAATATTACCTTCTCAGAGCTTCACCTTCATTCAAATTTGTCACTTGTGTAATGTTGAGGTTTACTGAGCTTAAATATTGTGATTTGTATCCTAAGGACATAAAGTAAAGCTTTGCACACCTTTCCCTCCACTCACTGTACAAAAAGGAAAAAAAAAAGAAAGAGAGGAATACAATTCAGCCCTGGTTCACTGAACAAACTTGTAGATATACATATCTTAAACCAAAACGCCCTTTGATGCAGCACATCATCCACTGCAGTATGAATAGGTTTTGTTGCAGTCATCATGCAGTGGATGCTTTAATGTAAGAAGCACCCACTTCAAAACCTTCTTGGAAAAACCTTATTATGCAGAGTCACGTGTCATTATTATGCAAACTCTACCTCCAGGGTAGTGAATGAAATGGAAAATAGGAAGCTGATATCATTTTATGTGCCATAGTGTCATACTTCTTCATATGCACTGGAACTCTCTACAATGCAGAGGAGAAGGCATTGAAATCCCTGCCTTCAACGCAACCTAATTTGGACCCTTTTAAAGCAATGAGTATAGATTCACCACCAGGGTAGCAAGGACAAATTTTGGAGCTCTGCACAGTGTAATTTGAACTGACCCCCAGCAGAATGTATTCCACTGTTAATAATAGCTCCACTGCCCTGACACTGCTCAGGCGTTGCACACTTCAACTGTATTTCAGAAGGGCAAACAACTGTATATATCAGTCGACTGCATTTCCTTTTCATTGTATTACACCTCATTGAAAAACTCTGAGCCATCTAAAATGAAATATTAATTTCCCATCTCATTTCCCAAATCTCAGGGACAATATGGCCCTGAAGTTTAAGGATTATAGTGATTCACGTTATGAATAAAATAAAATGGAATTTTGCATAAGGCATTGTTTCCTAATGCACTTACTTTGTCACCTTTGTCATCTATACTGAGTACAATGACAAATGGGGAGTTGTGTGTCTATTTATCCCTTATTTAAATAGACAGAGTACTTATGCAGGGCAGGTCAAAAAAGTCAATGTCGGACCCTGCAGAGAAATACTTTATGTATGCAAATAGGTCTGCATAGTGTTTACAGCATTACACCAGACACTTCTCTGACAATTCTTTATATGTTTTCTAAACTGGCACTAGTCCCTTGGCTTCAGAGAAATTACTCCCAATTTGTCTGCATGGAAGTGATATAAGAATCAGATCTACTCTATTCCTTTAGATAAAAAACACTTTTGGTCCTCCAGTTAATTTATGGACTGAGCAGATCAGTTTTACAGTTTCCCTAGATAATGGAGACTTTTATGCAGTTATGTCTAGGTTTGAAAGACAGGTGTCCGCTAAGGAAGGTGGGACCCTTCCTTAGAATAGAGAATGTGAACCCCCTTCCCTCCGATTATTATAACTTTGGAATCAAGGGCTTTCAGGCAAAGATATGGGAAAAGGATTAGCAGTTCTTTACTGGTATCTCTAACGAAGCAAACAATCAATAACAACAATAGTAACAACAAACAAAACCAAAAACCTGGTGACAGATGTCCCTGGGCTGCCAGGCACTGTCCCTTTGGTGCAGTCCCAGTCACAGCCAGCAGGGGCGCTGTTGGCTCCCGGCCGGGCAGGGCAGGTGCGATGACTCCCGTGCAGCTGCAGGGGGCGCTGTGGGGCGAGGGTAGGGCTGTGTCATGTGGGTAATGGCGGACAGGCTGGGCAGGGATGGCGTGAGCAGGACAGGATGGGCAGGGATGGCGTGAGCAGGACGGGCCGGGCAGGGATGGCGTGAGCAGGACAGGCTGGGAAGGGATGGCGTGAGCAGGACGGGCCGGGCAGGGATGGCGTGAGCAGGACGGGCCGGGCAGGGATGGCGTGAGCAGGACGGGCCGGGCAGGGATGGCGTGAGCAGGACGGGCCGGGCAGGGATGGCGTGAGCAGGACGGGCCGGGCAGGGATGGCGTGAGCAGGACGGGCCGGGCAGGGATGGCGTGAGCAGGACGGGCCGGGCAGGGATGGCGTGAGCAGGACGGGCCGGGCAGGGATGGCGTGCAGATGGACAGGGCACAGCCAGGGAGCTCAGAGCAGGGAGATGGAGCGACAGGGTGGGCTCACCCGGACTAGCCAGCAAAAGGTGGCAGGAGCTCTGCAGTTGTGGCAAACGGGGGTCACGGGGCGGCGGCAGCTGGGTCCCCTTTTGCTGCAGCGCGTCTGGGAAATGCAGCCTCCCAGAGGGGAGAAGCGGCATGGAATCCTGTGCCCCTTTTCCCAAATGAAAACTCACCCACCAGGTAGAGAAAGCAGTGCAGAGCCAGGCTTTTTCCATGGTCACAGCCAAAAAACAGCAGCAGTTTTTTCACTGCTCTCTCCTCCAAATCCGACGAGCGAGTGAGTCAGTTACCAATGGCCAAATCTCTCCTCCCCTCACCACACCCTGGCCAAAATCTTTTGCCTCTTTAAATCTTTAGGGATCCTTTTGTAAGAGTAAAGGGTCCGTAAATAGCTGGTCGTTGGTTACCTAGCAACAGAATGGGGAAAAATTCTTACCCCTCCCCAACCTTCAACAAGTTACCAAGCTTTCCCTGAAAATCTTTCATCAGGTGGCCTGAGAATCCAGAGTTAAAGGGCTAGAAATTACACCTGCATATTTTTTTTTAGTCTTCCTACTTTTCAAGGGAAAACATTTACTTCGAAATAATTTTCATATTTGTCTCAAATCCTGTGGAGGCACCATCTATTTCCCCAGTAGCTTTGTGAGGATTATCTAGCACACTATCAGAAGTAAAACCCACATAAAACAAAACTGACATTTACCTGACCTCATGATAAAAGTGATCACAACATCTGTTCATCCTAAATCTTTCATTTTGCTTCTTTCTCAAATGGTGGTAAAATTCAGATAGGCTGTGTACAACTCTCTGATGTAACCAAGTACCAAATCACTTAGGAATGAGACCCTCAGGTTAATTTTAGAAATATTAACCAGCAGCAGGCAACTTAGCCCTAGAGTTTTATAGGTTAAAAACAACCTCCAAGTGGAAACTAACAAGCTTCTAGTGCAGCACACACACTGATTGATTACAATTAACAGGAAACTGCACTGAAAAGTGGATATTCCTACTCTGAAACAGCTTCAATTTCCAGATGGTCTTATTAAGATGTAGCCTCGAGTATTGCTAATTACATGACTGCAGTCTTTGGACCCAATCCTCAGATGGCACAGAGTCTCATAGCTAGGATATTGCTCTTTATATTTAAATAGTATTTAAATGAGGAAAAATCTTACAAATTCTGTTCTTCCTTGAAGGAATATTAACTTTTGAAGTAGTTTCTGCCTGCTACTGACTCATATGGGAAAAAGCATGGTGTCAGAATCTCCCAGACAGTTCTTCCTGAAATGCTTGTGTGTGCACAGACATAAAGAGGTAACATAGTTCAAATATTATGTACTTAAATTCACCAGCTGTTTTATCATGTTCAGTTCTTACACAGTGCCATGAAAAGTCCTCTCATCACTGAGAGGACTCTATTTCGTATCTCTCACGATACAAATTTTTTTCCTGTGTATCTTCTAGCTGTTTTTTTTTTTTTGTTTGGTTGGTTTGTTGTTGCTTTGTTACTGCCTCGGAGTCTAGAAAATCCACAAAAATGTTATTTGAAGGAATTATCATCACGGGGTTGGTTGTGGGAGATGTGGGGGTGGAAAGAAAGTAACAGCCACATTTCTGGGGATTGTCCCATCATCTAAACACGTCAAATGATTATAGGGAATCTGAAATTGAGAACACAGAAAGACCTCTGCAGACATCTGCAGGAAGACCAGGTTAAACACAGGTGCTGCAGGTGACTCTGGCAGTCATCTTTAGCAATAGAAACAATGAAGATGTAACTGTAAGGACTCAAAAGGGTTCATCAGATATTTCAAAGCTAACTAAGGAAAAAAGGCAGACAAGAAAAATTCTCATACGTGTAAGTACAGTCTTACTAAAGGTTCCTGTAGTTCTGTTTCCTTGTTAATCACTGTCATGTTATCTACAGTATCAAAGAGTCTTTTATAATCTTTCTGATCTGTAAGGAAAGTAAGTAATCTAACAGGCATCTCATTTCTCTGTGGTCACCAGGATGTTCAGCTGCTCTTGCAACACCCTTCACCACAGTTCATTTTTCTAGGATATGCACAAATCCTTTTAGGAGCTGATAGTGGAGGAGGGAGAGAAGCGTCTTACATAGACAAGCCTTAACCAAGTACAGCTCCAAGTACTGCAGAGAAATTGCCTAAACCCTCAGGGTTTATGCAAGAGTTTTCTGAGAGTACTCTTGGCAAACATGACATACATGAAACCACATAGGTCACACTGAATTTTGTGGTTTCTTATCATATACAAAGCAATGACTCAGTACTTATGCTTTTCAAAGCCTAACTTCAGTAGCCTTGAATATTTCTTTCCTGTTTTAAATAGAACAGTATGGATTACAGTTGTACCAGAGAATTCATAGCCAAATCTGCCTGAAATCCTAGCAGCCTGGGAGTTTACTTCTCCCTGTCCTTACTCCCTGGAGGACTGCAATTCTGTATTACCATTTTCATTGATGGTTCCAGCTTTAATGAGCAGGATGACTCACCCAGTGTTTAAGCTACTAGAGTATCAAGCTTTAGGACACAGAAGCAAAAGTTATTTCTAACTTGCTATAAAGAACACTATAAAGAACATTTTTTATCATAGGTAGACGGTAGTTCTTTCACTCTGTCATATTTAAACAAGCTGTAAAGGAGAGGTATTGCAGCCTCAAAAAGATAACAGGCAGCCTGAGAGCTCCAGCTTGGTAACATACGTAGCTAATTGTTATCTTTGTTACTACAAACAAACTATTTAGTACTGCCTCTAATACAGAAAATTAAAGGCTGTATATAAAGAGAGGATACGCAAAAGCCACCCACTACTGCAATAAAGAAAATGCGATTAATCACTACACATGTTGCCAAAGAAAGATTTGCTTGTGGTAATTATAGAAAAATATAACCTTCCATGGACAGAGAGTAATAAAATGAGAATAAAAATAAGTATCAGAGCACAGCAGATACAGGAATACTATTGCAAAGTCTTTAATAAGTTATCAAAGTGCCTTTTCTAGTTGTTTTTTCCAATCCTTTCTAATCATTTGGAGGTTTCTGTTTACTTATTTATTTCCATCTGCAACAATGGTTGCTATCAGGGGCGGCAGGTCCAGAAGAATACCTTCCACCTTTATGTATTTCTCTCAAAAAATAAAAAATAGTTGACTGATGAACATGTATTTAGACAGGATCAATTTCTTTCCCTTTCCAGGTAACTGTCCCTGGCTTTCATATGTTTGTTTTTGCCTCTTAATGCTCTTTTCTGCACTCACAATAAAAAAAGCCTGCCCATTTTTCTTATGTTTGCCTGTACTGCCTGTGGATAGTGCTGGCTGGCAGGAAAACTCTAAAAGTTTTTAATACCTTTAAAGGCTTTTGATACTCAGTTTGGATTTGATTTTCTGTTTAGGAACACATTCTTCTTGTTTCCAATGTGAAAACAAGTAACAGTATACACTTTTTCTTCTGCTTGCATATGTGTAAGTTAAATAGAGGGCTGAGGTGGCTGAAGCACTTACTCACTTTGCATTAAAATTAAAGTCCATATTAATGTCCAAGTAAGAGAGAAGAGGATATAAGATGTTCCTCCACTCCCCTACATGGTAAGCTTGCTCATGTGGGGAAGACAGAAACATCTCAGGCTGATACTCATAAATTGCTGCAGGTAAAAGGAGAGTGGTTAGTTCAGAAATGTAGACACATTGTCAAATTTCAGCATTCACTTTTTTTGTATGACAATCAACACAACCAGTCAGTGTTTGTATACCCACAGACTCACACCCTCTCCCAGCAACAGAAAATGGAGTTAAACAGACAAGCCAGAAAAATCAAGACTGATCTTAGATAAGTACTTGCATTTGAAATATAATGTGAAAACATAAAAGCCATGGTAATATTTTTAATGGGTTTTAAAAAGTTTCCACAGAGAAAATTAGTTCAAATGATGCATTGAACATGAATCTTAAGTTGGGAATCTAATGCCGCTGCTCCTGGTAGTCACCGCTATGTTCAAGCTAGCCTTTTTTTTTTTTTTTTAGATCTATTTTCAATGTTTGAAAGAGTTCTAGGTGGCTGCAAACCTCAGAGAAAGATATCTGATCAGATGGGAACTTGGCAGGCCTCATATCTGAATGTAACATCAGATATTGTGGCAAATAAAAAATTCAGCACAATGGATATCAATACGAAAAGATTCAGGGTCATGGCTAAAATATCTCGTGGGCAGTGCAAGGTCACCCAAAGTCTTCTGTGACCCTGTGTGGCTGCAAAAGCTGAGTCCCTGCACAGAGCAGCCCAAGCCCAGCAGTGACTTTTATTCCTGAACTCAGATGTCAGGCTGCATGTGGAGATTCACCACAAATATTTCACTTCAGCTTTCTACAGAACTACTTATTTTTCCCCATTGCTAGCTTCCTTTTCTGTTGTTTCAGGCTGCTTTGCCAATATCACCAGAGTGAAATGCAGACTAGTATACCAGTTTCTGTGCTCCAATACTAGGCTGTCTGGGGCTGTCAAGAATGGCAAAATAAAATAGTTCTGAATTAAAACCTACACTTTATGCAGAAAATTTCTACAGAAAAGTAGTCCAAGCTCCATTTCCTTAACATTACTTATGCAGTATGACCAACAAGAATTATTTTAAGTAATAGCTTCGTTACAAGCTTCTGGATTGCTTCTCTTGGCCTCAGACAGCTTGATAAAATTCAGGGGTTACTTAAAAAAAAAAAAAAAAAAAAAAAAAGGAAAAAGAAAAAAGAAAAAAGAAAAAATAAAAAATAAAAAAGAAAAAAGAAAAGAAAGTCCTGGACGGATATTACTTTTAAAATGTAGATCCACCACAGGTAAATGATGATTAAACTAGAAGCCACATGCCTGGATCAATGTTTTGCCCTAAAGATAAAGTAAGCAGTGTTCATATGAAAGGAAAGAAAAGCACAAAACAAAACAAAAATTCTCTTCAGTGGATAAGAGCTGTCAGTATAAACTTGGTAGAACTAGAAAAAAGACTATGAAAACTAGAAAGAGAAGCAAATAGATAAATTACCTGTAGGAATCTGTCTTTATGCTTCTGGAACATTATGGTAGTTTAAAAGGGTCTATTAATAACATTTTGCTGTTCAAAATCTTTAGAAAAATTCATCGGGCTTCATCCCTTACAGTTATTCCTTTTATTACAGCTTTCAGATATTCTTACCTTGGCGATTTATTTTGTGCAAATCTGATAAAAAAAGGATATATACTCTTGTATGAGACATTGAAAAATCCTTTTTAGAATGTCTTCTAAGTATATGTTCGCATACAAATCTAAGAGGAAAACTATATAAAATAACGGTTTGCATCTATGTTAGCTTTCTTTCTTCAACCTCTCATCACTACTTGGGTGCATTTTGAGTTACAGGAAAAGCCTCAGTCTACACATGTAAAAAGGTGAATAAAAATACTTAGTTGTTTTATTTAATGACATAGTTTTTGCTAGAAGAAAGCCAAAAGCATTCTGAGTCTAAAGGCAATGTTTTTTTGCATAAGATTAATCTTTTTTTTCCCATTCTAAGTTTTTTACTATTTCTACTAAACAGTAGTTTACTACCCTTGTTGCTACTCAGACAAACTTTTCACAGTGGAAAGAAAAAATACATACTTTCAGTGGACAAGTTGTGCTTTCCAATAGGTGTTTTAGAATTTTGACTGTGACCATGTAGAAGGAAATTGTAAGGTGGAGTGTAATTACTATTTTCTTTCACGAAACTAAAGTAACAAAAAATAACTCCCACAAAACCAGTAAATCACACTATAAAGAAAAAGCAAACAATAGGTGTAGGTTTTTCACTGAATGTACGGAGGCTAGACATCTTCAGAAAATCAGTCTTATTACATTATTTCCCTTCACACTTCCTAGTGATAATTTATCTGAATTTGTTATAATGTTATCTCCTAATTTCCAGTTATTTGATTTTGCATTTTTAAACTGTTTCCCTGAATGGCTTCATGAGAACATTAAATTACTAAGTGTCAACACCTCATACAAAATAGAGATGATTTATCTCTCTACTTGGCCTCTATTTCTCTACTTGATCTAATTGCATAGAAATCTGATGATTACAAAAACTATCTCAAGATAACTAAATTAGTAGAGTTAATAGATGAATAGAATATGTATGTATTCTGTATGTACAGAATATTATGTACACTTTAAGAGGTAAAGAAAAAAGGGGAGGTATGAATTTTTTAGATGGTCCTTGAGAAAAAGTTGGTTTATATTTGTTAATATTGCTCTGGAGGTGTTGTTAATAATTTCCCATAAAGCAGAACTTATTTTGGAAATGCAACTGGGTTGAAACAGTGATTTCTTTTGTTTGCTTTAGTAGCTGCCTTCAGTTTGCCTTGAGACTTTACAGCTGCATGTGCAGTCCATAACCTGTGCCTCCTGTATATTCCTGTAGTTATTTGAAAGGATGTGTAGCCTAATTCATGCTATTAATTACTGCTATATCTGAATGCCCTATGGAAATTAAAGAAAGCCAAATGTAGGTTAAAAACAGATACATCTTCACTTCCTTTTCTTGCACAGTTTTTTGTAGGGAATTGTCTGCAGCTTACATTTCTTTCTCTTCCCTCTGCCTTTGCATCTATCATCATTTAGCCACTGTTCCTAGAAATTAGTGGATTAGTACAAAGACTGCTGTGTAGAAGTAATGTTTACATTTCTTCCTGAACATCTTTCATGTCTGTAGAGAGAGAAGCTCCATGTCACAATCTAAGAATGCCTCTTCATAAAAAAAGTTAATGCCTTTCTTTCCCCTCTTGCTGGTGGGGGCCTTTGGCCTCTCCAGTGAATCTTGAGAGACAAGAGTTAAATCCCTGTGACAATCTGCTTTCAAGTCTGATGAGACCCCTGAAGACCAAGATGAGGAATTTGAATGTGTTCATTACCAGGACCTGGAGGTGATAGATTTTATATGCGGGTTCAATGCTTAGTGTGAACTTGAAAATGCTGAAAGCTGTTGCACCTGATGTCATTGACTTACTGAGACACTTTGAATTTGAGATTGCACAAAAAACAGTGCCCCTTTTGCAGACAGCCCAAGGTGCAAAGGAATAAGCAAGATATTTACTGGATTCAAAGATAGGAAAAAAAAGTGTGCTTTGAAACAAAGACTAATCCTTCTCTTATACTTCTCAGAATCTGAGAATAAGATTTTTAGTGCTGTGCTACCATGAATATAGTCCTTCCAAGGCTGGTGAGATGTTACTTGCATTGTTTATATGTTTTACTGTACAGGATTTGGCTCCAAGGCCAGTCAATTCAGGTTTCACTTTTAAATAAGGTAGGACTTAACAGAGGCAATGTTTCAAAAATGTATATAAACCAAGGGACTTATGTACTGTGTGGTTTATTTGTAAAACGGTTCCTAGTAGCAAAGAAGACTGTGACACAGTTGAATTCTATAAATAAAAGTAAACCATAGTTAGGGTTTCAGCATGAAATACCGAGATTCCTTTCCCATGAAGTCTTAAATGAATAAAGAAAATTATTAGGCATGTGTGACAAATGAATCATCACACACATACATTTGGCACTTACAGAAGGTGTTTATAAATACAGCCAGAAGAAAGACTTTTGAGCATTAAATCACACATATCAATAAATGCTTTCAATGCTACTATAATTTACTGCAGCCTCCAAATGGAAAATTAAGGAGGAAGAAGGCAAAAGTTGTCTAAAGAAGATTGTGGTTTACTATTGGAATATTTAAATTGTGGAGCTATTTTACCTTCTTCATTCTTCTATGACAACATTATATCAGCCTTTTTCTTCAGAATATTTTCATTCTGTGGTCTCAATGCAGACTTCAGTCAGGAATTGCTCTAATGAACTCTTAACTCGAATACAATAGACTTGGCTACTTTAAATAATGAACATGATATTTTATTCAGGCTGATCCAAACCACTTTCACTGTAGGAAAATTCTCTCATTTACCAAACATTCTGCTTCTGTTTTCTTTTTCCTTAAATAATTTTTAATGTTCCAGCCAACCCATTTTACCCAGTGTGGTCTTTTCAGATTCTTCCACAAGCCCTTAACTTTTTAGTCTTTGAGGACGATTCCTGCACAATGAGTCTTTGGAGTCTTAGGACTCTCTTCATGACTCACCAGAAAAGTTAACTATCAGAGAGCTGGGTTTAACGCTGTGAACTGCTAAAGCACAGAGAAAGATGGCTAGGCAGGGGATATGAAACACTGCTGCACATCCCAAAGGAATACAAAGCAGAAATACCATGCAAATGAGCCCTGCATCAGGTGAGATAGGACATCCACCCAGATACATATGGCCAAATGGACCAATTCACATCTGGCTGCAGCACATGGAACATTTAAGAGATTCTGCTATGTTGAAATATTCTTAGATACATAACTGACACTCTGGGGGTCTGAATACAAAAACATATTTTAAAAGTGTCTATGTTTGGAGCACTTTAAATTCCAGAACCTCACTATAGATCACGTAGCACTGTAATGTTTGAGTTGCTCACCATCTAGCTCAAGCCTAATCTCCAGAGGTATTTCACAGTTCCCATATTTTGTGTAATTCCCAATACCTTACAAAATACTTTTTGGTTCAGTGGACCAACTGAATAGTAGTCTTGAGAAAAATCTGCTTGATTCAAACTTTTGAAAATAAAGGGGATGCCTAGTTATAACCCAGGGAGGAAGGGCAGGACATTCACGTAATTATGATGGCCACTCACAAGTGATCAAGGGACAGTCTGTGCAGGAGGATAAAATACAGATAAAACACTGAAGGATGGGAGTGAGCAGTGACAAAACTGGTTGGAAGGCCAGGTGTTAGAAATGCAGATGAAGTTCAAGGAAATAAAGAAACCAATAGGCTTTAAAATAATTTAACAGAAGTCTTGAAGGAAGAAAAAGAGAGAAAAAAGAGAGAAAAGAGAGACAGAGAAAGAGAGAGAGAAAGAAAGAGAGAAAGAGAGAGAGAAAGAGAGAGCGAGAGAAAGAGAGAAAGAGAGGAGAGAAAGAAAGAGAGAGAGAGAGAGAAAGAAATAAAGAGAAAAAGAGAGAAAGAGAGAGAGAAAGAGAGAAAGAGAGAAAGAGAGAAAGAGAAAAGAAAGAAAGAAAGAAAGAAAGAAAGAAAGAAAGAAAGAAAGAAAGAAAGAAAGAAAGAAAGAAAGAAAGAAAGAAAGAAAGAGAAAGAAGGAAAGAAGGAAAGAAGGAAAGAAGGAAAGAAGGAAGGAAAGAAAGAAAGAAAGAAAGAAAGAAAGAAAGAAAGAAAGAAAGAAAGAAAGAAAGAAAGAAAGAAAGAAAGAAAGAAAAAGAAAGAAAGAAAAGAAAAGAAAAAGGAAGGAAAGAAAGAAAGAAAGAAGTTAAAGCCATTAGGGGAAGAATGAGATTTGTCTTTATCCATCAACACAGTAAATTCTTAATATAAATTTTAAAAAAAATAGAAGGGGAAATCCATCCATTTATGTATTTATTATTCCAAGGGATCTCTGAAGAGATCATTTGTGTCCTCCCTCCAGAAAAAATACAAACCTCTTTAGTAATCTCTACCTGTCAGGCACGAGTGTGAAATTCCTTATTAAGTGCCAGAAACTTACATAAATAATGGTTGCATGGTACAGCAACACAAGTCAGGAAATGGCTCCCTGTAGACTAAGGCCTTTGGAAAGCATTGAAGAGAAAGATTAAAACCAAAAGCACAGAAGAAAGAAAATAAATCTATACCACTAACTGCAGAACACCTCTGAGGAAGAGGTGTCCCCAACAAGAGCAACAAAGTGAAAACTAAGACTGTGTCTTGCAGAAGTTTCCTAATCCTAAAGAAAGATGTCCTAAACCTGCTAGGCTCTGCAGAAATGTAATGTATGTGTGATGAAAAAGTATTTGAGTCTTTATAACCAGCCCCATGGTAAAGTATAGCAACATTTTCCCAGCTCAAGTCAATATAAGTTTTCAATTCCAATTCATTCCCACTTTCTTCTATGAAAAATACACTAAAAGACAAATCTGTATGTGGCAAATAGCTGAATCAATTGCATAGCAATAAAATATAAAAATATTTTAATATTTTAAATATATTCTGTTGAAATATCTAAAATGCATCATTATCATATTGTATGATTTTCTGAAAACTGAACTTAAAAAAATTAGAATGTCTTGATTGTTATTGTCAAAAAGGCTACAGTTAAATACAAGTCTTGCAAACACAAAGAGTTTAAAAAATTGTAGGATGTATTTTTGTATGGGAGTAGTTATCATGAATTTAAACTTATATTTAGAAGCTGGATTTTTTACTTTTTTTAAAATCATGGTCAGACTGTAACCTGGAAAAAAAAGAAAGGTAGCCTGTTGCTTATCAGCTTGACAGTCATCTGTAGTAGTGAAAAATAGGTTGCTGCAGTCAAGGTGTTCAACCTCACTGGAACCAGCTTTTAACTAAGAACGTAAGACCTAAGCCCCAGCAGCTTCCTTTGTTTCCTTTTTTTGAGGCACTGAGAGCACAAGAAACAATGAGTAGCTTTTTCAGGCTTGTAAGAAATAGGAGCACTAACAATAAACAGTATGAACTAAAACAAACATATTATCTATGGCTTATAATCAAAGCACTTCATTGCTTCGTTAGGATGAAGGTTGTCACCCTTCCAGTACATTCAGTGAAAAACCTGCTCCTAGCTGTTGTCCTATTATCATATCTACTGAGAGCAGCAAGGATATTGGTGCTGCCATATTCAAATGGCAAAACATTTTCTGTGTTTTCCTAGGTCTCTCACTATTGTTGCTATGGTGTCAGCGAAAGCTTGGATTCCATGCAGCATTCATACTCATTGTCCTCCACAAAAGATCGTTGGGGAAAACAAAGCATGTGCTTGTAAGTACTTGAGATTCACAATAGGATCAAAATCTTTGCAAAGTAGATGCAACGTTACTGTGTTGAAGCATGGCCAAGTTGAAGGTGAAAAAAAACTTAACAGTCACAAAAAAACCCACTTACTTTCTTACCATTGTTGATTTGATTAGATTTAAAATTATTTCTGCCCTTACCAATTCTGTGAAAAAGTTAGCTTAAGAAATTCTTTGTCCAATTTTCTTTAAGCAAAAGGTCTGTTTAGACCCCTGCCATACCAAGAAATCATAATAATAAAAGAAACCACAATAAAGCTTTTGTATAGTGAAATGGAACTCAGTGAAAGTGTACAAAATGTCATAGCCATATATTATATATTATTATGAGGTAAATGGGATTTAAACAATCTTGGCTGCTTTTCCAAAATGGTTTTACACAAATGCATAATGGTTTGAGGTTTATACAGAAAGTAAACATTTGACCTAAAAAAGAATGCGAGTGTTGTTTGTAGCAACTTCACAAAATGTAAAAGAAAACATGTGGAAGAGTTAAAGATCAGTTCAGCAACTTAGCTTACCAAACTGTTCCCCCCTGCCTATCAGACAACTTTTAAAAACTTTTCTGACACATTCCTCGTTATCCACTCTGTTTCCCTGTCCTGTCTGGCTCCATATGTGTCTTTTAAATAGCATAGATGAGGGGCTAGTGATAATTTGGCCATCAAACCACACAGTTTGTCCCCACATGGCAATGACCAAAATGTTATTGCTTATAATTCTTGGTGCAGACCCTTTACAAAGGCCCCCGTACAGCTGGAGGAATTGGGTAAATGAGAAGACAGACACTTTGCATCATTATAATGCCATTAGAACAGGTTATTTCCACTGTCTCTAGAAGCAATTATGCCAAAACAGATCTGTTTGTGTCACTGTGTTCACTCCCAAATGCAAACCTAAAGTTGCACTGCAAAAGGCAGTATTAGGCTTTGTGAGGACAGGGAGGCTCTTTTCTGATAGAGAACAAAGCATGAACATAGGTAGGTGAATGTCTTTCTCTTTTCTCCTGTGCTTGCATGTGACGGGCGGAAACGAACATCAAATATAAAAAGAATGCATTTCGTACAATTTTTAAACCTTGGAATTGACAAAAGATGAGGAAACCTATAAGGGTCTTTTTTTGTAGTCAAACACTAATATGCAAAAAACCAACCAAACAAACACACCAAACCAAACCAAACCAAACCAAACCAAACCAAACCAAACCAAACCAAAACAAAACAAAACAAAACAAAACAAAAAGAATTTTTGTACATTGGCATATTGTCAGACTGGAAAGCATGAAATTTAAATGCATGTGTGTATAAATGTATGTGTGTATAAACGTATGTGTGTTTATGTATGTTACAAGTTCTTAAGAACATTTTAATGAGGAAAGATGTTTCTGGAACTGAGAGAATTACTATATTGTGGTTTTCTTTATGATTCACCTGACTGTGATTCTTTTACTTTGGCAAGTTGTACACACATGTTTCTTGGACCTTCCTCCAAGAATATTTCTCTTTCATTAGCTGGCCTTCTGTCTTCTCCACTCCCAGCAGCCTCTAGCTAAACCTCAGATCTATCATAAACAGGAGACTGGGTCAGATGGCTGCAAACTAGAATAGTCTGGACATAACAAAGAGGATTTAAATTGGCAGTCCTGCCATAGGAAGTCTAGCTGTGAAAGCTTCCATTCTGCCCATGTCAGAGTTCACTTCTGTTTGAACAGGCATGACTTAATAACTGTGCCTTGAAGTGCTGCTGTGTGCGTTTCTCTTGAGAACTTCTGTGGAATTTTGGATGAAATCAGAATTTATACTGGATCCCTCAGTGGCCAGATTCCTGATATAGCTGAACAAGTAAAATTATTCATCAGCTGTTATTCAAGAAATATTCTATTTTAACACACATTCTTCAAACAGAAACATTGAACAAATACTGCTATATGAACAAGAGGAAGTGTTTTTTTGGTCATTACATGAAAATTTCAAAATTTTTTGAATGCCCGAACTTTGAACTGGTCACCTTAATGGGGTGGGGGGGGGGGGGTGGAGATGGGACAGGAGGGAAGGGAGAGGGGAAGGAAACAAAAAAACCAACCATGAAACAGAAAAAAAAAAAGACTCAAACCAGAGGCACAGTAATCCTTTCATTGGGACATCAATTCTAGCATCTTGGACCCTGGAGTCATGTAAAAGCAGAAAAATTGTTGGTTTCTCTGTGAAAGACTTACTCCAGCTGAAAGACTGATTCCTAGTGGCATCTGAAAAGAGCCTGTAAAACCCCTTTCAAGGAAAAAAACCAGACACAATAAATCTCACCTCTTTCCAACCACACTCTTTGATTGGAAACAGAGGTGCCTGTTGCCAGATTTAGTATTTCCTCCTCTCCTACACATGTCATTGGAGGAAATATAAAGGTGACTGTTCTATATTGTTTCCTGTAAGGGTCCTCTGAGGGCTCGTGGTAGAAGACAGAAACTCAAAGGGCAGGAACATATACCATGTTAGGGTGCCAAGCAACGCAGCCACTATTATCCACATGAGTGCATAATATAAATTATTCATGTAATCTTGCAAATCAAAGGTGAATCTGCTTCAAAGATAAGTAGACTATTTTGATAAAATATATTGCAGTGAGAAAAAAAAGGCTTTGCAGTTGGTACATAACGGGATGGTGATTTGGACTTCGAAGACCTTATTTACATTGTTTTCTCAACATACATCATCAATTGTTCTAATTAAGTTCTTGACTTGCACTCTGATATCTCGGAATATTATCCCTCTTGAAAAAGCTGTGTGTTTGAGTAGAAGATATATGGATTTATAATGTGATAGTATTTTCATTTAGTAGAGATACTTTATGTATTTTAGAGAGAATAAATCCCATGGGATTTGGAGTTTCGTGAGCTAAACAAGCCTGAAAAAATATTTTGTGTGAGAAAACCACCTGGATTTGAAAAATTATCAATTGATCACTTTAAATTCTGTTTTCAAAACACTATCAGCAGTTTTGTAGTGAATAGATGTGTATCAAAAGAAAGGGGCAAGAACTCCCAGAAAGATTTTTCTGTAGTGCTGTTGAGCTCTCAAAAACATCAGTGTAAGATGACTAAAAGTCCTGGGCTCTGGTTCAAAATCTGACTTCTTTCCTGGCCTTCAAGCCTCTATATTGTAAAAAACTTCTATATACACCTTCATCTCTTTTCATGTTCTACTTTATTCCTTCTGCTTCAGTAATGATTTTAATTCTATGAAATTAATGCTTTATGCATTTCCCACACAAACACTAATTTCAGTGCCTCTTTCATAATTTTCCCTTTGTATTGTGACTAAGCTTGTTCATTAAGTTACAGTTTTTGCCTTCTCCAAATCCGCTTTAAAATCTCATTTATGTTTTGCTGCTTATAATAACAGAATGGAAAAATAATTAGTCCCATTGATAAATAAGCAGTAATTAAATGTTTACAGTGTGCATATTCCTTAGCTACCGGGCCACTAATGCTGCTGATACAATTTTCCTCTCTTTCTTTTCCTCCTCCTCCTTTATTGAGGTGACAATAATAAACTGAGCTGTGACATGAACAACCTCTCAGGGTTTGATTTTACTGTTTTGGTGGGGGTTCTTGACATTTGAAATACTTGTGTCCTGAATACAAAATTAAATTATTTAAATTCCACGTTGTCTCAAGAGAGGTCAGTTTTACCAAACCCCTACTCTTTTGCTGATAACGTGCTTGGAACATTTGTCTTTTCTAGATTGCCATGGCCACAATGTTCCTTTGATTCAGTACTTCTCATCATGTGGAACAACTACTGGGGTACACAATTGCCGTTATGGTCAAACAGGTTGTTGTAGAGCAAAACGCAGGACCCTGAGACACACCTTTGAACCATCTGTTTTTCTGTTTATGTCCTTTGTTCATTACTTAATGAACTTAAGGATGACAGATCTATAATTTATGTTATTTGTATTGAACATCTCAAACTCACAGACATTTATAAATTTTGATAACAGGTTGGGCCATACAATGTAAGAATAAAGTACAGGTCACAGAGTGTACTGCAAACTGCAGAAACTGATGGACTCAATATCATATTGGAACACACCCCAAAAACAGCATCAGGCATTCTTGTTACCAGAATGGTAATTTCCTGGTCTGTATTAATCAACTACTTATAAAGAACTTTACTATTATTTCTGATTTTAGAATGGACTTAGATTAGTCCAAAGCTTCAGTATGTATCAAATCCCAAATGTGGAAGATGTTGTGATGGAACTGATTAAAACTACTGAAATATTTCATGATGAAATACACATCTTCTTTTGTTTACAAATAGTGTTTTGTTTTTGAAAACAAAACTGGAAATTTCAAATTGTAGAAATCATAAAAGCCCTTTTCCAGTGTGACTCTTTAAAATAAAAAAGTAAACAAATAACATTAGTGTTTAACCTTATGTAATAATGCAAGACCGTTGGTTAATCCAGCACATAAAATTATAATAGGGTAAATCATGATAAATTGAGCATCAAATGGAACAAGGATGTAAGAGAAGATCTGAGTTCATAATTGCTACCATACAGTGGAATGTACCTTGGTCACTTCCTGATTTATAAGCCAGCAGCAAAGCATTTTCAGAACTATATGGATATTTTTAATTCATTCTTGGCAAGATCACTTCCATATCTGCCAGATGCTCTGCATTTTGCAGTAGCAATCTGAATCTCTTGTCTGTTATAATATTTCCTGCCATGCTAAACATATCCATTCATGCTAAACATCTATATGCTTGTTGATGTGCAAACGAGCAATCCAACAGGCTAAACTGGCAAGATCAGACCAGCGAAAAAGTTTTTATTGCAGATTTTCAGATGGACATTTTCTGATTTCTCTAAGTACCTCATCAAGGTAGAAATGCACCACTGCAGGCAGCAATTGCTTTGCCTTTAGCTGAATTGCTTCAATAGCATTTTGTGCCAGATTTCTCCAGAGGTTCATGCTTTTTAAAGCTTGAATCATGGTACTTCTGCCATTGCCACTGCTGGGAAAAGCTAAGCAGAGCGAGAAGTGGAAATTGTTGGAGCAGCTGCCACCTGTGCTATGTATGATTGAGCGGAAGCGGCTGTCATGTCAATTTTCTGTGCTTTTATATGCCAGGAGACCCACACTAACCCAGCCCATCATGTATTTTTTCCAATGTCTCAAAAGGTCTGTGGCCCTTGGACCATTGTTAGTGTTCCAGGGTCATGGTGTGAAAAGATCTATATAATCCAATAATAAATTTTACTGGTGGTAGCGTTCACCGTAGTTTTCTGAGACAGAAGGAAAATAAGTTGGAAAGCAGAAAAGTTGGAAAACCTTGACTGAGCCAGGTTTTTCAGTGTTATAGATGGCATCTTTTGCTGAAGTAATTTAGAAAGTCTTGGCAGTGTCCATTCATGAATAGTGACAACAAGGCCTTTCAACAGAAATAAAGATTCTTTCTAAATACTATGTCTTACACAGACAATCTAGCTTTATGCCCAAACTCTTGAAATGTTTTAAAATATGGCTTTTTGCATAGTATTAAAAGAGTTGCTCACAAATAGCTTGTATTTAAAATTTTTATCATGTCATTTATCTAGCAGTTTAGGTTGCCAACTTTAAGCAACCCCACTTGAAAATCATGACTTATTGAGGGCTGATTTCTGCTGCAGACATAAAACCACAAAAGGAATTTTCTGCTTCCTGATTCATGTTGACACCTGCATTTAGTTATTATATCAATCTGGATGGAGCCAGATGAAAGCACTGATGAACTTTTGTATGTGCTGCCTGAAAACATCTACATTTCCAGATTTCTGAAAAATGTAAGCAATAATGTATTCAAGACCTGCTCATAGCAATGTCTAGCTAAACAATGATCACCATGTGTATTTCATTGTCATCTCTAGAAAAGACACAAACAAACCTCTTAATGGAAAACAAATACAAAGGCAGGAAGAGAATGCAGCTCAACTGGGGATGACATCTAGAAAAATGGCTTAAATATGAAAGAAAACATGCCAAACTGCTGGATTTGGTATTCTAGCTGTTACAAAATACACATCAGAATCTGCAGGCTTCTCTTTATATGTGGGAGCTAGGTTTCTTGTAATTTCACGGTGCAAGGGGATGTACACTAAAAAAATAAAGCAGGACCTTTTTTTTAAAGTCACTGATTTTAGCATAATTCAAAAGGCCACTAGGCATTATAAGGATGAATTGACATAAAAAATGTCTCTACAATTTATTTTATTTAAAAGAATAACAGAAAGGAGATTATGAAACCATGTTGGGGGCATTGTTTTCCCCGAAGAAAGCAATATTAAGACAATCATCAAATCAAGATATTCTTCATCAACTCATTCCATTTTCATATTCTATCTCTTTTTATTAATAGAAGAGACACTTCTCACTTACAAGTTTTCAGTTTTCTAGTGTTAGCATGATACCACTCCATAATCACAACAACAAATATTATTATGTTTGTGCCATGCTGGGATGTGACCATTTCTCAGCTGACTGAAGCAATATCCCAGCAAGGCACACAGAATATCTTATTCCTTAGTGTTATAAGTACTTCTTATTTACCATTAGGAGACAATTCCATATTTTGTTTGTGTGAATACTAATAGATGATGCTAAATTTTGCAGAACACTTGAATGAATGCCATTCGGGAGTGATTTTTTTCCCCTTCTCTCAAATGTTGGCAATTTCAGGAAGTTAATTCATCTGCAGTACATTTTGAAATTTTACATTAGGAGAAAATAATTTTGTGGACCTGCAAAGCTGAATTTTTGTGGAATTTCATTAGGGTGCTGCCACAGACATTTTGTGTACCCTTAAGAGCAGTCTCCCCTATGCTTCCCGTGACCTACTGCCAAAACCTATCCAACACAAAAAGCTGAATTTACAACCTGGCAGGACAAGATCACATCCTTCAGGTCCTTCAAGGAAAGGCAAGCACAGGAACTCAAAGAAGACAGAACTCTTTTGTCTTTCAGGTCTTCTGTCGCTCCCTCAAGGTGACTTAGTAAATACTGTACTAATACTTTCATAATGTTGCAGTGGTACAAATTCTGTTTTCCTAGCAATAACATATATAAAATTGAAACGTGAGTGTCCACCTGGTAAAAGAGTAAGGAAATAAGCCTTAAATTTTTGGCTTGTAAGAAAACTTGCAGGCTCTTAGCTTTTGGTCTGTTGTAGTTGGGCAGTTGGAGGATGTCTGTCAGACATGTTTGTATTCTCAGGTTGCAGCATCAGAGTTCTCCTGGTTAGACAATATGCACATTTTTATTAAATACATGCAATGCTGTCTTTTCTACTTTGTTTTATTCAGCTAACATCAATTACCTGTTTTCTTCTTGGTATAAAAATTCTTTTTCTTGTCTTAACTGAGTTATTGATAACATTGTTCAGCAAAACATCTTAGAGAACGCTTACTTGAACATTGGAGTTTGGCAAGCGGTAAACAGTTTGTGGCAGTGAAAATCTTACACCACCATTTCAAGGCCTGAGCAATTTGAGAAGCATAAGCATGAATGAATAAAAATAAAAGCTTATTTAATAAATACTAAGTCTTTACTTTTTAAAACTCTCTCATAAAGGTTTCTGCTTAAGGTTTATTTTCTCAAAAAGAGAAGAGCAAAAGTGGTTTTAGGAGTATTTTTTGCCATACTGTAAATTGGAAAAACAGCACACTTCCATGGAACTCAGAACTCTTCAGCCCTTTCAGGCAGTAAATAACAGTTTGTATTGTGTTATCTGGAAAAATAAAATATTATGCTTTCAGATTTTTGTATTCAGCTACAGATTTGCACTGGGCTTAATGCCTCTTTATTTTCCATGTAAATGGATTTTCAAAATTGTTTCTGTGGAAAAGTGAAGGCATTTTTTTCTATTTTTCCACTTAATGTCATTGAGCTGGCATTTGAATGAATTATGAAAAATCAAGAACCTGAAAGCCATGGCCCTGCTGAAGTCCATTGTACAGTCAGAAGCAATTTATGCAGAACAATGAGAAAAAATCCAATAGAACTGAAAATGTGCACAGAGAAAGCAGCAGTACTTTGCTTTATTAATAATTTACTTCTCGTTTTCATCTTAATTTTTCATATCTCTTTGGGTTTTGCCCTCTTACAGAAGCAGCCACGGCATGAAAAATATCCACTAACACTAACATTTTCAGATAGTTTCTGCTATATTCATTCTTGAGTTTGCTGTAGTTTGTTACAGCAGAAAGTTGGAGCCATTTGCTCATGCTCAGTTTGCAGAAAGGCAGTGACTAAGCATGTGTTTGGCTATTAAGAGAAGACAAGAGGGGGAACAGTTCTGGTTCAGCCAAAGTATTCAGGTTCTAATTCTTATTGTGCCTCTAATTCCCACTGAAATCAATGACAGCTGTACATGGAAATATCTTTGTTAATATCAGTTAAGGTTGTTTTAACACCGAACCTTATTTACATACGCAGACACAGCTACCACAGACTTCGTAGCAAAAAGGCTGAGGCTATTAGAATCTGCCTCTTGAAAGACCTGTGTTTACTGATTTTGTGTCATGTCTATTACAATACAGCAAAGGCTTGGAGAAAAGGGCCAATTAAAGCTGTTACCAAAACTTCAATCACTTGACTTCTGCTGGAGGAAAAGATTTGTCCTTAATTGTCTATATTAGAAGTATGTAATACACATTGACCTTAATTTTTTTATTTGATATTTTTTAAAAGGGAAGCAAACCATTCTTTCTGATTTAAAAGTTAAATATATGTCTGTGACTCTGGGTTTTCATCAGAACCAAAATCACCCTATAATGACACTGAACAGAAGAAAACATAGCAAACTCCTCAGCCATTGGATACTTGCAATTTCTGCAAACAATAGGACATCTTCTCCTGTTGGAATGCTTTAAAAGTGTCTTAGACTCAGCAATGTCAAAGGCTGGAGGATTGTGCAGTGTCAGAATGAGACTTCTGGAGGCTAACAGGGAAACACAAATCAAACACACTGATGAGGTTTCAACATTTCCAATCCACATTCCAGAGGAATCTATCACTGTCAACTTTGCAGTGCCTACTCTGTCATCTGATTCATTTCAGTTTGCAAGTCACCGCCAGGTCTCAAAGGGCTCTCAGTTTGTGTCATGGAATCTAGTGGAGTGAGGAGGAATTTTGGTCATGTACGAGTTCACAAAGTTCTCACTTGGATATTGTCTTCCTGCGTGACAACTGAAAATATATTTATAGTTTCATCCTGAAGGTGATAGTAGGAGCAGACTGTTTTGGCACGTGCAGGGAGAGTGCAATTTTTAGTTACCAGATGTTCAGTCTGATTTTCTTTTTTTTGATCCTCTCTGTATATTTTCTTCCACAACTTTGGATGCCTGCAGTCATCCACAAGTCATAGGGTAAAATAATTTTGGTTTCTTCAGAATACCTTTTTTTTTTTTTTTTGCTATGGCAAGGAGTGTGGCCGAAGAAAAGAAAGAATTTTCAAATACTGCAAGTGGAAAAGCAAACACTGGATGTATCACCATGAAAATCAAAAAGATTAGTTAAGAAAGGTACTAGAATGTTGTAAATTACCACCAAAATCTTGCACAAGTGCTCTAAAGCACCGTACTGGGAAACAAAAGAGAGATAAATATTAATTTTAGCCTATGCAAATTCCGAGCATCCTCTTGTTGCTTTCAGGACTCCAAGCATCATTCTACCTCAGCACTGTACTAAGTAAAATTTCCTGAGCTTTTACAAACAGACAGGAACTTGCTTGCCACATTTTCTAAAAATTCTTTGAGAGTGACAGGTTCAACCTTCCAAGAACAAATGAGGAGCTTGCAGAGTTCTTAGAGGAAAAGCTTCAGCAGTTCTGATTTTTTGGCTTGAGGGAAACTGTCAGAACAGCTTTTTTTAGGAGTGATGATGAGAGTCCCAACCTCATATCCAGCAGTTAGGGCACTGATAAAGTTCCTTTCATGGCTAGAAACTTGAAATTAATCTCTCAAAGCAGGCCACACAAAGAACTTCAGAGAAGTGCTTCTCATCACTGTCTGTCTGGATTTCAGATCAGCAATCAGGTGTCTTCAGCTAGTGGTTATGATCTCATTTAGATAGAGCATGAGAAAAAGGCCCCCAAAACAGGGAACTCCGGAAGTCAGTAGCCTTTATCATGTAGAAGTATTACACATCATATAACATTCTTGATGTTCTCTTTACAAATATTCCCAGATTTATTTGAAAAGAAGGAAGTAGAAACAGTCTAAAAAAAACCAACTACAATAAAAAACTTGTTTGTTGTAATCTCATGTTCTGTTTAGTTCTGTGGTGTATTACAGGTAACACAGCAAGTTCTGTACAAATGTTTACATATTGTATTTATTAATGGCGTAGAAAGCAACAAGCTATGCCAGGTCCCCATAAACAGTGAGATGATTTATAGGGGATAGTTATTCGTGGAATCGGTAAGTATCTATCCTCAATTCTGCACTGTTAACTGATTTTTGAACTAGCAAGTGTTCCTGCTGCCACATTTTTATTTTGTTTTTAATGGATTCTTGGCTGCCCAAGACCAGTTGTTTTTTGGGTTTTTTATTTGTTCTGCTGAATGTCTAATCATCTTGTCTTTAAAGAAAAGCAGTAATTAATAGAAACCAACTAATACTTTCCTGAAACTTGAATTTACTTCATATCAGATCTCCTAACAGAAGGTTTATGAGCTGAATAATGAAATACCATTTGCAGAAAACATAAAAGCTACACTAACTCATAAATCCCACGAAGGCAGGCACTACTGGAGGAACATGCTGTACACAGCCAGTGGGCATTCATCACAAACACCTATGGAGCGCAGCAACCAGAAAATCGATCCAAAAATCTGCTGTTAATATGGCTGTTTGGATATCCCTAATATTTTCTCTAGAGACTGAGTTCATGCTACTCTTCCATGTGCCTCAGCCAGTAAGATAGGACTGACTCAGACCACAACTATATCAGTTTAAATTCTTAGTCATTGTGGTATTCACTGGTTTTCACAGACTTGTTTTTATTTTATGATACAAAACATTTGAAGAGCTTACTTGGACAATTTCATAGTACGAATGTAAATGCCACAAGAAGATCAAAAGGCTTGATGTTTTCTCATTTAAACAGCTCTGTAAGATACATTTTTTAAATGTGAAAATGCCTCTGTAATTTATTGTTAGAACTCCACATGGTTCTAACACATAAGCACTTTTTCTTCTGTTGGTATTCACTCATTATCATAATTTTTAATGTATTTATCTTGCAGACAAATTGAGACCCAAATCTCATTTCATTTCGCTGACACACCCTTAATGGGTTCTACTGAAGCTAAGAAAACATGTATTTAGTGGTTTAGGGAAAAATCTGGAAAAGAAGGTTTATTATTGGAATTACTACTTCTTTTTCATCATAAAAAGATGTGTGTATGTATCTTGATACATACAGGGCAAGAAAGTTAATTTAACAGGCTTCAATTGTGTTATAATAATATATATATATAATTGTATAATAATATAATAATATAATATATATAATTGTGCTATAAAGCACAGAAGTATATTCTCCAGGAAAAACCTAAATCTTCTAAATGAGCTGAAGTAGTTTTACAATAATCTTCTAGCTCAGAATGAAACCATTAGAGTGTCTTATTTCCTGAAGAAACTGGTTTCTGGCAAAGCAGTTGAAGAGACAGAAATGGAAAAAAAAATCATCAAAAAATATACCAAAAATGATTCCATAATATTGTTTCATTTTGTTTTGCTTTTAAACCTAACTTTAAAAAAATTAAAGTTAGTTTAAAAAATTAAAGATTAAAAAAATAAAAATAAAAATAAAAATAAAAATTTTTAAAAAAGAGGGGGAAAAAAAGAAACAGAAAAGAATAAAAAGAACCAGAGATAGAGAAAACTATTTAAAGTATTTTTCCTGCAGAATCTTTTAAGACTACAATTTACACGGTTATGTTTACATGGTTATATCAGCTCACCATATGATTCTTGAAAATATTTGAGGTCACTCTCTCCTGGGGATGGAAGAACAGGAAGTAATATAAGTTATCTCCTTCCTCCCACCCATTCATGTAAAAATCCACAGTGCTCAGCTCTCGGCTGTGAGAAGGTCAGGAGAAGCCCTTCCACAGGGTAAAAGAGACTTTGAATCGTAAGTGTAATCTCACTAAATAAGAAGTGATACACACTTGATAGAAGTATATGAATCACCTAGTAGGTAGATGTTCTGCCAATTTCTCAGCAAAACTAAAGCCCTAAACCATGAATTTCCTTCTCCTTAATTAAACACAATAATCATCCTGTACAATAATTCTCAGTGTGCTTGTTATCAGAACAAATGTATTACTCTTCCTAAATTTTTAACACGAAAAAATTCTCTGAAATCAAATATTAATCACTCCACATCGTGGCATTTCCTTTTATCACTTCCAAATTTGCAAACTATTTTTTTCAACAAAACTACTCCCCTAGTGTGTCATGTCTACTTACTCTTGCTGCTCCCTTCCAAGTTCTATCAGTGTATCAACAAAGCCTACACATTTACTTTACCTGTCGTATCTCCACCCTTTCCCTTGGAACTGTTCTTTTGATGACCTCTGTATAGCTAAAATTTTAGAGGCTCCAATTGTCCTTAATTTTCTTGTTTTCCTCTCAGTTGTAAACTACCTTTTACATGATAGTACCAGACCTGCAATCCAAAATACATTCTCAGCTTTTATTGATTTCATAACAGAATAGCTGCTTACTACATTCCCTGGTTGATCTAAAGTCAAGTATTTAGCAGTTTTCAGTGAAATAGTTCTGTTCGAGGCTCCGTTGATGGACACTTTTAATACACCACTAGAAGGTGCTTTTTTGTGTTAAGAGTTTTTAAATTCATAACCTCTTGAACTAAAAAATCTTTCTCCTTTTCTATTCACTTCTTCAGTTCACATGGATCATAACACAAAACTTTGCCTTCATTTAGAAACCAGACCTGCTGAAAACAAAGCCCTTATTCCTTCCTGCAGGTCACTGATCTGCAGAGTATGCAAAGTTACGCTGCCAATGACTCCTACCAACCTACTTTTCACCTAGCTGATATTCTTTCCACATATTTCAAGTCTTCTGCTTCTTTATCGGGACACTACTAAATTTATTTCACAAAAGTCATTCATGTTTAACAGTTGGACTGAATGATCTTAGCGGTTTTTTTTAACCCAAATAATTCTCTGATATAGAGACCATAGAAGTCACCAAAATTCATTTCAAAATCTAGGATTGTTTTTTCTGTGTATTCGAATATTCAATTTTCTTTGAAAAAGTCAAAGTCCATTTGTGTATTTGGTGTTATCTATTTCTGTTCACCTGTTTCTAATTAAAACGTTTCTCTTTTGTTTTTAACCTTACCTCTTTCCTTATTAGAGATTTTAGACATCTACCAGGTACTTTGCCATAATGCCTCTCAAAGACATTATACTAGCCTTGTTTTGTAATTTCACCTGTATTCAAAGACTGTAGACTCATCACATTTTCTTTGTATCATAAAGACTTTTTTTAATATAGTTTGTTAAAGTTCTATTACATTTTCTAGAATTCTAGTCTAGATAGTAAATTTTAAAGTTGTCCTCATTTTTTTCTTTTATTTTTGGTGAGATACCAATTGCATAATATGTCTTTATTTCATAGGTCACATAGTTTATGAAAAATAAATATTTCTTTTTGATGTTTGTTTCTTTCTTCACCTTCTGTCTCCTTATAATAAATACTGTCTGAAGAATTTATAATATTCAGGTGAATTGCTTCTGTTGATAAGTTTTTCTAGTAGTCTATCTTTGCAGATAGAACCACTATTATCTTAGTCATACTTTAAACATTTTGTTCATTTTAATTTTGTAAATATTCACTTCTATGTTTTTTCTCTGATACAAGCTCCGGAAGGCCATGTCATAAAAAAGCTGACAGATATTTAAACAAAGTTTAAATCTTGGAAATTATTTTAACATAAATCCTAAGTACTCAAGTGCCTCTGAAATCAGTAAGGTTGTTGGTCTCAACATACTGTGGAAGTCTTTATAAGCCTGACTTTCTCGTTTTTGTTGGTTTTATAGAATCACAAAAAGTCTTGGATTGGAAGGGACCTTAAGAATCACTGAGATCCAACCTCCTGCCATGGTCAGGGACACCTTCCACCAGACCAGCTTGCTTGGAGCCCCATGCTATGTGGCCTGGAATGTTTCCAGGGGCATCCATAACTTCTCTCAGCAATCTGTTCCTGCATCTCATCACTCTCACAATCAAGAATTTTTTTTCTGTTATCTAATGTAAACCTACCCTATTTCAGTTTGAAGCCATTCCCCCTTCTCCTGTCACTACATACTCTTGTAAAAAGTCCCTCTCCTTTCCTGTGGGCTCCCTTCAGGTACTGAAGGGCTGGAATTAGGTCATCCCAAAGCCTTCTCCAGGCTGATCAATCCCAATTGTCTCAGCCTTTCCCCACAGCAGAGGTGCTCCATCCCTCTGCTCACCTTGGTGCCTCCTCTGGACTCTCTCCAGCAGCTCCATGTCCTTCCTGTGCTGTACCCCAGCGCTGGGGCAGCTCTGCAGGTGGGGTCTGACAGATTGGGGCAGAGGGGCAGAATCCCCTCCCTGCCCTGCTGCCCACGGGGCTTTGGATGCAGCCCAGGACACCCTTGGCTCTCTGGGCTGGCAGTGCCCATGGCTGGCTCGTGTCCTGCTCTCACCTATCAGTGTTTTACATCCACCATGTTTTACAAAATTTTTCAGTTTCTTCAGTATTTCTGAAATTTTTGGACTTATGAAATTTTTCCATCACAAGCTCCTAGAAAGAGACCTCTGTGTATTAAACAGCAATCATAGTGAAGACTTTCTGAACTTCAGCCTCTTCAAAAAAATCTTTTTTTTTTTCTACAGCATAAGTCATTCTAGGTAAATTTTCACCAGAATTAAATTGGATTACTTTTGCTTATTATTATACCCACTGAAATATCTAAAAATGTATCTGGGAAGGCTCACAACTGGTTTGGCATCTGAATTGATTCAGTCACCAACTCAGCTGATTAGATGGAAAGTTCTGATTATTGGTCTTGTAGCCTACATTAATTGTTCCTGCAACTATTCCATCAGAAAGTTCACACAGAGAAAAACTTTATTTAAGGCTCAGATCCCCAAAGATAACTGAGTGAAAAACTTAAAACAATGGTCAGGTTTGGTTAAGTTGCACCTGAGTCACATCTAACAATCTAACTTCTAGCAATCTAACAATTGCTTACATCCTAACAATATTTTTGTATTTACATTTTTGTTCTGTTTTGCCTGCTGTCAATCAACTGTTTTTATTTATTTTCTAATAAAGCTCAGAAGGATTTCATAATTACTGCACCCCAAATAATCCTGATGCATTATCAGTCCTACTAAGTCCCTTTTTTTCCCCTTCTTCTGGGAACTGTGAATATTACCTTAAACTGTCACATAAAAAATCCATTTCAAAGTCTCCTGTTTCTCGCAGTATCCAACAGGTATTTAGAGAGAGAATATAGTAAACAATGACAACAACTCTTCCAACTCCAGAAACTAGAGATGTATGAATTCCTGGCCTAAGGATTACAGCCAGGACTGCAACTTTGGAGGTCACTAATGCAGTTAATTCTTTTGTAAGCGAATTCTGTTTGGTCACAACAGTGTTCTGGAGCAATAAGTAAATTATACACTACCATGAAAAAACATTTTTTCTGCTCTGTAGACACCTGTTAGTCAATCATAACTCTTTTACTGTCATACATCATAAATTTATTTCCTATATACATTTTTCATAGATTTTTTGTTTCATATTCTTGTCGGCTTTTTTTATTTATTTCTCTTTTGAAAGGTCAGATGCCCCAGTCAATGTACCCTGGAGTTTAGTTAACACTAGCCGAAGAAAAGTGAAAAAAATTCATCTTGTGTAACCTGCAACATCCAGAATTTCCTGCTCTAGACATGTCTAATCTCTTCTATCTGGAATTCATTTGAAGAGGGGGTAAAAAAATTAAAAAGCAGTGTGAAGAAAAAAAAACTATTACAACTACCCCTGTAGCTGTTTTCCAACAAAACACGATAAACCTATTATCACAGTTTTTATTCCTGAGGCTTAGGGACTCCTTTCTCTAAAAATGTACAAGCAGTTTATTAAAATATGATGTATACAGCTCTGTGAGATAACAATTCACACAAGCAACATAGGAGTGATGATAAAAGACAAAGGAAAATATCTCCTGTGAGAAGGTAGTTTAAGTAGCTTACTTATTCAGTGGCATTCATGAGAAACAAATTAACCAGGCAGACACTAAAAACGAAGGGTACTTATGAGTGAGACAATACAAAATGCAGTGCCATGAATATTGCTGTATGAGTGTCACCTTTTTTCAGGGTTTTTACAGCATGATTGAAACTAAGTTTACATAGGCCCATCAATTTGAGAATCTAGATCAATTTTCATTTGCATAAATAGGCTCCAAGTAACCGAGAGCTAAAGGCAAACAATAGTATTGTCTGTAGTTTATCCCATGATAAATAGGAGAAAAACGGTTTAATAGCAAAGACCATAATTATCCACAGCTCTCAGTTTACAATTAGTTTTCTTTGACAGTTAAAGTCATAAATGCCAGCTGTAATCATGTGTTCAGGTTGATTTAGGCGCTGCCAACACTGCAAGAGATCTAATCCTCTTTCTTTCCGTCTCATAATGAAATAATAATGCAAATTCACCACACTGATGGGATGACCCATGTGAATTTATTATAGGCTTGGAGAAGTCTCTTGAAAGGGATAAATTCTTTCTGGGTACAGACTTGAGGTAATTCAAACCAGACAAGAAAAAAAATGGAGCTGTCATCAGAGGCCAGGATATGGAATGGATTTAATTTGTATGAATAGGCTTTTTAATAAGTATAACAGGGCTAAGCTCCAGCTTTACTATGGGAATATTACTGCTGTCATTTTCCAAATCTGGATAGACTAACTTTATTTGTGGGATGAAGATGAGCTCCAAGCCTCAATTCTTGTTACACTGCAGTTTGCAGCGAACAAAAAGATACTGCACAGTGGACAGGCCTAGTGACCAGATCTTCTAATTATTTGAGTTAAGACAAATGGAACAATTAGGTCCTCGTAAAACCAATTGTGGTACTCAGTGACACATACCAACCTTTCTTGTAGAACAAACTCTACCTTTTAGTTAATGTTCAGATTTTTATCAGGTAAGGCTTGTTGTCAGTATGATAGAATACTTAATTATTTTAACTTCCAAGGGCCTTTTCAGCAAGTGAAAATATATAACACTATGTAAAAGGGTAATTGTTCTCAGTAAATAAACAGATCAAGAATATAGAGAATGAAACTAAAAATTACATAATACAAATGTAAGTTTTAGCCATGTATTACATCACCACAAGATACAGCCCAATTAGTGAAATAAAAAGATTTCCAAGCAAAAAAGAAAGTCTTAATTTCATTAAGCAACTGTCAGAAGTTTCCAGCTATCTCCATGGGGTTCACAGACATCATTACCACTACCCTGTTTTATGAAACTACTGTTCTGGCCACAGCAGGCTGCCCACATTACTAACACTAGGCTTCCACTGAAAAGACAAGGCAAGATCAATAGTACAGATTTAAAGAGACATGACAAAATGAACCCTTTTCTTTTTACTTTCTAATTTGTATGAATTATCCACTACAAGTTTTCTGGTTTCTCAAACCGAAACAATTTTCTCTGCAAAGATAATGGAAGCAGTCTTTCTCATTTGTCTTGCATACAAACAGATCCTCAACACAAAAAATACTGTTGCTCACACACTTGCCAAAAGTTTTAGTTTTCTGGTTTAAGAGCTATGAAAATGGTCCTGTTGAATGACCAAAATGAAAACCAATGCCAAAGGATTTGTTACCTTTCTATTCAAAGTAGCATAATAATTTACTTCACCTATTATTTTCAGTTTCATGCTCTGCTCAGTTAGGCTCTAGCATGCCTGAAAGTCTTCTCTTGGTTTTGTTAGAACAAGAACATGTAGCATTTCTGCTGTATGGTGTCAGGCTTATTGGATATTATTGATGAGCAGCTACAGCTTTTCTTCCTTTATCGCTTGAATACTTCACTGTTTTAACATTTCAGATTAAATACTTAGTGCAGAAATTTTATCATTTAATTAAAACAAGGTAAATAACCATTTAAATTCAAAGCAAGGCATAATGAGGGATACACAGCAACAGGTATGTTTGGAAGAGATAATAACTTTCCACTTAACTTCATTCCTGCAAACCCTTAGTTTCATGAAGTATTTCAGGAACTCCTGTACACTTACCTTCATTTTGGTCACAAAATAGTTTCAGTGCATAAGGATTTGCAGGAGCAAGAGCTGGGAGAGAAATGGGAAAGTAATAAACTCTGTTAAAAGTTGATTGGAGCTGTTTCAAGATCTGTACTTTCAATCTGCACTGCAGTACCAAAACATATGCATGCATGATGCCATGTTGAGAGGATATACATTTAAAACAGGTAAAAAAGGTTAGCGAATAGAGTTATTTAAAGGAATAATTTTACAATTGTCTGAAAATTGCATATTTAATAATAATAGAAGTGGGTAGTTCACAAAGTAAATTCACATGGGGTCTGTGAATTCTGCTATTGAGCCATCATTTTGCACTAGAACCATACATGGCCACTAAATTCCAGCAGAATGAATACTGAGATCATACTGATGTAGTTTTAATTGATTAAACAAGACCTTGAGGATGACAGTGGAAAATATTATCTGATTGAATGGTCAGCTTGTAAATAACCTGAAGAATATAAAGTAAAATTAATTTATTCATACTTTAGACTAGTGTTTGCAAGCATGTCACTCACTATTTCAAAAGTGTTACCAGATTTTCTTCCAACAGAAAGGTATACATCATGTTATAGGGAATAAATCCATGCTCTTCTGCATCAACTGCACTACACTTTGTGAAAAATATGTTTTAAGATTATTTCTACAATAACATAATTCCACTCTAAAATTTCGTAGACTTAGTCTTTGATATATAACTTTGCTTCACACTATTCATCTGATAACCAATTTTTTTGAAGTTCCACCTGGTAATTATTTTTTTTTAAACCTCCCTTGTCACTTCTAATTGCACTCTTTTGAACTGGATCTTTTGCTGATGCCACCTCTACCTGATAAGTCTCACCAATGCCATAGTCTGATCCCACAGTGTTTTCTCACCCCACTGAAAGGGACTGCATTCTTTTATGGAATATGTGGTCCCCTCATCTTTTGCCAGATGGGTCAACATTAATAGCACTTGAGGGTGAGAGGTTGCACTGCCTGTATAAGAGAGCAAGGGAAAATACCCTCTGTATATTTTAATGGGGAAACTGAAATCTAGACTTGCAACTCTTCCTAACATCTGCCAGTTTTCTTATATCTTTGAGTAGATGGCACAACACTGCACATTGATACCTTTGGAAACTTAAGTTGGGCTACTAAATAGCTTGACATCAGGAAGAAACAAAAATTTCTAACCAATATTTCAGGTCCCAGATCCAGGCTAGGGAAGATTTTGGTTAGTTCTAGAATGATCAATGTGTTTGTTATTCTAGCAGTAACATTTACAACTACAATGCTGTCTAGAGAAAGTATTAAAAAGAAAACACTAAGTAGTCTCTATTATTTTTCAGGTTTTCACATATACTTCTTTTTAGCAGCTTTTTTGTGGTTTTCTAAACATTACTTTTTTGTATTTGGATGCCTATATCTGGATATTTGTCTGCTTCTGTTTAAGGTTCCATTAAATTCTCTAACTATCAGTATCTCTTTTTTTTTTTCTTTTTTTGGTAACAAAGGTTAAAATTATTTTTGTTTTAATTTTTACCCCCTATTAGTTTTCCTAATGTATTTTTTCTTCAAGCCTTCTAAAGTTTCTTTGGACCTCTCACCTGGCTCCCTCACCACTTTTCCAGTCTCTTTCCATAAATACAGCCCAACCTTCCATTGAACTACCATATGTGCAATGGCAAGACTAAACTTAATCCTCTTTTAAGAATAAAAGCCTTCAAAAATCAGCCATTGCATGGTGTCATTTATCAGAATGAAATATATATTAGTTTTCAGAATGCTCCAATGAAACCATTGTACAAACAGACACCTTGTAGTTATTTTAAAAATTATAGCTTTTCTTCAGCTTTTCAAGGGGAAAAGAAACATAATTGGAGGAAAAAATTGTGATTTTCCCTCAAAGCTCCCCCTTGTTTGCACCTAGTCTTTCCCTCCTACTCAGTATGCCGTTATACTCAATTTTAATTGTGAGCTACAAATGATGTCCTGAAGCATTTTTTCTTTTACAGCCATTAAAAATCTTTAAAAAATGAGTGCTAACACACTTTAACTGCTTGTGAAAATGTTACTACCACCACATTAGTATTTTTCCCCAGGTAAATAAACAAGAGTGCACTTCAAAAGGTGTTTCTGTTAGAGGAGAGATCAATTGAATTTATACCTCAAACTTATCTTCAGCTCATGTAAAATTGCCCGCCACGTGAAATTTTCAAAGGGTGTTTCTTTCTACGGCTGTTAAGAAGCCATCAAAACGTGAAGTCCTACCAGAAGGATCATAGGATCATCAAAGGTGAAAGAGACCTTTAAGATCACCCAGTCAAATGGTCAAACAAGGAAGAAAACAAAAACCTGTTGGTACACTTGGTTCTGATTTTTTCCCCCTTTTATATGAAGGCAAATTAGATTTTGAAACATTTTGAAGGGATTAATATGTGGCACAAGAAAGCAAAGGGCATAAAAGGTGAGGCTACTTTATTTATATGTGAAAAGGGTACTGTACATGAATAATCAATGCAAGTTTTCCCATTACACAAAGGAAAAGTAGGTAATATTTTAATATTGTGAGGATAGGCAGGTTTCTGGTGTCCTTTGTCAGAAAGTAAGCTAGAACTTTTGAAATATTAAAATGGTGTGCTGACAGATGTCTTAATAATTGTATGTTTTATATATACATAATATTTCAAAGACCACAAGGGCCTCATGCACTCTTTCTATCTCTGAAAAGAAACCTCTTAAAGAACAAAGGGAGTTGTTACAATATGAAAATGGACTGTATATGGAACTCATACAGAAAAATATTGCAGGATGCAATCCTTCGAGAAAAATACTTGAGGTTTAGTGGCATGAAAGGTGTAGATAGATTCCACTCCATTCTTCTCTTTTTTTAGTAGTATCACAGCAGTTTGAATTTAACCTCTACACACTCACTTGCTAGAACTCATCAGAGGTTAATATATCTCCTATCACCATGCCCATGAGAAGAGTTGACCTTCTTGAAGAAGGAAAACTGCACTATGCAGAGAGAAGTTGGTACTAGAATACCTCCCCAAGCAGCAAAATATTTTCACTGCTTAAGCAAAATTTCCTGCATATTGCTGGAGTCTTCAGATGCATCAATACACATATGGCATATGGGTCAAGCAGGAAAAAGAATGTACATGGATCATATGGCATGTGAAATAGCAGCAGGAGGAAGATCCATAAATAAACTGCTTGCTTGTATTCTGTCCTACTTCAATCCCCAATCTCACACAATAGACTCCCTTTGTACTACTACAAAGAAGCTTGCCATGGTGCCCAAAAGAGAGGCTTAATTTGTGCTTACAAAAGACAACGCATGTAGTGCTTTTAAAAGTACACACTGAAAATGTGCGGTACAGTCATTACAGGAATATTTATGTGAGGAAAAAAAGCATTACTTTTTTTCTGGTATAAAGAGACATTAGCTACTTTGACTTCTGTGCAAATCACATTTACCCCTAAAAGGTAATCTGTCACTTTTCATGTGATGCTGCTGCTGAAAAACTGGCTGTGTTCATTTCAATACTGAATTATTCGTTTCTCCTCTACAAAGAAGTAAAATTGCTTGATTGTTCTGTAAGATGTTTTTCTCCTTTCAGGTAAAATGTCAGAGGTTAATCATGACTCCCTTAGTGCAGGACATTTTTGTCAAAATGAAATGCATAATCAACAGTTAAAACAATTGAGCTGTTTTCCTAATGTCTAGCTTTGTGGACCTAGATTAACTCCACAAGCTGTCTTTCATTATAAATCAGATTATCAGCACTGCCGCATTGTTTCTCAGATGACAGTTATACAGAGTTGAATATCCATCAGATTCCTTTAGAATTGTTACCTTTTTGTACTAACACTTTACTGACTTTTGAAACAATTACACAATAAGAGATTAAACCAACCAAATCCCATACAGCTAGGTAATAATGAAATACTTAATTGCTAATAATCAACACTTATATGAATAATCATTTTAAGAATTACTTTTATTTATAGTAACTATAATGGCCTAATTCGTATGGATGATGGGAAATAAAAATGCTGTGCATGCGCAAGTATAGACATCCAAACATAGACCAAAAAAAAAGAACAATGGAGAGATATCAAACATAGCATTTTTGGTTATTACAATCCATGCACATGAACATGTCTGACAGCCAAAGGATAAAAACTCCTGCTGTTTTCACACTGAATGAGATTTAGAGGAGGAAACCATATGCTCTCTGACAATCTACATCCCTTCTGTGTGGAAGGAGTTCCCTATCTGCCTGCAGTGCTTTCAAAGAGTGGGTTTATCATTATCTTCGATAAGAATATCAGAATTTCCCATTTAACTGTTTAGTTGAATGACGTGAGAGACTTAGTAATGTCTAATATGGATGAACCACTAGAGAAAGACAGTGATACTCCTCTGCTACTTTTGCAATGGCATGGCAGACTTCAGAAAGTATTTAGCAGAAATTCTGTGAGTGGAAACACTACCATGGAGCCTCTACAAATTACATTTAAATTGCATTTTGTGCATCCTATTATGAATTATTAAATAGACAAGGGAGTGGAAGGGGATGGGGAATTTGTGATGAAGGCGGGGGTGGGAATGAAGAATGAATCACTTTGCAGATAAATTTTGTTTTGCAATGGAATATTAGAATATAATCTTCTTTGTACATAATGGTATGGAAAGTAATAGTATTGTTGGTATAATTATAATTAGAGGTTATATCCTGACGTTCCAAAAATACAAAGGTGCAGGTATGTGAAGTTATCTGTTAAGGTGCATGGTGACTTATAGTTTTCCTAACACCATCATTATCTCCTGCCCGCCTTTGGTTCTCCAATTTAGGAACATTCTCTGTGTCTGTTTTGATCCATGGATCCTCTTCTGACTTTCTACCTGAAGTCTCTAGGAATATAAAATTCCACAAAAATGTTCCCTACAACTAACTGCTTCTATTCCCACAGAGTTAGAGTCATTTTAGTGTTGAATAACTGGGTGTGTAGCCCATCACCAAACACTACATTATAATTACTAAGTAGTCGTCCATCGGCATCTTCATCAACAGCAGAACTTTCAGAGAGTATTCAGGAAACTGGAGTGAATTTAAAACACAGCAGAGGTCAAATCATTGATAACTACTGTGTGTTATATAGTTGGGTAATTGATACCATTCACACTGAATATGAAAGACCCTCTCTTTTGCCAGAATGCATTTTTATGCCTAATTATTTAAATACTTCATATCAAGTGTGATATTTGTGTGTTCAGGAAGGGAGACATAATATACCTCCTTTTCCTCCCTAAAACAAAGACAACCATATTCAGTTTGAGGGAGATTTTGCAAAAATATTGAGGAAAAAGGAATTAAGTGAGCATTTATTTGATGCAGGGGCAAAAGGAGGATGTAAGACCCCTTTTCCCCACTAGTAAAGGAACCCAGCATGCTCTGTACAGATGCAGTATAACTCTTTAAGTATGATCTATCTTGTTTGACATGGATAGGAGCTTTGCCACATTCAAAGCCAAATTTTTACTCTTCTGCTGTTGTTTTTAAGACTGACTTTTTCTAAATTTATTGCTGGTGTGTATTTTGAAAGTGGTGGGAAGGTAACATAAATTTCAGGGTCTTTCTGCTCACAGTGAGAATATCCTCATTCTTCTACTTTTACGCTTTCTCAGAAAAACAGGTTTTGCCTTTACCCTAGCTCTCTAATATCACTCCATGGAGCAATGGAGTCATTCCTGATCTGAGATATGGTAGACAGCTCAGCAGAAGAAAGATGTGCTTTGTTGGTTTTTCAGTAACTCTTTTAACACCATAATCTATTTCTACATGTGGTGATGTGACAACAGAGAAGTCATAGCTTGAACAAGTTACATTCCATATTTTGTTTTTTAATTGAAAACAAAATATGCTTTTTAAGCCTACTATTCTTTCAATTCATCAGGAATAAAATCTGCTTCCTATTTAAATGACCTTATGAATGTTACCCTTAGCAGTTAAACGTCTTTATAATTATAGGATTTCTGCCATGTATAGCATCAAAATTATCAGAGGCTTCAGTCTACTATGGAAATGTTACAGTGAAGTCCAAAAGATTTCTTCTTAAGAGAAGACAATCTATTTAATAAAGTTCCAAAACAATGTTTCACTAAAATGAAAAAAAAATAAATAGTCAAAAAAGGATATAAGCATTCATATTTGCAGCAAAATTAGCTTTTGCCTACTAAACATATGGAGAAAAACCTTTTGGCTAAGCAGACTGGTCAATAATAATAGAGCCAAAGCATAAACTTAAATCTGCTTCATGTCTTTGAGGGATAACCTTTTAAATACAACTGTGTGCATTATAAAAGTATTTTCAGATCTGATTATTTTTGAGGGAATAGAAAGCATAACCTATGAGAATATATCAAGAAAATGCTATTTGTCATCACTGAAACCCCACCTGCAGAGCTGCCCCAGCGCTGGGGTACAGCACAGGAAGGACATGGAGCTGCTGGAGAGAGTCCAGAGGAGGCACCAAGGTGAGCAGAGGGATGGAGGACCTCTGCTATGGGGAAAGGCTGAGAGAACTGGGATCACTCAACCTGGAGAAGAAAAGGCTTCAGGGAGCTCTTAGGGACCTACAAGAGTGTTGGAGAAGGACTTTTTACAAGACTATGTAGTGACAGGATTAAGAGGAACGGCTTCAAACTGATGGAGGGTAGGTTTAGAACAGATATTGGGAAGAAATCCTTTACTATGGGGCACTGGCAAAGGTTACCCAGAGAAACTGTGGCTGCCCCATCCCCAGAAATGCTCAAGGCCAAGCTGGATGGGGCTCTGAGCAACCTGGTCTAGTGGAAGATGTCCCTGACCATGGCAGGTGGATTGAAGCTCAGTGATCCCTAAGGTCCCATTCCAACCCAAACCATTTTATGATTCTATCATCCCTTGAATTTGTGATTTCTCTTATGATTACTACAAACTCTGTGCAGAGCAAATATGATTTTTGAAACTTTAAAAAAATAATGCTTAACTATAAATCCATTCACAGGGCTATAAGCTCTCTAAGAACAATATAGAAAAGATGGGAGGACACTAGCTTTGTGCAATAGATTAAATAAATTTCTCAAAACACACACTTTTATCTATTATCTAGTTATTTCTATCATAGTAGATGCAGTGTTATTCATTGTCTGTTCTGTACTTTCCCACTTCTAAATGCAAAGGGCCTCATAAAAGGGCACAAATGCATACAGTGTTTAATAGTCTTTTTATCATGTAGAAAACATGTATGTGTAACAAACATGTTGTTCCAATTAATTTGACAGTGGCAAGAATATGCAATGAGTTTTTTCCTTTCATGTTTTCCTCAAAAGCATGGGCTCTTTTCTTATGAGCCATTTCTTTCATCACATCTGGAGAAAGTTATATTCCCTGAAACAGTACCACTTCTGTGCCTAACAAAATGTATACTACAGAAAATAAATGTTCTCAGAAGAATCAGTAATAAGAATTAGTAACTTGCACTGTGAATGAAGGGCATTCAGTAGTATAATCTGTACACAAAAGTCTTGCAAGGAAGGATTCCCACAAATACTTTTGTAATTTCCATGGGTTTAGCTTGCTATTTGTGCTGATCAAAATTCTAAGTCACTGCTCTTGGGAAACTACCTTGTATCATTTACAATATCTTCTGAATACTGACTCATATTTTTTACTCATTTTTTCTTACTTCTTTTATACTGTGTGAGTCACAGTGAGCCCAAATCCTGACTGAGGTACTGTCAAATCCCTACCAAAAAGTTGATAGGAATAACAAAGACACAAACAAATTCCGTCCATCCTAAATCATTTATTAAGAAAGAAATTAAGCAATCCAGTGAAAGACTCTTTTTTATTTTGTTTGTTAATGAATACTCTTAGAGTAGAGTGTCTCCGATTCAACCGGGAGGCAGGTTCTCTAATGTTTCGAAGGATTTTTTTAATATTCTTAATCTTCCCAGAGTTCTCCTAATGACCATTCTAAGTCTGACCTACTAATATGTCTGCCATTTCTGCTTGATATATATAAACATTCCAAAATTTCAGTTGTCTCAGGGAATTGTTAGGGATCAAAAGATTTTTCACAATAGGGAGCCTCGACAACAAAGTATAAATGAACATTATGAATTCACAAAGATAGAAAGTATCAAATTAAACACAATTTTGCCATATATACCAGGCGCATATATCTAGAGCTAGAAATTTTACCTATACCTAGAATTAGAATTTTTTCCCACACATGTATTGTATAGGTTGCAGAACTGCTCTATATCAAGCCTTCTCTGAATGCCCTTGCAGGTGTCTCTGTTGCCACAGCAGAATCCCAACCTTAACATCATTTTTCACACTATAAAGCATGAGATTAGTCTCTTTGGTCTCAGGGGGTATCAGTAATACGAATAACTTAAATATAATGCCGTATTTATTTTCTTAAGCGTGCAGAAGAAACATGTAATTTATTTTCCAGGTTTTCATAAAAATTATCTTTTCTGAAAACAAGTTCCAGTAAGCACAGCTTTTTACACACTGTCATCCTGAAAAATCAGACAGAGAGCATCCACACAAAAACTGCAACAAAAGATTCTGTGCACAGCTGGTAGCAATCAGAGGTCTAATATTACCCTATCACCAGAGGGACCACTCATCAGGGCTGCCCAATGACAAACGACAGAGAGGAGAAACAAAATATTTTTTTCCTTAAGAATTAGACCATATAGAAAATAGCTTGACACAGAATATATAAACAATAAAGCAAGTACTTTATTTTAAAATATATTAAACTGCCAGCTTGGTATTTCAACCCCTGGTTCAGCATAATGCTTTTCTAGGTACTGTAGCAGGCACTTTGTCAATAAATAGTGGTAAGATGGTTAAAATATTAATATGAGTAAAATGAGAACAGTCCAGGATCATAGATCTGAAAATTGTGAGAATGAGCATTTACATGCATTTCTCTGAATAAATACATCACAAAAATAAATGAGAAATAACATTTAAAGGTATGATGCAAATGTATTATCTAGATAATTGTGCCTTTTGCAAGTATGAATGCATAGGAGAATGAGGCTTGTTGGCTACAGAGCCCTGTAGGCTTAAAACTTTCAAAGATGCAATAGCTCTAAACATCAGAGGTACAGAAAACTTGGTAGATAAAAGTACAGAGAATACTTTCTTCCAGCAAGAGTGTTACAAATAAATTCACAGTTTTATCTAGGTTCTGAAGACAAACACTGATGTGCCACTGAGATTCTTTCAGCACTGTTTAAGTGACATCTAAATCCACAGATGCACGGAGTCCTGCCGCATGTGAGCATTCATAGGACTTCAGTATCCAAAGAGGACCACCGACAAAGTTCTGTTAAATCCCAGTGTTCAGCAGTCGTGTCACCCTGGAGGAGGTTTAAACCAGGTAACACCTAAATTTCAGGGCTCTGCTTAGCAAAGAGTGTCACAGCAAGTCTACTGAACTGTTGTCGCACACAGCCACTCCTGTGTGTGACTTACAAACCTCAATGTTCAGTGATGGTTGTGTTATGCAATCAGGGCTGGAAGAGACATCCTTTAAACTTGGACTGAGAAGGAACTAGCTTTCTCATCTACCAAGCAAACAGTCAAATTCTGTTTCAAATCAGAGCAAATGAGAATTTGTCACTTAGAGCAAATCTAATTACACACCTGGGTAGCACAGGTGATGCATCTTTTATGTTACTGTACTTTACTGGAGATTCTGACAGCACATGAGGTTTAGAGTCAGCTGGAATTTCTGTTGCTCAGCAGTGGTCTGACCTTGTATGTGTCAGCAGCAGAATTTTTTTTCTGGCATTGAAACAGAAGAATTCAGCTTAAAGCAAAGCTTGGGATATCTTAGCTGGCTCCTCAACAGGAGCTAAGTGCCTCCCTCTCAGCTCATCCAGAGATTTGGGCCTCTGAATCTCATCTGTCTGCCTATACAATGTGTATAATAGCTTTGCCCTACAGACAAAGCTTTCTCTGAAAATAAAAAAGTTATTTATGAAGACCTCAGGAATTTAAGTTTCATGTTACCCACCTACAGAAGCCAGAAAGGTTGCTTAGTTTGAATCCTCATTTTTTATCTAAAAAATACAATAATAAAACACCAACAGTGGCAAATTTTCTGTCTTTCAGTTTGTATCTACTTTATTTTGAATAAACAAAGAACCATACTGGGGCTTTATAAAATTCAAAGTGCTCAGAGAGAAAAATTTCATGGACATGAGGATTCATAATTATACCAGTTTGCAGGCACTGACTGGACTGGACTTTCAGAGCACAGGGACATGACCCTGTATTAAAGACGCCAAACAGCAGCAGTGAAAAGCTAAGAGCAGACAATAGGTATAAAAAATGAATGCTGGTGAGGCATTTTAACAATCATCCTAAGCAAGGAATGAAACATAAACTGAGGAAATTTCCTCAAGAATAAAAAGCCAACATCCTCGGAGAGTGAAGTATGAAACAATAATATTGTGCCCAGCTGTCCTAGTTAATTAAGTTCAGTGAGGCCAACAATAACGTTTCTGAGAATCGAGATCGTCTTTGAAAATAAGTACTTCTCTTTCCCCACACTGACTCATAAAAATATAAAAAACATAGGCAATTTAAGGTAAACTTTACATAATAAAATAAACCCTCACTGTTGTCATGGTTGTCAAATTTTTAACACCAAACATATAGGGATAAAATAAGCTCACAATTAAATGCAAAGGATTATGCATAAGACTTCTCCTAGCAGCGGCCACACCTGCATGTTAATTCTCTAGGGACGTGAGTGACTTGCAAGAGCATCAGTACCCATTATATTCTGCTGTCATTGACATATGTTGGAGTTAGCAGGACCTGAAATTGAAATCTGTTACCATGTAGTTTTGTGTATTTAACCTCAAACCTGATCTAAATCTGATTACAGATAACAGAACATGTCCTGAACAAAGGGTTTTTTTATCAGTCTGGGGACTAGACTAATTCAATATTCCCATTCACTGAAAAATGAAAAAAAAAATCCACCATGTCTGAAGAGTTTTCAGCAGCAGGAAAAGCAAGAACTGAAATTCTTTTATAATATCCCAGAGATCCAAGAAGAAAGCAACAGTAAAACTATATCACAAAGGAATAATATAAAATAAAATATCTGTAATATCTAGTTCTCTTTTAAAAAGGACAAAAAATTATATATTCTTGCATTATGTTAGAATTAGTGAACATTAAGTCTACCAATGAGACCTACTTACATTCATAAGCATAATCTTTTCTGTCAAGGATAATCTGTTGAAACATGCAGATACCCAAGTTTTTAACAACCTTAAAAACATATGTTGTAATCACAAAGTGATTATTAAAACAAGTAAAATCTGTTGATTTATGTAGTTTCCAGCCTAAATATTACATAAGTGAATAATTGTATCAGTCAAAAATGTTTCAGTGGTCTTCAAAAATAAAATTGAAACTAGAGCATAGACATAGCTGTTGCTGTTTGTTTTTCTCTCAAACCCTAGATTTCAGAAGAGATTTCTTTCTATTGACCTGCTTACAGTCACTGGAAAGACTTTTACCAAATCAATGTCCCCCCAGAAAAACTATAGTACTGAATTATTCTAGTGCAAACTCCACTTTTAGAAAACAAAGAAACTCTTTCCAATTATCAAAGTAAAAAACAACATGCCAAAGCCAGGGTGAGACTCTTCACTGTATAAATGTGTCTGAGATGGCAGCTTCCAGAGATATAAGAAAGCAAAACATATCTGGGAAAAAAACAAACAAAAAAAACCCCAAAAAACTGTGAAATACCTCTTTCTCTTCAGTCAATATTTAGTAACTCAAATTCCAAAGCAAGTCTATAATTACTCTCCTGATGACCTGCCACACTAAAAAAAAATAAAAATACCTGGGCATTTTCCCAGGGACAAATGCTGCAGCTATATTTTCATTTTACACAGTAAACCTTGCACAGGAAAACATCCAGGCATAAATTTTATAGATGGTAAAATATTTATAGATCAGATATTAAAATGATTAATATATGATCAAAAATAGGAAAGTGTGTAGTAATATTATACCCCCAAGATTCAGTTTAGCATAATGCCACCATATAACCTTCACTTAGAAATATGTACGTATTCAATTTGAATGACATCTTCCATTTTCCTTTCAAGAGTTTTCGCTTTGAATGGTGAATAGCAATAATACACATTCTTTTCAGACATGGTATTTGCAAACAATAAGATTGGAGAGTATAAAAGATTCTTCTTGTTCTCACCTAAAAGCTGCTTAGAGAGGGGGTGGGTCTAATGGTAAAGTATTTTGAGAATTTGCTCAACAGAAAGGCAGATCAGATCAGATTACTTCTCTCAATGCACAAAGCTAAACTGAAAGTCCAGCTTGTCAGCAAATGTTTAACTACAATGAAATTCATGCCTGCCTACAATTCACTAATTGGATATTTCATCATAATTTAAGTATGGGAAATTCCACATGGTAATCCTATAGCAGGCTTACACTAAGTGCTGGTCTGAATATAATTAATAATCTCTGGATATCTAGTGTCAAGCTTCTAGGAAGACTCTCCTGTGGTTGAGACAAAAAGACCTTGAAGTTGGAAGTAGTTCAGAAAATATGATGCTGGTAAACAAATACTTTTTAGACCTGTAAAAAAAAGGAGGGGGGAAACTATTACCACCAAGCAGAATGCAACACGAAGTGAATTACCTTCATGAAAATTTAATGCAAATGATATCGAAGCAAAGCTAAGTTTTATGTTGTGTTATTCAAAGGAAGCTGGTAAAATGACAATTTATAGAGCATTTTCTCTTTTTTGCTTGCCACAGGATATAGCAGTAAAACGAAGGAAAGGCTTCTCTGCATTATTACTTTTGCAGAATATTTATATGTTTACAACTGGAGTATTGTTTTTCAGAGTAGAGTTTTCTTGTTGTTAAGATTATATCTATTTTTTTTTCCTTTTGTCCCTATTCTGTTCTTTAGGTACACACATCAATATTCCAAATCCTGCTTTATTGCATACCAATAGCTGTAACTCTTATAGTCTAATGTACATTGATTAAATGTGATTTTTTATTAAGAGCCCCAGTTAAAACTCTTCCATAAGGTGAGCAATAATACCTAACTTACCCCACTTGTTGTTAAAACTGTTGTGTGGCTCTCTCTAGGGACAAGATACAAACAAGTACCTACTCAGAAATGTACTGTGAAACACTAAGTCTGCAACATAATGAGGAACAGTCTTGGAAAGTCTCAAAGCTATATTTAACATGATGATCCAGTTGCTGCACCCATTTTCATCCCAGCAAAGACAGACATCACAGACATGAGGCCATCTAGAAATGTGATGGGTTTCCCTTGGCCGTCAGGTGTCCACCAATCTATCATTCGCCAACCCTGACGGGGAAGAGCAAAGAAAATGTGATGAAAGGCTCATGGTTCAAGATAGGGACAGGGAGACATCACTCACCAATTAGAGTCATAGGCAAAACAGACTCCGCTTGGTGAAATTAATTTATTGCCAATTAAAAAAGAAATAAAACCCAAATCTTAAAACAATTCCTCTCCACACCCATCTCTTCTTCCTGGCCTCAGCCTCACTCTTGATTCCGTTACCTCTTTCCCCCAAGCGGCACATGGGAATGGGGAATGGGAGTTGCCACCAGTTCATTAAACATTCCTTCCTCCTCCCACTCTGCTCCAGTGCGGAATCCCTTTGACAGGAGGGCGCAGGGGATCTCACCATGGTCTGCCCCACAGGCTGCAGAGGAATCTCAGCTCCAGTTCCCCAGGCACCTCCTGCCCCTCCTTCTCTACTGACCTTGGGGTCTGAGGACTGCTGTTTTCCATCCTTTCCTGACTCATGCCGCACACTAATTTTTCCCCCTTATTAAATCTGTTATTCCAAAGGCGCGGTCACTGTTGCTGATGGACTTGGCCAGTGATGGGTCTGCCTTGGAGCTATCTGCCTTTAGCACTATCGGTTTTAGGCATCTTCTCACTGCAGCCACCCTCGTACCTTGCTCAGCTTTCTTGATTCTGAATATATGAAGATATTGTGCTGCTTCTCTAATATTAAACATTACTGCTCCCTTACTTCCCAAATTTTCATCTGTTTAGTGCAGCCTCCAAAGACTCTTTCGTGAATGTGTGCATTTGAGGTATAATCCTGCTTGCAATGAACTGTGTTGAAAAATATCATCAAGACTTTAACACAGAAAGAAATCAATCTAGTGATGGTAAATGGTCTGTGATCTCACAGGGATAGTCTCATTTGTTAAAAATTTCAAGCTATACAAATGAAATATCCTTTCCCTTTCTGGAGAACTTTATGAGGAATTAATGTATAGGACACTTGGAAAACTGCAGTTTTTCAGACAGACAACTACACGATCAAGCAAATTTAAAGAAAGTTATTTAGTACAATAAACGTTAAATAGCTAGCATATATACTCTTCAGAAGTGAAAAGAATAATATATCTAAGCTATTTAGCAAAAACTTAGATGATTGGTTATCTTTGTTTTACTGCAGAGAACTGCTTATCTAAACCTCTGGGAATTACCACAGTTCCCACAACTCACTTCGTTAACTGAAACTTCCCCATATTTTCCTTCTAGAGTCTTGGTTTTTTGAGTTTTCTTTCTTGTCTGTTTTTTGGCCATCATACAATGCTTGTTCACAACCTATTGTTCATATTCTAAACTAAAAATTTACAGTCTGAGCTGCTAATTATGTTTTCATATCCAGAAGATAAGCCTTGAACCTCCTATTTAAAAAAAAAAAAAAATGGAAATTAAAAAAAAAAGAAAGGTATTTTTTTCTGAGTTGAAAATAGATTTGTTAACTTCATTTGGTTCCAACAAGTACAACATAAGATCCAATAAGATTCTACTATGAAATAACCACAAAATTTTCTAACTCAGCAGACTGACTTCTTGAATTATGTCAACTTGAATAATGTAAAAAAATCCTCTCTGCAGCTTAATCCTTCTTTGCACATATTCTGATTTATAGTCTATTAATTTTCCAGACAAATAATGGAAATTTTGTACCCTTTTTTTCCTTCTTTTGGGGCATCGTTGAACCCTTAATGGGAAGGTGAGCTAAAACCTATTCTATTTTCAATGGGGTGGTTGATTAACCTTCAACTCTGGTTGTCCTCAGTTAAATTTACTTAACCTCTACAAAGTTTTAGGGCATGTCTATCTGTGCAAGGCTTTGTAGTTCAGAGATATGCAAGAGTTATCTGAGGAAGTTTAGTTATAAGAAGGAGTCTAAGCATTTGGCATTGAGCTTTTCCAGAAGGTATTTGCGCCACTGTATGATATGCTATATCATTGGATTTAATTAGTTCATTATTTTATAAAACATTAGAGCATATCATTAAAGTGAGTCCATGGCAGTCAGCAACAGGTTACCACTGACCATGATCAAAGAAAACATCTTCACTGATTGCCACCAAGAGTCAAGTGCATTGCTCCTTCTTTTTTCCCTTGATGTGGAAGAAACAAGGCCAAAGGGTCAGGATTCGAGTTTGCCTAAGAAGAGGTATTTTCTAACATTTGAGACAACATTAAGTTCCCAAGACACTGCACAGGATGGACAGATATGGCAGTGGTGCACACATCTGAAGCAGGATTGGAGCTGCCTGGATGTCCCAGCCCCCCAAAGGGGATTACCAGAATGTTCTTGGGTGCACCTCCTTCCTGGTTCCCGGCAGTGTCATCCATTCCAGAGCATGGAGGTCCTTTTTTCCCGTGCAAACATCTTGGCACATCTCTGACTTTGCATGTTTCTGCCCGTGCTCAGGCCTAAATCCTCATTCTGGTTTTTGACTTCATTCTTATCAGTGCTATTTCATAGTTCCCATTTCAGCTTCCATTCCTACTTCACTGCTGTCCCTACCCTATGGTATCACAAGTGTTTTCCCAGTCATGCTGTACAAAGAAGTCGTAACTCTAAGACCACGAATTAGATTCATGTCAATAAAAGATGAATTTAGGATTTTTTCCAATATGGAAGTCACACTTAGGACTGACAGAATTCTCTGAGCTGACAAATCTAAAAACATGTATTTTCTTGTTAATTAGCAGAATGACTGTCTAATAGTGATTAAGAAATAATTTTCTTGTGATTCATTAATGAAAGTGGATCATTAAATAAATTATCACCTTTTGCTAAGTTACTTTTGAGAAAAAAACTCTGCTTTAATCATGCATACCATACATAGGCACAGAGTATCTTACCCTTCATCTCAGTGTGGTAAAAAAATTGATTTAGGTCGATTGTTAAAAGCCAGCATATTTTCAGCTATCCTACATAATAACCTCACATAAATACTGAAACAAACATAACCCTGGTTTCTTTGTTCAGACAAAGTTCACATTTTATCATCCCCGTTTAGACCAGAAGTGAGCATATGAAATATACTTATTATTCAGTAAGACAAAAATAAAAGGGACAAAATTCTGGTATAACACCTGGTTTGATTCAAAATCAGGAAATTCATTTAGCCAAGATCTCTGCTGGGGGTCCTGAGGACAAAGTCTCCAAAATTTATGCCCCTTAGTCCTTTTTACTTCTTTTCTTTCTCTTTCCTCTAAGGAAATCTGTCCAGAATCAGAGAGCTGCAGTCATCAAACAAACCTTGTCTACTTGCTGTCTCAGCTTAGAGGTTTGAGTACACCATATCTGTAATGGAAATGAGCCTGACTCTTCCACACTGAATAATAAATACTCCTGATTAAGTCCTCAAATTCATTAAAATCATGGTGAAGTTAAAAGGATAAATAAGGATTTTTTTAGTCTAAAGAGTGGTAATTCGGATGTAATGGTTTACCAACCAAGCATCTACCAAAATATCTCCTGGGTAAACCAGGAGTCTCAAATTTCCCAAAATTTGAGCACATGATAATGTCACTTTCACAGTTTGTCTCATGACAGAAAATTAAAAACCTGTACCACTAAGTCAAGCAATGGTTTCAAGTGAATTTTTTTTCTGTGAACAATGTCTTCATTGTGCAGACAGAAATCTGTCAATAAAAGTTAGAAACAGGACATAAACAAAAAACAAAAGGAAAGCCATTTAAAATGTTTAAACTAGAGGTTAGTTTCTTTATCAATCATATCCAGCTTAGTATGGTTTTCATTATCTAGGCAATAAAAGATTTAAAATAAGGGACTGGTTGTCCTAAATTGGAATAATCTGAATCCATGACATCCAGGACTGTGACTATTTTATGATAACCACATATCCTAGAATAACCTTTTTTTTTGCCATTGAAATTAAATAAGGAATCTTTATAGTATGAGCCAAGTATGTATTTTCCTTGTTTGTATAATTTAAACTGGCAGTTCAGAATGTTTAACAGCGGTTCCAGCTGAGACTTGAGGTTCATGTGGATTAAACTGCCCACTCACTCTGGCAATGAAGCAACCAATCCAAACTCTGCTTTGGTATAAGTAGGCTTTTTAGTCTGCTGCAATGAACCCCACACTGAAATTTATATTCAGATCTGCAAACTCAAAATGATATCAGTTCATTATGCTTTTTGATATTTATATGTATATATGTATGCATGCAGGGATACATTTGCTTTACAGCAGGACTGTAGGAATGATGGACCCATTCCTCCCTTTCTGTTAAGATTTCTAAATACTTCAAATCCAATGGAATAATAGTGGCATAAAATTACGCTGGAAGAATTCAAACGCTGTTCTATAAACCTCTTAAGTTCCCCAGTCATACAAATTAAAACTGAATTCTAGCTCTGAAAGCTAAAATAACTTGTCTGCTTTAAGACCAAACATTTCCCAAAGCTGGCTTTTTGCTAAACCAATGTAATTAAAAAGCTCATCTTTTGAGCTCTAAAAAATCTTACGGTCTGTAATTGTGGTAGGGTATGGTTTAACAGTCCTAAATTATTAGTTATGAAAAATCCTTTCTAATGGTACAAAAAAGTCATCATTTTTAGGGGATACATAAATATAATTATAAGGAGATCAAGTAGCAAAGAATATGAGATCCAAGAGTTAGAGATATTGAGAAAACATAAATAATTCAAGTTTAAAATCTTGATTTAATATTTTTCTATGAGAAAAATGTTTAACTGAATTTCTTAGCAACTTATCCCTTAATCACCACCATTTTCTGGGAGACTGTGGTTTACCCACAAAAACATGTTTCCAACAGTCATGGCAAAAAAAATTAGAATAATTATTTTTTCTTTTGGTTCCTTATCTCAGACTTGTCAAATTTGACTAATTTAGTTAATTGTCCAAGGAAGTGGAAAGATTTGCAACATTCACCTTTGAAAAATTTTATTCAAGGCCTGGCATACCTTAAATGTAAAAGTGGAATTAAAACATGTGCAGCTTTCCTGTTAGTGAAGCAGAATTTTAGACTAGGACACATGGTATCTGAATTTGACCATTATTAAATTTTCTTGATCAGCTAATTCTCAAGACTGTTAATGGATGATTCCAGGAAGACTGAGAGAATGAAAAATGTTTTAAGAAATATCATTAATTAGGGTTAAATTTCATTGTCAAAAGCCTCTTATATGAGTAAGATTTAATTGTCTTACATTTCACTTCTGAAGTAGAATGTTGTTACTTTTCATTTGTATGTATGCGTTAATTCAGCTGGTGAGCATTCGGAAACCCAACCAAGGGATGCAAAAGCCAAACATAATGAAATATTTATGAGGAATTTTCATAATTTATGAATTTTCATAACTTAAGAAAACTCTGATATGTTAACAGCAAAACTGAAAAAGTTTCAGAAATGTAGTTAATAACAACCGTTACTCTAGTAGCACAAATTTTTCTTCCCACATTACTGCTGAAATTCCACTGGTACTTAAGTTAGTAATTTAATTGCACATTCCTTCCATAATACTTTAAGGTGCTGTCAAGGCCATGAAAGAACCAGAAGTAAATGCACTTAATCAATATTTCAGGCAACACGATGTAAAATATGCACAGAAATCCTTTACTTGATAATCAGTGGGGAGGTAATAGATTGTTGAAATCTTTGTCATTTTGAAAAGTTCTTTTAGTATTTGGTATAACAGAAACAGTTTTGCCATCAAAGCACATTTAATCGGTTAAACCTTTTCGTCCCAGTAATTGGCAGCATAGACATGTCATCGATCCAGTATTTCATTAGTGTTTGTGTATACTCTATTCCAGCTCATTTAGACACCCTCATGTTTTTGTGTATTTCCCATATTTCTGATATCTGGGATGACGGATATACTTGTAAACAACATAAATAGTGGTTAGAGCTCAAGGAACCTCCCATTTTCTGCAAAAGAGTGCAGACCTCTGTGAATTGCTGGGAATGCACATGAAGTTCCATGGATATTAGCTTGAAAATGAATTAAATTGAAAAAAAAAAAAAAAAAAGACTTTCTGGTCTGGCTCTAAGAGAGAGTAACTAACTAAGGAAATACAAGAGTTCAAAGAGTAATATGTTAATGTCCACCAGAAACGTAATGGGGAAAGAATTTGAAGGAAGTGTAACAGGAAGGAATTTGAACAAACCCACAGCAATAGCACCTAAAGCCACAGTAATCATGGAAAAAGGCCACCAAGCCTGGTTGCTTATTATGTGTGAACAGCATTACCACAAGCAAAGAAATTTGTGTTGAAAGACATGCACAGATTTTCTCTTTATTTCAGCAGTATTGCATAATTATGAATGAAAATTTTCTGCAGAAGTACAGTGAACGATGATACCTTACAATTTCTTCTGTGTAATAATAGAGGCATCATGTGACATTTTCATTACCAAAAGGGTGCCACAGATATCTTGCATTTAACCATAAGAGAAAACTAAAATAATCCAGTTGCTGTTATGACTGTTGATGGCAAACCTGAACTGTTTCTGGTAAGCCATACAATCATTATTTTAAACATGAAAGCAAAAGCACTGGAGGGAACATGTAAAACCCATTATTGTGGATTTGCTTTCTATCCCAGATCGGCTCATCCTTTCTTAAAGACAAACTTTTCAGCCATATGGTAGTCAGTATCATTGCTGTCTTTCGAGATATTCATTTTCGTGTTTGCTTTACCTTCTCTATTTTTTCTTTTTGCCTTTTATTCAGTAACAGAGAATTACAGAAGCCTATGAATAGTTCATAATGGCAGATAATGTTTAAGGGGGATATTGCTTTCTCTGTTTAAAAAATCAGATTGTCCATTTGATGGTAAAATGACCTGAGATTAATGAAAAGTTAAGCAGATAGAAAATGGACTGTAGAAGCTGAAAACATTAATTATTATAAAGAGAAACTCATTTGTAAGTGTGAAGCACTTCACATTGATATACTAAAGTAATAACTGAAAATTATTCTTTAATATAAGTGATATTCTCATCCAAAGTGATTTTAAATCAAATTAGTTTTGTTGAGCCAAATATTTTAGGCAACCTTTTTTATTTGTACTGTAGGGAAAAAGAAACACGATATAAAATATGTCCTATTGCTTGAAGAATAATCCAGTTTATGAAGCTTCAAGAATGTTAATTATCATATGTGTTTGAACAAAGTTTTTATCTTTAATTTGTTGCAACTCTTCTCCAATTATTCTCTATTCATTAAAAGAAAATTTACAAAGTAGTGCTAATGTAAAAGGAAAGTGTTTGAGATAGGTTCTCTGATGAGTTACTGTATCCTCTGCAATAAAATGTACTGTTATCCTGCTCCAATTTAAGAAAATAAGTCTGTAGCATTTTGTAATGGTTTGGACTGTGTCTCATAGCCTTTTTCAATGAGCTTTCAATAATAAAATAAGCTGTAATGCATTGGCTTGTGGCAATATTTCACTAAGTGTGTGTGGTGGAAAGTGAACTTATAGCAATGTATTGAAACAGGAAAAGGGTGAATTTTACAGGGTTTGCTTTATTAGTAACAATTTTCATCTAGGTTCACTGGCCACATGGGGATCCATCTGCTGAAATTAGTCTTTGAAGGGTAAAGCTACAGCCCAGCCTGTCTAGCTGTATTAAGGTAACAGACTACAAAAAGGGTTGGAGCAAGAAATTTCCACTTCAGGGCTGGTGAACAGTAAAAGAATGTGTCTGCTGTTGGCAGTATCAATCCTTCATCTCTTGACATGTCACATAAAGTCTGTACAGCAAAATGAATGTGTCAGTGTAGCACAGCACTGCTGGTTTAGCACAGTGAAGTACTGTGGTGAGATTCTGCGTGTGCTGGAATTCAGGAAACTAATTCCTCCAGGATACCTGGCTCCATATTCAGCTTGCAGGTGCATAGTGACACCTTGCTGATTCTTCTTCAATTTAGCTGGTTTTTCTGCTAGCTAGAGAAAGCTGGCACAAATGTCCTGCTTGCACCTTTCTATTGCTAGCAAGGAAATTCCCTTGAAAATTTGGTTCAGGGCCTTAAGGGGGGGGCTTAGCTTTACATAAAGATTTACTTAATCCTACTCACAGTTTTCTCTGAGGCCTCAGAAGATGTAATGCTTTAAATTTATGCCTTAGACAGTCAGTTATGTACAACTTAAAATGCATTAAGATATTAAATGCCAATGAATCCTATTATTTGCACAGTGTTCTTGTTTTCTGTCACAACAGATAGGAGGGGTCACACTGTTTCAATGTCACCAATACAAGTATTACAGCTCCTGAAAACTCTAGAAGTCTTTATTTAGTGTCACTGCATTTACTATGGACTTCAAAATGCCCCTAAGTCTACAGGAAGTACTGGTGAGATTTCTTGCAGATCTTCTAGTGTGTCAAGAGTATTCTCTGCAGTGCTCCAGTACAATAAAAAGGACAGAGAAATATTGCTAAAACAAACAAAACCAAAACCAAGCATTAAAAAGAAAAAAAAGAAAATTAAAAAAAAAAAACCCTGAGAAAACACCAGATAAAAAAGAGCCTATGTTCGGAAAATGAATACACTGTATTTTAAGATCTGTACATCCCAGAAGAGATAAAAAATTCAGACAGGAACTGTGAACCAAATTCACCATGAGTGAAACTGTGATGAATTCTTCCCAGGTTTTACAACTACACTCTGCAAAGAACCCTCAAGTAAGAGAAATTAAATATATATGGATGGAAGAACTTACCCACCCCCACATGAATTTATCCTTAATAATCCACTGAAACTCATAAAACATAAACCACATCAATCCCCCTCAGCACATAACTAGTTATTAAATGCAAACCCCAGTATACCATAAAGCTCAAAAGAAAATGGGAAAATGACACTAGCAATGTACTGTGAATGTGAATGTTATAACATATGGAGGACAAGTTTATAAAACAGCAAGACATGCAGATCTAAAATTAACACACTTCAAGCTCCTGTGGAGATTGTACTGGACTTCAGAAAAGGGATACTAATTATGTTTAAGAGATTCTTATGAATCTTGGGGACATAAAAAATAAGCAATGTGTTCCTGCAGTGCACTTAAAGATCCTGATTTTGGTGACACTGCAGTTTAAATTCAGTGGAAAATATCTGCTTTCCCTGCTGTTCCTTTCTCTTTGTGCTTTTGCGACTTTGGGAGAAACTCTTTATTCCCTGTTGAGTAGATGACTCCTTGGGGACATGTTCCCCAGAACAAGAGAGCTATTCGTGTAACAGTCAACTCCTCTGCATCAACTTAACTTATTGTGAAAACAATAAGATTAATATGTTTGTTTATAGCAATTTTTAATCTTTGGTTGGCAGATGCTGCTGCTCCTTTGCAATGGTGAATGGAAAGAACACTTTGTACCATAGTATCATAGCATCTGATTTATAACATACATAATGTTACAGCTCACATTCATTTGAAAATTTAGAAGGCTACCAAAAAAAAAAAAAAAAAAAAAAGTAAAAAAAGAGAGTCCATCCTGAATGATGCTTGTCCAGGAAATCTACAACTTCATTTGGCATTTTGAATGGTCTTTTGTCAGAGCAGCATCAAGCCCCATCCTAACCTAGAGGATGCTTAGGCAATTTGCAGACTGATTCTGAAGTCTGAGCTGAGCTGACTGTGGATGTCCTTTGGCTGTTCTCGTGCAGTTTCTGTTGCTGTGGACTAACTGCCTTCCCTAAACTGTGCGACCAGTTTCATAAGTTTCATGGCTGTGTGAGGTGTTCCTTGTAAGTTCTGCAAAAATGACAACTCCCACAACCAAACTTGCTTTGAATTCTATGAAGCAGCAAGTTTCATAAGTATCACAGCTGCAGCAAATAACAATTTATTTACTTGAGTTCAGTTACATGGCTGTTAGACTGTGCACTCTTCCCTTAGCCTGGTAATGAAGGTCAGCTGGGTCACTAAACCACATGATAAATTTTAGCCGCAGTCAGTTTGTGTGCCTGCCGTGCTCCCATTTCCCTTATTATTTTTCTGAGCTGCAGGAGTGAACTATTTGGAGCAACACCCAAACACCCTAAACACCGGGTGGTCTAAGGAGCTAACCAGAGTGGAACATTTTATTCTCACATTTGCAGACGGGCAAACAGCAAGAGCACAAGGCCTTGCCACATCTCCTTCACAACAGGACTTGTTCACAGGTGTTGGAACAAGCACAGTTTTCTTCTTGCTGCACACAGAGCTTCCCCCTGTACTGCAGGCTGGAGTTCACTCGAGTGCTCCCATGCTGTTTCCTCTCTCACAGGTGCTTAGTTTGGCTTCTAACTAGTCCCTGAGCAGCACTTGTTCACTTTTTGTACTGAAAATTGTAGCTTCACTGCGTTTTGCTAAGGCAAATCAGTACTTCGGTTTTAGGTAATTATCAGTTCAGAAATTCTTTTCCAGATACTTATAGAAATGAAAAGTATCAGTTTCACAAACTTGTTAGTTTGCATGGGATCCAATTTACTGAGATATGGAAAGAAACATTGTTTACAAGACTTTTCCTCTCAAAAACAAATGCTCTTGGTTGACCTGACATTTTGAGTTATAAACAAGAGTTAAAGCCACAGTTATTGCAATCCACTCACTTGCTTAAACCATTCATATCACCACTTGCAACATTATTTTTGTAGGAGAAGGCTGATTACAAACTGAATGTAAGCGAGAATCCCTTGAAAATTCACATGGCTTTCATTAAATTCTCTTGGGCTAAATTTAGGATGGTCTCCCCGAACTGGCTATGCAGTGATTGATTTTAAGAGTGGCACTTCATTTTCTTATTTATAGAAATGCTTCAAGACAAAAAAAAAAAATGTTTATTTCAACCAAAACTGATGATTTCCTTCAGTTAAAATTTCTTAACAAATTAAATTTGCTTAATCTAAAGCTATTTTATTTCTTCAGCCAACTGGAAAATCAATGATTCAAGCAGAATCTCTTTAATTTAGCTGAAAGGGACTGCATAGTACCCACTCACCAAAAGCGTAAATGATACATTTTTAGTCCCTTAAATTTGTTGCTAATGTACTGGCATTCATTGTTTAAAGTAAAAGTCATCTTCTTTGATTCCTCACTGTTAAATATCATCCTACACATTTGTCACCATTTTTTCTGATAGTTTTAATTGAGTAAAATACGTGAGGAAAATCTGAGCAGCACTGTTATCTAACTGGTGTATTCACTATTATATCTGAGAGTATCTGGTACAGATAATGGTGTAGAGCAGGACTCAAATTAATCCACTGTAATGTGTCAATGGAATTATATTGTCTGTTACTACGTCAATGTAGCTGAGATGGTCTATCAAGAGGCCAGCTGGAAAACTTAGACTTAAAATGAAGGAATATCCAAAAACAGTGGAAGAATATGGAGAAAAAATTACATGTACAGACACACACACACACCCTTCCAAATCTACAGACATGGGGAGGGATAAAGAACAAGGCTCTTTTGCCAACTACATGTGATCATCTCACTAATTCACCTTAAAATTCCCAGAAACCAGAACTGTCTCATAATGAGCTGGCAGGGGTAGGGGATCATTTGACCCCAGTACAGTCTGGTTATTTCTGAGCTCCAACACCTCTCTGAGCTGCTCCTGAGGAGGAGTAATTAAGGGTCACTACTTTCTCAGACTGGTGCCTACATTCAATTAGAATAACCCGCTTTTCTGGAGAACAAAATTTCACTAGTCTTTGCACAGATTTATACTCCTTTCAGTTAGTATATGCTTTATTAAATGATCAAAATAGAGCTTAAAAGCAGTGCCTCTTTGTGATTAAGATATTTTGATCCTGCTTGACTGTCAATAAAATTACAGCCTAGGAGAGTCCAGCCCCAGACAGGAGTTTGCAATCCAAATAAATTTTCAGGCTCCTTTCACAAAAGTTAAAAATCACCTTCAGATTATATGTGCTGATGCACAATGGCAGGGATTGTTACTTTACTGAATCAAGTTTATCGTTGTGGAGACAAAGTCTCCATGTGGTATATGTGCAGGAAGAGAACTTTAATATGTAGTGTGATGCTGTGGCAATCATAACCAAGGGCATCTCTCTTAGAACAGAATCATTTGCATTTGGTAACAAAACAAGGACAAGTAATGAAGCCCTAAATCCTTCAACAAAGACATTTATTTTCTTTGTTTAAGGATGAAAGGTCTGATTCTTCATTCACAAGCCCACCGTTGAGCCCAAAATCATGGAATGGAAGAAACCTTGCAGACAGACAAAGCGCATATGTTCTATTGGCTTATTATTTATTTCGCCTGACACTCTTGCAAAGAACATACATATTCATTTTTTTGTTTTATTAGAGCGACTTCATCCTCACTCAGAGACTGCATCTGACAAGCTGCGCTTTGTTACAAGAAGAAATACCGAGAGTGGAAAGAGGGCATCGGGGGTTCATTTCCCTTTGTGTACAACTCCTTGCGATGACAGAACACAAGAGCAGTCCTGGCGTGCTGCCAAGGGAGGATTGGCAGCCAAAACCATCGCAGCTGCGTTCTGAGGAGCCACAGAACCACTCATAACTCACACCAGCCAGCAGTGGGATGGGCAACCTACCTGGCACCTGGTGTGAAGGGGGCACAAGATCCTTCATCCTTCTTTTTCCATTTGCCGCAAACCTCTGCTTCACCTCTGCGATGACCTGTGGGTTGCTCTGGGTGCCCATGCAAGTTTCCTTCCCTGCACATGGGAATGGAAAGTGATTTTACAGCAGGTGGAACTAATGTGGCCATGCATGAGGTCAAGCACCATGGCCCTGTGTGCTTTGGGCTGTTCAGAAAACACAGGAGTTACAATGGGCAATTCTGGAGATGTTTTTAGGGATGCACTTCAGGCTGTGTCCACAGCATCCTCAATATACCAAAGAATTTCAAGTTATAGCACTGCACAAAATGCGTCATCAGGATTAAATCCTTAGTATTCTCTTCATGACCAAGCAGTTTCCAAGAAGTTACATAAATTCAAAAGCAAACATTTGACAGTCTACTAGCAATTTCAGCATTTATATTTCCATGGAGTTGTCTAAGCCCTTATGCCACCCAAATAGTATTTAAGATGATTTGTAAGTTTATGCCATTAGAAAAATCTGAGCTGGTTTAGGCAATTATGGCACCAGAGGACTAAGTGTGCCTTAAAACCATACACTGCTCTGAGGATTTTAGGCAATTTAAGCACTTATGCCATCATAAAGCAGTTTAAGTGCTTAGACTATCTTGAATGTTTGAAATGGTGTACAAGTGCATACTACATCATCTAGGATGATTTGAACAGTAAATCCTTTGTCAGTATACTATTTTAGCATAATTTGTAAATTACTTAAACTTTTTCTTGAGTGAAACATTAACTTATAACTAGATAAATCTTCGCAGATATTATAAAAATGTTCTTACATTATTGCTATTGCAGAGTCAGTTCAATCCAACATTCACACATTACCACTGCTGATCAGCACTGTTCTCTAAAAACACAACACAGGCTTTAATTTTTAAACACAGCAAGATTTCTGAAATCAGGAACTCACCTGGTAGTGGACTGTTTTCATTGATAATAATAAAGTTTCCAGCACAGGTGTAAAAATCACCAAATAAAACCTCCTAGCTACTTTTGTATACATTAAAATTAAAAAGTCTATAATACCTACATCTTCTAAAATATGCCCACTTCTGTTTTGAATGAAAAGACTGAATTTCAGGCACACAAAACCAGACATTTTTTAACGAAAATAATGCATGCTTCAGAAATCATTCATGCCCAATGTTCTGAGTCAGCATGATGTGCTGCCACATACCAGCCTGTCTCCATCACTGCTGCCATCAAAGTAACAAACTGTCATACAAAAAAAGGTTAATAATGCAGGCTAACCCTATTCCTACAATTAATACTTTTTTCTGTGTATGGCTTCTGGATTTCAATGTGATTTCATTGCCTTCTGCATCAGATTTGCAAGGAACCCAGTAAAATTTGAACTGTTTTCTACTCAGATCCTACTGGGCTAAGAAATTATTTCAAATAAAAACCTAAAATCTTGTCTGTTTTGTCCACCTTATTTGCCACATCATAATGGGATACAAAAAATGGTCTTAATGGAGAGAGCAGATCTTTCTTCCAGTTGTATTAGAGACTCTGTGGGGCAAGAGTGGCAAATATTAAAATAGTACAGCAACTAACTGTAGTGTTTCTGCAGTTAGCTGAAATCAGCCAAGAATACTGGGGGATTACTTGGCTAGAATGTGTAAACATAGAGTATTTCAGTCCCTTATCTTACTTACCTGTTTCCAAACTTGCTAAGGGAGGTGTTGTCTTTCATCTTTGTATTCAGTTTGTTTGGTTTGCAAACAGCTAAATAAAATTATTACTAGTATGATGATACTTTTTCTAAAAAATCCCCTTGGATCTAGTATGCAAAATACTTTCCCAGCTGGGAAAAGTTCCCTTCACTGAAGCTCCCATCACAAAAAGGAATGTGATGTTGTTTCCTCAATCATTCACTGATCTCCTATCACCAGCTCCCACAAACAGCCAGATCCTCATAACAGTATTTCTGTAAATACTTACCAAGCAATATTGTCTTATTATGATTTATTTTTATATATGCTAATGAAACAAAATCACCCTAGCAAAGAACAGTATATTTACTATTCTCATGGTTAAACAATAACTGCGGAAATTTTTGTCAGTCAGGATCATGAGCAAGATTTTTAAGTCTTGCTGGCAAAAATGCATTCCTACACAAACGGAAAGACCTGACCAGATTAAAAATTCTGTCCCTAGTAAAATAATATGGGATGTTTTCTGAGCAGGCTTAATTGGTATTGATATGGGAGAGGAGTATCGGTATACCACTCCACAATTAGTTGTGCAGATCTGTTCAGTTTCCTTTCCAAGAGCAGCTCAGTGAATAGCTTCAGGAAGTTAAATCTTAAAAGCCATTCAGATGGGATTCAGGCATTATTCTTTAATTATTTTAAAGGCTATGGTGTAGGGGGAAAGAAAAGCAATGCTGAGCTAATCACACTCTTATTCTAGTCTCCTAGGGAGACATCATTTGCGAGTTCCCCAAAAAGGATGACATAGCTGTCATGGGTTCATGATTCCCACAATGCATTTCTTTTTCTCTTCATTAATCTGTCACTAATTCAATCTTTGAAGGTTGTGTCATAATCATATCTTACATTTCTCCCCATTAGTGTGGAACAAATTAGAACATTTTTAATTTCAGAGAGACTCCGCTCTTATTTCTGTTGACGATATGATGTTCACAAGGCAGAAATCTCTGTCCTTACAGTCTGATCCCCTATTTAAAGCTCCTTCTTGAAAACATAGAAAAAAATTATACAGAAAATAATAAAAAATTATATTATCCTTCTTCAGACCCATTAGAAGGATTCTACTTCTTGATTTTAGGAAAATATTTTTTCATGACACTGTTCCTTTCATAGCTGTACTTATACCTGTTTTCTGAAAAAACAAAACAAAAAAAAAGACTATTCATACTGAAAACTAAATCCTGAAAATGTGTATGACCCACTTTGGATTTTTAAGCTAACAAAAATAAAGATCTTTAGCTTGGTGCAGAACTAATATTGTTAAAGCTGCAATGAAGCCACATCAGAGACATGATTGCTCAAAAGATTAATAATATCAGACAGTTTAGCACACAGAAATCTTTTCATATTCATTGGCAGTTGTCAAAATTGTTACCATCTGATGACTGCTTCCCATTTGAATAAAATGGTATTGGTGGTCTCAGTTCTCATTTCAGAAGGCCCTGATCCACTTCATGAAACATAACTGCATTTGACAGCGGATGACAAAAGAGCCAATCTTAACTATTTAAACAGCCCAAATATGTTCTCACTCCTAAAAATACCAAATTTAGGCATGTGTTGTTCATTGCCAGGTTACAGAATCACCCAGTATACTAAGTTTTTGCTGGTGTAAGGTCTTCTGATCTCTGCGGCCACTACTCTAAAAACCAAATTACCTAAAATGTGACGGTGAATTTATCACAGAGTAATAATATTTATGCCATCTATAAGGTAGTGATACTAACACATTAAATACATTCTTCAGACACTCACTGAAACTTGATTCCATTCATGTATATCTGATTTATGATCTTCAAACTCATTTTGCAATTACAAGGAGTCAATCTGGCCATCCCAGACATATTTTCCCAACACCAGAATACTTGGGATGTTATTAATGGCAGAAATTTTAACTGTAACTCAATCTATACTTCACTTCCTGATTTGTTTGGTTACCTAGAACTGTCTTGAGTAATTCTGGGGTGTCTGTGTTATGCTTACATTATTTCAGTGAAATTGAAGGAGATCAGTATGTTGAAGCAGCTGGTGCCTGCCCCAACAACTACATTATTTACAGCTCAGGGCCTTTTCTTCAGACACATTTAGTCTGGTCTCCTGGTATAGCACACCATATAAGTGTAGTAGTGTTGTCCGAAAAAAACAGTCAAACCCTCAAATTACAGTGAAACACTGGAACACATCTGGTGCACACCTGGATCGAGGTTTGCAGTTTCAGGGGTTTCTTTAAGAAGCTTTACTTCATGCACACCAAAGTTCTGTGAATTGAAACAATTCTCAGTAACTGGAAACGATTGAGAGATTCACTTCAAAATGCACTACTGCTCCGAATAAAATGCTAACTCTGAGGGAACTAACATTGATTTCTTTCATATTTCCGAAGTGGATACTGATAGATCTAAGTGATACAATAAATAGATTCAGAAAACCAGCAAAACCAAAATATAGCTTCATGCATTCTGAAGCTGTTGCGCAAAAAATAGTTTTTACCTTCTGCTTTAAGCAATCAGCTATCACAAGAGAAATTCCATACATCTGTTCACTATTAGCTTGTGTAGCTGCTTTATCCCCAAACACTTCCTCACAGGGTATACAACGAATCTTTAATGTTATACTTTCCTTTTGAACAGGACTTAGATGTTTTGAAGAGCTGTTTTTTCTGTTACTCTAAAATCTCTCACTGTAGCAGTGTCCCCAGGGTAAATATCTCCTTTCCTGTGTTGCTTTTGTTTTCAGTGTGCAAATCTACGGAGGAAGCTGTACCTTCAGCATAGTTTTAAAAAGTCGTAGACAAACAATGTTTGCCTTTTATTTGGCATTGCAGCCAGGTGAAGGTTCATTTCTGAAACTGAAACTCTAGAGCTGTAATTCACTGTTAGTAGGTTGTGCTGTCCAGAAGGGCTTTTTTTCTCAAAGACGATTAAGCAAACGAAATATTCTTTTTAAAAGTATTTTCTGAACATGATGTGATTCTACCTTGTTAAAGTTAGTGTGATAATATGAATGTGATTTTTTATCCTGATTTATTCATTACATTTTTTTATTTTAATTTCAAAATAAAGTCATCTTCTACAGCAGAATACTAGCAAAGTCTTATATCCACTGTGTATCATCATCAATAGATATTTTTCAAAAAACAGCATTTCATTGCTATCACTGCAATTTCATAGCAGTCTATTTCTGACCTGAAAGTTTAGATAGGTAGCTGTGATGGATCATATTTTGCATTACTGTGACTTATCTATTTATACAAGGGATAAGTGAATACATATCTCTTATACCTCTTGACACATTTGCAGCTGCTGGTTGATGTTTTATTGAGGAAGGAAATATCAGCATATAAATTAGAGGCACATAAGAAAAGCTGGATGTATCTATCCATATCCCCACACCCACCGCCACAGTATTTAAGTAGATGTGGTACAGGAAGCTCTCAGCATGAACAGATGAAAAAGAATAAGATAAACAATAATTCTCTATGTAATATATTTGTAAGGGACCATAGACAACTAATGATAATGTCAACAGTAGAGGACAATTCCAGAACGTCATATGCTTGCCACATCTGGACCTCCAACACAGAGGGGTAACAGGTTCACCACAAGAAAAAGGAGAACTGTGTTGTAATCATTGATGAACTCTGCTTTCTTACCTGACGTTATCTCAGAGAGGCACCTGGAGTTAGTTTCCCTCCTTCCTCGTCCTTCCTGTTTTGCAGATGACCGACAAGACCTTCTAGGTCTAGGGCAAAAAAAAGCCCTCATTTCCATTAAAGTTGCTACATGTCTGTCAATATCAGGTATTACTTTTGTTTACTTTTGCCCTTGCCTCAAAACCAAAAAATTTGTTCTTTCTAAAACTTTTTCATCTGTTTTTCTGGTTTGCTAATACATTTTTTCCAATTTCCTGTTTATTTATTGTAACTATACATCTACTGGCAGCATCTATAATTGATAGATTAACAATCTGAATTGTGGAAACACTAAGACAATTTTCACTTCCTTTAATTACGCAACTTTTTATGCATTTGATTTTCATTGGACTTAGAGTAATAGAATCATAGAATTGTTAAGGCTGAAGAAATCTTTCCTAATATCCATTCTAAACCTCCCCTGGCACAACTTGACACTATTTTCTCTTGTCCTTTTGATAATTGCCTGGTAGAAAAGCCCAATCCCCACCTCACTAAAACCTCCTTCCAGGCAGATGCAATAAGGTCTCCCCTGAGCAGCATCCATTCCTCCAGGCTGAACACCCCCAACTCCCTCAGCTGTTCCTCATCAAAATTGTGCTCCAGACCCTTTCCCAGCTTCATTCCCTTCAGACACACCCCAGCCCCTCAGTGTCCTTCCTGAACTGAGGGGCCCAGAATTGGACACAGAATTCAAGGTGTGGCTTCACCAGTGTCCAACACAGGGCGATGGTCACTGCCCTGCTCTGGCTGCCACACTAGTGCTGCCACAGGCCAGGTGCCCTTGGACTTCTTGGCCACCTGGCCACAGCTGGCTCATGTCCAGCTGCTGCTGACCAGCACCCTCAAGTCTTTTTCCACCAGGAGCTTTCCAACTGCTCTGCCCCAGCCTGGAATGCTGCAGGGGCTGTTGTGACCCAAGGGCACTTGGCCTTGTTGGGCCCCAGGCCATTGACCTTGGACCATGGATTAATCCTGTCCACAGCCCTCTATAGAGACTTCCTGTCCTCCAGCAGATCAACACTCCCACTCAGCTTGGTGTCATTTGCAAACTGATTGAATGTACACTCAATCCCCCTGTCCAGATGACAGATATTAAACAGGGATGGTTACTCAGCCACTGAGGAGCACTGAGCCCTGGGAAACACCACTGGAGGCTGTCCAACAGCTGAATGTGTCTCCAGTCACCACCACTTTCTGGGCCTGGCCATCCAGATAGTTTTTTTACCCTGCAAATCATACATCTCTCCACACCATGAACAATCAGTTTCTCCAGAAACATGCTGTGGGAAATGGTATCAAAGACTTTACTAAAGTTCTATCAAGACACCGTCTCCACCCTTTCTCTCACCCACTAAGCTGGTCATTTTGTCATAGCTTGGTTAACCAAACAATATCTTTCCTCTACTCATGTTGGCTGGGCCTGATGTTGGTTATCCTGCATGATGGCTCTCAAGATGATCTGCTTCATGATCTTCCTCAGCACTGACGTCTGACAGGCTTGAAGTTCCTCAGGTCATCCTTCCAAGTCATTCTTATAGATGGGTGTAACACTGATAAACTTCCAGTCACTTGGGCTATCCCTGGTGTCCCAGGACTACTGCTAAATGAGTGGAAGTGTTTATTTTTTAATTTAGAGTAGTGCTGGCTTTTTCAAATAAAGATAAGCACTATCACTTTGATCTCCAACAGAGACCATCAGCCTGCAAGTCTGCATAAGTTTATGAAGCATCCTCTCCATTTAAGTTAACATACATACTTAAATTGAAATCTTGATTTAAAAAACACTGATGTTCTCAAGACCAAAGTCAGTTTTCCACTCTCTGTTTCTCTGCCTCTTTCCTATGGCCTAATGATGATTCTGAATAGGGGAGCAGTGTAAAGCTTGGAACGCCTTCACCTCCCGATGTGCAGACCTCTAACAGGCTTTGTGAAGACCTGACTGGACACCAAAAAAGTCAAATTATTCTGTCTAGGCACCTTTGTTTTGCATTGACAAATAAAGAATCTCAGTTGACACAGAAATGGGATGATAGACAATGCATCTTGCTGTTCTTCTTTACTGCATCACTTGTCCTGTTTCTGGTGTATCACAGCTGCCCGATACTCATCCAAAGTATACTCACTCCTTGCTGCAAACTTGAGTCCACACCAAGCAGCATTGAGCTGACAGGACTTTCATAGCATGAAAGAGGATGAAAATACACGAGGATATTAGATAAAACTCACCTTTAATTTTTTTTCTACAAAACTGCATGAAAACTGCGATATAAAGCTATGACCAGCAAAGGACCTGGTATGCAATTGTGTCAATCACCTTGTTCATTTTCTACTGCGTGCAATGGTCTGTGGTTATGTACTGTTTTTGTGCAATAATGTCTTCTCAGGGAAATTAATTATACCATGGATTTTATGCACTGAACCTAGATGTATTGGCTTGCCTCTTGGTCTTTGTTTAACTAGTAATACATATGTACTTTTGTTCAGTAGATCTTACAAGCTGAACTCAAAAATAGGAACAGTAAACTCTTAATTGCTTTTCTAAATGAAATACAATAAGGAGGATTTCTTTTCTATTCTGCTAAAATAAAAAAAAAAATAAATAAAAATCCTTGCAAGCAAAGACTTGTTATCCCAGTATTAAGAGTTCTTGTTTAATGAAAGGGTTCTTTGTTCATTGTCTTCTTTTTCTATATGCCATTGTAAAATCTGTGTTTCAATGCCAGTCTGACAGATCCCTTTGTACTGTACAGTGTTTGTCATTCCAGATATCCTTAAGAGCCACAAAACAATAGGGAAGCTTAATTTATTGGTCTACAGATGAAAAATTAGTAGTGTTTAAAAGGAGGTCTAAGCAATTCTTTTTTTCAAATACTGGAATATGTTGTATGAAAATTCTTGGACATTAGAAAGAAATTTTCTTAATTGTTTCCATTTTTATAATTATTTGCAAAATTTCATAAAGCTGTCCAATACAAACAAAATACTGAGAAAACGAGATTCATTAACCTAAATTATTAGCATTATACACAGCTGTAGCATTGTTGAACTCATTCTTTTTATGTTCTGGTGGGCATTTACAGGTAATCAACATTCCTGTGGAAAGCTTGAGTGAAAAATGCCGTAGGAATTGAAGCCAAATATATAACATACTGTGTTGGTAGGGACTTCATTTCATAGAACAGCTCTCTGTACATTGAACCCTAAAGATATAAGGTACTTCCTGTCTGTTTGCCTTTGTAATTACACTATCAGATAATTTTAGAGAACACACCATGGCTAATTGTCCAAAATTTAATGTGTAATAGGCAGCAAATTAATTACCTATCTAGTGTTTCAATCACAAGGGAAGCAGTGTTCTTCAGGCTAACTTTCTGACATGCTGACCTTGTGTTTGTAATTTCACTCTGGGCCATGTTGCTGCATGTACCAGGACAGGCACACAAGATGACTATTTGATAGGTCATCTTGATATCTTCCTTCTTCAATTAAAAAGCAAACCATTCTTTGAGGGGCAAATCTGAGGAGAAAAATAGCTTGGGTAGTCTTGCTGTGAAATTTCCTAACATTAAATTTGTGAAAGTTTCAGATTCTACTCTCCTAAAAGAAATAAGCTGCAATTTGTAAGAACACATAATAGAATTTACATATGCATAAACAACAGAAAAAATAAAAGTGTTTTAAATCTTGTCTTTGCAAATTAATTCAGTGACAGTGTCTGATATTTCACTGAATGATATTTAATAATACTTATAATTTTAATAGCAAGAAGATAAAATGCTGCTTGTTTGTAGCCCACCTTTTTCTAAACAGTTCCCACTTTTCAATCCATTTTGTCTCATGCTAAGTCAATATTTTATGAGAAAAATAATTAATTCAGAAGAGAGAAAATGGAAAGGACATCTATTAAAATCTCTTTTTTTTGTACTAACAATGTTTTGGAAGTTTGAGGTTTCTATTTTGATAGGGTTTTTTTGCTGAGAAGTATTTAAGTCCACCTTTTCTTGTTACTGGTGAAACCTTTACCTCTGATAACCTTAGAAAAACAGAGTAGTTTCGCAACTGAGAGATTACTTCAGGTTGGAAATAGCACTAGAGGATGAACACTAGCCTGGATAAAACTCCCTTTGATTCTAATATCCCTATTAATAAAAACCTGAAAGAAGCAGGTGTATATAAGGGCTCAGCCACTCATTGAACTTTTGCAAATATGTAACATTTTGACTCTGTTCTGCACTAGAATATGCAAGTAGCAGAATTTTTAATCAAAATAATTGCCAGATATATGCAATTCTAATAATTCTTAATTAGAGTGTGAATAGAGCTTTTCATGTGCTTTTCCTCATGGTGAATGAATTGCAGTGTTTCAGTATTGCCATTACCCCCATTATCCCCACTAAATGGAAAATTAGTTGGGATGCACTGACTGGTACACAGCCTAACACATTTTCTTTTATCAAAACTCTGGAAGACCGTTTTAAAGTGACCTGTCTTGGAGCCTGGAAGAAGTGTTTTCTAAGGAATAACTGAGTTGTTCTCAGGAAAACACTGTACTCTGTCTTGGCCTGTCTGGGGTGTTGGATGCTAAACACCTACAATCCTACATGAAACAGATGAAGTTACCGGCAAGGGAAAAATATTTTTTCCTTAACACCCATACAGATTCCTCTGAGTTGATTTATGTCTTTCTAAGATACATATTGGCCACCCTTGGTCCAAACTTTTACTCCCTTTTTGTAGGAGGAGCCACCCATTGCGGTTCAATCTGGGGTTAAATTTTCTCCTGCCACTTTATAGGTGGTAAGGCTAGGCAGGCGTAACATAAGACCTTCAGCAACTGATATAGAACATGATGGTTGTGAGCCATTTTCTCCTGATAAAATAACGTGAGGTAACTTTCAAAACAATGTAACATAAATAATGACCTGCTCATTTTCACAGATATATATGCAGAATCACTATCTACTGCTGGTATATATGTATAGAGGCATGCTGATTAGAATTAATTCTAGAAAAACAGATTCTCACTCAATTTCTTGGTGTCAGTAGAGTATTTTAGGGTAAACAGTACACTCAAATGCAGACACCCGATTGTATAAGAAATGGTGTTTGATTGAAATCTTATCTGTTCCCCTTACATATTGACAAGACAGGAAGAAAATTTCATGAGCCCAGGTTGAGGAGAACCAAATTCATCCTTAATTTACTGCCAGCAATTTGCACAGTCTGTTTTCCCATAGTCTCACTGTGATCATAGAGAAAGAAAAAACAATCCAGGAACGTGTCATACTTAAATATGAGTTTGCAAATGTAACAACATTTGGTTCTAGGCTGGATTTTAACATCAACTATTCTGCCACTCACATTAAGTCTCTTTTTCCAATTTTAATGGATTGAATCTCAAACCACTGACTGTCAACATTTTGTCCCTCAAGATCTGCTATCTTGAGACAGTGAGCAGCCAAACAGCACAATCACACAAAGATTTCATTTTGAAAACTTTATGTGTGACTTTCTGCTGTTCACTCATGTATGTGACAACAATCTCATGCGAGAGTTTTGGGATTAATTTCATTGCACATAGGAGTTCAATTTGGAGACATTCATAAGAAACTTGCTAGAAACCAATGGATTAAATATTCGGATGTGTTTTTAACTCAAAAAGAGTGACTCCTATCTGTAACAAGATAAACAAAAATAACAACATTCAGATACAACAAGATAAGCCTAATTAAATACTGAAATCAAAGAATAAATGTACAGACTTTTTTCTTATCTGCTCTTTCGCCGTCCTACCTTGACTATTCTTTTTATTTCTCTTTTTAACATTGCTTTATGCATATGATACTTACAGCACATAAGTTGATGGCAAGTAGTAAGTAATTTTTTAACACAACGATGAAGCTTCTGAGAATACTATTTTCAGAAAGGTTTGTTATGATACTTGAGTCCTCAATACCTTTAGAATAGATTTTCATTAACCAAATACAAAGACCTGGAGTGCCATTCTCTGGTAACATGAAGGAAAATCTTTCTGGAAGTATATTAATTATTTCAACAGATCCCAGAAAACAAGGGATATGAAGAAGTAGTGGACCAATTTCATAAAGAAGCTCTCCGGTTTTGTGACAGATTGGTAAAACTACATAAAAAGATGCATCACTGAAAGAGTAGGACCAGTCTGGATTGGGATATGTCCAGTAGCAACAAAATAAAATGTTGCTTGTTGTTTTACAAAGTCATGCAGAGGCCACTTCTCTGTCATGTCCCAGATGTCTCATAAGAAATGAGAAGTTACATTTTAAATAACAGATACCTGAGATCCATTACTCTTCCTTCTAGGTCGGTAATTCACTCGGCTGGTCAGCTACACAGACTGTTATCTAGCAGTGGAATTTTCCTCTCTCTTCAACATCTGGCTTCTGAAAGCCGCACCTAAAACATGATTATAGAAACAGAGGCTAGTATTTGTTATAATCTTCTCTACAACATGAACTACTGGCATAGAAACACAACAAATACTCACTTCTTTGCCTCTGTTGCATGCAGGTCACTGACAGAAAATATTCTAAGCTTGTTTTCCGGTGCAAGTCAAGACACACTTACCAGGTGAGTCAGGGTGGCTGTAATCATCTTCCAAAGACCTTGATTTTTTTCTGATGTTTTACAACTTCAGTATTTCCTTGGGTGTGTCTATGGCACAGTGGCAGAGTATCAAGTCAGAGCTGACAATGCTGAATACAAGAAGTACAAATCTAGAAAAATGCACAGGCAGTGACCAGTGCTAGGTTAATCCCTGGAGACAGTTTAGCTTCAATGTGACAGTATTGCACTTGGAGGTGCCTCTTGCAGCTCCGGATGCAGTGTCAGCTCTGCGTGGCTTCTGCTGTGCAAACAACTCAGTCAGTACCAGGCCACCATGTTGTATTGGAGAATGCCATACAGCCATCATTAGCTGTGATAAATAATGAGCAATACTTCTGCATCAAAATTAGTCCTGGTTGCTTTTGAAGATAAGGCTCTTTTTAGATTCTGAGATGATGTTGGGGATCAGAAGTAATTTATTCTCTGACTTTGACATGTTTCTGTCATTTCTTTGTTAATGGCTGTCTTGCATTGGAAGGTTTAAAAAAAAATCTTGTTGGATAACCTCATGTTTTATCATATTCTAGACTAATCAAAGTGCATTCATGCTAATATTAACCTCATCAAATTACAAGGTAAGCAATTTTCCTTCTACTCCTGACATTACAAAAGCCAGCCTTTCTGAATTTGCAAAAAGCTGTATGACATACTGACACTTTATATATGCAACAGAAAGACAGCCAGACCATAACTTCCAGGTTGTCCTTCGCATTTAAAGGGTGAATGAACAGTTCTGTCTTTGCTCAGCCAACACAGCAATTTCATTTCTCTGGTAACAGTTACACTTCTGTGTCTCCAGTTCCTTTGGATGACAGCACAAGTGTAAATGACACAGGAGAGCAACAATAAACTTCCAATGAGAACATTAGCTCATTCCAAATAGGAATGATTTGCCCCACACACCAGTGCAGTACACATTTGTCCTTCAATTTAGAGAAAATAAGAGGATCAGGACGAAACAAGGTAGGATCACAGCATCAACATGAATGTTTGCCACTGAAGAAACTAATCTTAACAGTTTATCACATATACATGTCCCTGTCAAGCACTCGCCTTTATGAGGTATCTGCTAAAGAAGGAAAAATGAACTGTTCCAAATATTAGTTATGATTTTGTTTCTAGTAGTCCTTGTGCTGAACTCAGCATTGTCTAAGTAGATGCAAAAACCAAGAAAAAAAGATTCTCAGATTTTGTTTGTAAGCTACAGTGATTTTATTTTCAGGTGTACAATTTAAGAAGCTTTAAATGAGACTTTTATTGCATCGAACACCAAATTTCTTCTGCCTTCATGACGTGTTAAATTGTCTTCCCAAAAAGAGCAAGGCACTCATTGATTTTCAAAATCCATTTCATCATTACACCACGAAATTGATATACCAAAGAGCAAAAGCAATCTGACAAAAAAGTTGAAAAACAAAATGAATGAACTAGACAAAGAGTAACTACAGTTGTTTCGCTAATGCCAAACTTTAATACAGATCTTACATCAGTAGTCATATCCAAATTAGTTTACTTACACAAGCCTTGCAGTATGTAATTCCCTAAATAGATTTATCTTGGTGTGAGCAAAATCTAGGATAAGCTCTAAAACTCTTAAATGTTATACAGGATTACAATATTTAAAACCTACACTGACAACTTTGGCATTGAATGTCTCAACTTCATTACATTTTTCTTTTATTGTTTTTCTTAAATTATGAATACCTGTGCAATAATAATTTTGAGTAGCAAATTATTGCATAGATAATTTCCACTAGCTGTTTTTAGAGAAATACATTTCTCAGTTCTGTTGCAATTTTTTTGTTCTCCATGGAAAAAAGTCATGAGCATATGAGCCATACATTTTTAAAAGAAGTGTTCCTTGGTTTATTGCCTATAAAGGCTGAAGGAGAAAATAAGCCACAGGCAGGGTCATTAGAAAAATAAAATAGCCCAAGTGTGCTACTGCTGCTACTGCTATGCAAACTGCATTTCTAACTAGAAGTCTTCATCTTGAATATTGAGAAAAATGATGGACACTTTAAGCATATGCCTTTTTCTGGAGCGAGTAGGTATCTATAAACCTTAATGCAAGCAATGAATAAAAATTGGTTCTTCATGAACAGCAGGAATTTAAGAGAAGAAAAACAAGCAAAAACCCAGAAAGGTCATCTGAAATCTTTCTTCCTTCCAATTACACTTTTCTTTCTTGCCTAGAATTCAAGAGTTTTCCTCTGTATAAGACTAGAACCTCATAAATGATGTTTTATCCTTGTCTTGCAAATAAAATTTTAAAAAAGTAGTTAGATTTATGCAGAAAATCCTTCCCATACATTTTCACCAGGCTCAGTTTGACTTATGTTACTCTACATCTTTAGTATTTCATAATCGCAGTGAAGTTCAAGCAAGTGCAAAAATCTTGCAGAAGTCTGGATAGTAAGAGTAAGAAATTTCTACAAAAGCGTATTTTATTGTGACTTTCATTTGGAATCTAAAGTTTTTTATTTGGGAAATGTTGGTTCATCCCTTTAACTACTGTAGCTTAGGGCAATACTTGCATGTTTTATAGACAGTGCTAAACATCTGTTTGTACACTCTTCCACAAAATGATTTCACATTACATTTCTATTAGAATCAGATTTTCTGCTGAGGAGACTACTACCTCTTGTCGTCCTATTATGTGAGAGGTTTTTTAATCTTTCTCTTCTTTACTTTTGTTGGCAGCTAAATATAACAAGGACATACTGGATGTTGAAGTCCGCTCCTCTTTTCTCATAATTACAAATACAGGAACACAGAACTGCAACATTGTGCAATAAATACTTTGTTGGTAAAATGCGCATTAGAGACCAAAAACATAGCAACCAGGAAAATGTACTTTTTCAGGCGTTTATGTGTCTCTAGCTCTTAAACCATTAGATACTGAGTGTGTCATACAGATGGCACATTCAGTCCCTGTGGAGTGATGTTGCTGTCAGAAACACTGTACCAGATGTACAACTAAGGAACACCAGCACTCATGGCTGGAATGAAAATTCTGGGAGGCAGAGAGAAGCGGGATCACACACAAATGTATCAAACTTAATGGTTATTGTGACAGTCCTCCCATAATTATGGTAAACAAATCTAATGAAAATGAGTCTCTGCCATCTAAAATCATAAAAATAAATTTATCAAATGTGTGAAAGTCTATGCAATAAGTAAAGAGGGCTTGCCAGTTTGGTGGTTTTTTATCTGTGCCAATCAATCTGCTCTTTGCTAAATTAAGCATTGGACTACAGAAGCTTAATACTACTGTCTTTGGAAAATTTAACATTTAGATGATTTTCTTAAACTTCCAATAATGTGTCTATAAATATAATTTTAGTTCACCATAACAAAATCCACATTATTCTTTTCCCTATTGTGAATAACTTATTAGTTTTTCATCAGTGTAATTTATATTTCTTGCTGAAAAGTTTGGTAGCAATCAGGATCTGAAAATTCTGTTATTCACCAGTCAAATAAGTTTGTCATGCAGCTCTCACAGAGGATTTTACAAACTTGGTGTTATGTATCCATTTTCAACCACAGCTCATCTGTAGGGACTACTCCAGAGTTTGTTTATTTCTGGTATATCTTTCTTTATGTATTTTCTTCTTCCTGACTTTAATAACACAGAGAATAATATTAGAATATTAATTCAGACACCCTCACTTGATGTTTTTAGATAGATTACATTCTGTTTCAAGACAATACTTTTATTTGTGAATCTTCTGTCTTTTCTCCTTCTTTTCTCTTCTTTTCCTGTCTTCCAAGTCAAACTTTGTGGAAATCTGAACTGTAAAAGGAGTTTATTTAGTACTGATATCACTGCACTGAGAGTTATTTACGACTTCTCTGACATGAATTCTTAGTGTACCAATTCTTCTGAGGGATTTTTTTCTGTAATTTGAAGGCCATGGGCTATATCAAATCCAGATATACTGATCACAAGAGTATTCTCTGGAAGAGGATGACATAGGCAAAATAATTCATAAATGAATGACTTAAGGACAGGAAAGTATGGGAAATAATATTCTAATATTGGCATTGTAGACAATGTTGAGTTTATTTTTTGGGGGGAGTATTATTTCAGTATTTCTACATTGTTGTGAAGTATGGGAATACGTTTCACTGGGCTGTGGAAATACTAGACCTAACTATCAAGCCTAATGAGCACAACATTTTTGTAAGGTAGCCTTTCTCCAGTCTATAAGACCTGTTTTGAAAGACAGACCCCTAATGAGAGTTAGCAGTAGTTTCAAATGTAAAAAGTCTTAACAGTCACATTTATGGAATAAAACTACATCCCGATCAGCTCCCTTTGCGCTGCATAATCTGTATGGATATTTCTGTATCGCAGAAAAATTTCCTGATTAATTGAAAACTTGTTCACATTGAAATAATAAATCTTTGTGTTTCAAAAAATACCACAGAAATATTATTTTTAATTTATCAAAAAGCTGTTCTTATGTGACCTGAAACAAAGCAGTTTTTGAAATTATTTTTCCACTCTATACTTCTGATTTATGCCCCTGGTTTAGTTTTTAAAATCTGAACTTTTTTCAATTTTTTTCCCTCTTCCTTTTTCCTTTCTGTAATTGACTCCAAATCATGGAGCTTGAAGAAGCAGACAGTTGTCCAGTCAAGATAATAAAGTTTCACTCTAATATTCCAAAAGTAGACAACATTTTAGTATCAAGAAATGTTTTTTTTATTATTATTCTTGAACTTCCAGAGTAGAAATAACATTCCCAGGATACCATTAATATCTATCTCCTTCCTGTTTATGTTTGGACTTGGAGTTGCACAAAACTACGCTTTCCCATACCTGCACCAGCCACTGGATTGAAACAGTGTGCAAACAGTAAAAAAAAAAAAAAAAAAAGACAAAAATGAAAAAAAAGTATTTTGGGGTTTTTAAATTTCAGACAGAATTTACGACAAAGTAAGTGCTGGCTCCAGCTTTATGGAACGTATTTTATATTTCTATTTAATAAAGGATTTTTCATCTGTAAATCCTCCTAAAAACATTTCTATTCATTCAACAAAGCTGTTGTATTTCAGGTGCTCTGGAGATTTCATAATTTATAAACAATAACAGTAAAATCAAATAAACTTTCTTAGTTGATTTACAGAGAAATGTGCCTCAGAGACTTAAAAGAATTACTTCTGTAGTAGTCAACATCATGGGTAAGAGTTTCCCAAACAGAATTCTAATCAATCTTTTTTTTTTTTTCTACTTTTGCACTATTTTTCTGCTTCAAAATCTCAAAAGTCACAATTCAGTTTTTTTTCCTAATTCTTGTAAGATAAAGAGTTTGAGAAAGAGATCACTTCAAAGGAGGGAAGGTGTGGCCTGCATATACTGAGATATGCTTGGCCTCATGCTTTGTGTCCTTCCCTCTTATCTTTTGTTTTGGTCTTACTGTCAAGAACTCACTGCCAGTCTTCAGAGAGTTCAAAGTTCTCTCAACACTTATCCACTGCTGGCTCTCTTTTCTTGAAACAAAATTCAACTAAGGCAAAAAAACTGAAAAAAAAAACCCAAACAAACCATGTATTTCTTCCATGCGGAATATGTTTTATAAGGGCAGAGTGGAGTGGTTTTGATGGATATTTTACGTATATAACAAAAAAAAACTATCAACTTGGCCATAAAGCAAGAATGATGATTTTTTTTCTGTCTTATCATGCTGTAATTCAATAGCAGCAACTACAAGAAATTTGATAGCTTAAGAAAGATGTTGAATATGGATTCTAGAGACTCAACAAAATTTAATTCAGAATTGTTTGACATTTAACAACTGTCTCCCTGAAAATAAGACATATCTGCAAGCTACAGCTGAACAGATCTTCCTAATTGAATCGCTTAATTAGCAAAACAGTTTTCAGTTCCTATAATCTAGCATAACTAATATTTTACCAGCTAATCAAGCTGAGTTGTTTAAACTGGAGCACAACTGCAGAATCCAAATAGTCTTTCTTTGTACATGGATTTCTGTGCAGATTCTTCATTTCTGCACTTCTCTTTCAATAGCAAATTGGATTTGTATGTGCTTTGGGAGCAAGAAATTTAAATTTTAGCATAGATCTTAAATGATCTGTGCAAATAATGATCACTACTTCACCATGATAGATAGTGAAGTGAACAAAAGACTCCTTGTTATAACATTTGCACTACAGATGGTAGGCAAAGTTTATTATTTGTGTGCTGGAGACATTTCCTTTGGTTTGGAAAGAGTTCTGATGGGCACGATTACTGCATTTTCCCATTAATTTCAAGGACTTCTAGATCATTCAAAAGTGTTGTAGATAAAAGTATACTGCATTAGAAAGATTGCCAGCTGTAAAGTCGATATATATTACAGTACATCATTCTGTATCTCTGTATAGTAAAATCACACAAAAGTGAATGACATGTAGCACACGTGCCCAATATAAAATTTACATAATTTATGAAAACTTAATGTTATGATGAAAATATAATGAGTCTTTGAGGACATAATTGTTTTATCACTCATGCAGTTCAAATCCCACTCTTCAAATTGACCCTTACCATCCATTCCAGAAGACAGAAGCAAACAATAATTTTGCTGACAATTAAAGTGTCAGCCAGGAAAAAGGACATTTGTGAATGTGCTTGACATCTTAATCCTACAGATCATAGCCCCACTTTAAAAATATATTAAAAATTGAAACTACAGTAGTTAAGAAACATAACCTACTTAGAAAAGAGAATGTAATGGATTTGTTGGAGATATCAGGACTTTAACCAATAGGAAACCAATGGAAGAAACCATGGTCACAGATGAAATGGTTATCATTAAAAATAAATGCTCTCATCTTCACAAAGAAGAGTCTCACCAGATTTTCTTTAGTAGGTACAAACCACCCTAATTCAAACCCATTTCTGCATGTTTTGCCTGCCATCTGACTCTAGTAGCTTCCCAAACCATGTAACTTCATTCAGTTTTTCTGTTGGAAACTGTCCCTACCTTATGCTCTCTCCTGAATCATGCCTGAAAGTTGTTTGAAAAAGTAGTTTTTTGTAAACCTTGTCAATGACTGCAAAAAGTGACCCAGTGTCCAGGAATATGCTATGGCAACTCCTTATTTTGACAATATAGGTATAGTTATCATCATTACTGTAATAGACTGTATAATAGACTGTAATAGATGGTAATAATAATACTGTAATAATACTGTAATAGACTCAATTGTTATAATTTTTTTCCAAATTAAAGCAACCAGAAGAAAAAAAAATAAAATACAAGGTTCAAATATTTTCAGTCAGAAGTAATTGTTAATGGCAAAAATCTGTGAAATTATATGTCTAGAAGAAAGGTGTTCTGGAACTTTTCTGGCTTTATTGCATAGGCAAAGGAGAAAATTCCATGAATATTGTAAGCCAGACTCAAAGCCTCCTAGTCTCCAGATGGTGTAGCTCTGCAAGAGTTAATGGAGTTTTAGTCATCTCCAGCATTCCAATGTCTGTCTCTTTGAGATACGCAACATAAATAAGCCTGAAGGCTATTCCAAATTGCATCAGCTAATGTCTCAAATATCCATTTATAATTGAGTACTCCAAGTTAGACTCTTGCTTTTATTTGACCAAACAGAAACCTCTTTGCAGTGAAGAAATAAACAGAAAAAAATTATTATCAACTAGGAATCTATCAATAAATGCACATTTGGCAATTGTTAAAACTAGTGGTGATCTAGTGGTTGTTTACATCACTGGCATCTAGCTGCAACAGCTTACCCTTTGACAAGTCCAGGAAATTTTTTAGGCAGTAATAGTTTGCATTTAAAAAAAAAACAAAAAACAAAAAGCCCAACAAAACAAACCAACCAAACCTAAACTAACAACAATAACCAACCAACCAAATAAAAAACATTAAAAAAAAATCTTCAGTACTACTAAGGGGGCAAATGCACATAAATTCTTAATTTTCGAAATTTCCATGCTGCCATGATCTTCAAAATGACAGACAAGTCTGAGGTCTATTTAATTAAGCATCATTTGACATGCCCTTGTTTACAGGCCTTGTTTACTGACAGGAATTCTTCAGCCACCTATGTACAAGATATAGAGAATTTAAATTATTACAGAAGCTAATATTTTCATATGCAGGCAAACAGATAGAGGGTAAAAACACAGACTAAAGCTCTCAGAAGCAGGTACAATGTCTGCTGCCAAGAGTGAACGATCTCCTGAGATTCCATATGTTAAGTATTACCTGGACTTGTGGCAGTGCTTGTAAAGTCACAATATAAACATTAGTAGGATACATATATGCAAAGAGGATTCATTGGGGAAATAATGTAAATATTGAAAAACTGATTTTTTTCATCTTTACTTAGACAAAACTCTCAATTACATTAGTGGGAAAGAACATAGAGATATATTTAAGGACTGAGGATAAAGCTTATCAGTCCGTATGTCTGGGAAACTTACTTTCAACACAGCTCACATTAAAAGGGAAAATAATCAGGAAGAATAGATCTGATTAAAAGAGAAACCATCATCAAGTCACAGCAAAAAGTTGTACCTTTGGAAAAGCAAGGGAGTTGGTAACAATGTCATCTGAAAAACAAAGCCAAACAGAAACTCAGTTAGTTGCAGGAATAAGTCTATCCTGTCGTATACACTTCAACTTCAGACATAATGATAACATAGATTCTCCCTTGTTAACTTTTCTATGATGATTTAACTGAGAAGTGAATAGTCATGGTGGAGCAAAACTACAGAAAAACAAAGCTGCTGGACGAAATATGAGAAGGCAATGTGTATAGCTCAGTTAGACCACAGTAACCCAATAAAACAGTTAACAAAATTCTGTTAGGACGAAAAGTGATTTCATGATTGGCACAAAGTGTACTTATTTAATTCACACTGTCCTTCAGTCTGCTGGGAAATGTTTAATAAAAGTACAAACTGAGAAACACAAAATTTGTTGTGTGAATTGACATCTTGGAAAGTCTGAAAAACAGACTACCCAGAGCTGAGGACTCTTGTCAGCAGAAATGTATTTCACAAAGCCCATCAGATAGGTGGGAAAAAAAAGGCTGGTTCTCAATTGCCTACTTGATTTAGAGCCCTTTACCATCATACACTTAACTCCTCCATACTGCAGTGCTTCCTGAAATCCTGTCCTGGAATCTTTACAGAAGAGTAAAGGCCTGATCTTTGTCAGAACTTCATTTAAAAATTTTACTTTAATACACTTACATTTCTTTTTTTTCATTGAATGTAATAGCTCACTTAGAAAGAAAACCCCCTTATTTATTCAAAAAGACTCACAGAATGCTTTGTTAATTGAGAGATTGAATTGAATGGTCATTTTTAAGGGTTGAATAATTAGATAAAATGATTATTTAACACTGTAGGGAACAATCCTTTACTGATCCCTTGAGGGACAGACTAGGTGACCTAATTGGTCTTTTGCATTTCTCTTTTCTCTTTTTTAATGTAGCTCTGCAAGACTACAAAACCTAATGAAATGTATTTGAAATAAACAGAGATTAAAATTGGTCCTGTGGCCTTTCAATAGATCACATCTCATTATTAAGGGCATATTTCTGTCTTTGATATGCTTGAAAGCATGTTGTTTTTACTAACCAATTCGTAAAAATTATGACTATCTGTTCAAACATTGGAGAAATTCAATGTACTGCAGATCTCCTCATTTTACTTTACAAAGACAGTGTTTGTCAGAATCTGATGATTATGTTTATGCATGCTTTATCCCCTCAGCTGAATGTGGAGTAGTCCAGATAATGAGACAAAAAGGAAAGTTGAAGATTTAAATTTTTAAAAAAAGAACAAATACTACTATCTTTTTCAATAACAACATCCCTGTGATCAGCTTCCCCAGTCATCAGCCCATGGAAGGTCATTTCAGAATTTCAGTGATACAACTGTTCTCAAGGAAATATAAATGGAAAATAAACAATTAAGCGGCAGAAGAGAAGGCTGAGGACATATTTTCATGCCAGTACAAGGAAGTAAGAGCCCAGTGTAAGGAAAAATTACCCCAGTTTAGAGTTCTTCTAAATTTCCTCAGAAAAAGTCATACTCTAACAGTTATCCATTAAATATTGCCAAGTTTCAGTAAAAATGGCTTAGTGTGAAAAGAGACATTAGCATCTTACAGCTACATAATGAAGACATCACATTGTTTTTTAAAAATAAATGTTTCTCAAAAATTATATGATGCACTATTTTTCTTAATGTGAGAAATGCCTCTTTAGAAAATTTTCAGAACCTATGTTCATCAACCACAGATGGACCCCAGGTTTGCCCTAACACAGAAAAAAACGGTAAAAAAGATTCTTTACTTGTAATCTCTGTATTGGTATTCATTGTTTGTCTCACCCTGAGCACATCAAACTGATTAGCTATGTTTATTAACATAATAGTTGCAGATCAGGATGCATGTTGAGAAACATTATATGTCTTATTAATGGGAATTATTCTTTGTGCACTGCCACAAGGACTCATAAAGTTAAAGCTCTTCGACTTCCTCTTCCATTATTTCAGCAGTATGAGAAATGTCTTATTTGTAAACTGCTATCTGCTTCCCTGGAAGCTTTTAGAACATTTAGCAGTATTAATAGCATCTGATCCCTCCACCCCTCAATTTCAGTAAACAACAGAATAAATAAAACAGGCCTTCTGTAATGAAAACATTCTATTTCAAATTTAGCTTTGAGCTTAATGAAGAAAAGGCAAATGTTTGGGTTTAGCTCTGATTAATATAACAAATAGGGAGGAAGATGAGTAGTTACATACCTAAAGAAACTTTACACTCTTCACTCTTCATCAACAGTTCCTTTAAGCTGTTGATGAAGTGAAGTTGTTAATTTTTCATATATAATGCAATTCCACAGAAGTAAATAGCTTTTGCATAGACGTAAAGCTCATTCAGTAAAATTCTTCTTGTTTCCAGGCTATGTTATCATGATACCTATGATCCATACAGATGCAAAACCTGTATAAAGACCCACTTAGTGGCATTGGCGAAATGTAAGTTATTTGAAAGAAATCTAGCAAGAGTTTAAAAAACTCATAAATTCAGAATTCTAAAATTTCCATTGCAGAATGATAAATTTTCACTCTATCACCTTACTTGAAAGAAAGTTCTTTTCCATTTCTATTTTCAAGCTTTTTTTCCCAAAAAAAATTTGCTACAATTATACTTTGACTGTTACCTTTCCGGGAAGTATACCAAACCATGTATGCCAGTGTTGTAAATTTACAACACAAAACCAACCAACCAACCAAACCCAGAATATTAAAATATACTTGAAAAAATGTACTGTGGCCATACAGCTAGATGCCCCTGCATATCATATTGAATCAACATATGAAATCTTGATAATTAAATAAAAATGTTGCTATACCACAGAAAGCAGTAATTTCTCAGAATACCTATTTATTTGTGCAAGATTTTAGAAACCAGATATTTTTCATCCTGAAACAGGCTCTAGATCCCTTTCTAAGAATAGGTTTTTTGTTGATGACAGCTTTATTCACCTAAAATACAAAAAATACAAAAGACTCTGACAGTTTTGAGTAACTTCCCTCTAAAACAACTTATTTCTAAGAAACCTAGTATCACTTTTCTTGCAGCTTCAGATGTTTAAATTTTCATTCTGTACCAAAAATTCCTCACCACTCTTGTTATATTTGTAGCAGCAAAATGTAAAGAACTGTAAGTTTTAAGACAAGAACTCAAATCTGTCCTATCAAACTGGAAAACTGATAAATTAAAAAGAAATTAAATTAGTGGGGTAATTGCAATGAGTAAAACAAACTTTTAGGTAGTTGCTTTAAAGAAAGGATTTCAGAGAGGCAGTGACTCAGAAGTACAATAGGTCAGTTAAGTAACTTCTTTGCAAAAAGGGAAATGAGCAAGGTCTATGTACAAGCTTGATGAATTTGCAAAGTCATCTCTCATACATATTTCTGTGCCCTGTCTGAAAGGGTGTTTTAAAGAAAGACCCCAATGCAATGGACACCAAAGACAATGATCAGGCTTTCCTCGTCTTGTGATGAAAACCTGAGAATTAAGATTTGTTCATGCCCAATAAGAAAGTATTGACAGTGGGAAAGGACCAGATTAACACAAACAAGAAAGCAACAAGCTTGTTCTCTGGGGTCATGAAGGTATGAGTAGTAATTTCAGAATGAAATTTCAGCTGGCCATTACCAAAAACATTCTTTCAGCAAGAGCCGCAAATTAATTTCTCGGATTCCCTAAAAGACAGCAGTCTTCACATTTGTATTTCTTTATAAAAAAGTTAAAGATAGCATGTCTCATCTCTCTAGCTGACAGCTTCCATCTTACTTCAGAAAAGGACAGATAAGGCAGCTCTTGAGAACCCTGACAGCCCACTTTTATGTATCTTCATCATCCCTGGTAGTGTGAGGAGTAGAAAACCAGAGCTATACACAGAGTTCCAAAACATTTTACTATCTTTTTCCCCCTAGATTTTTCCAAGAACACCTCAGAAAAAAAAATTCTACTTCCATTTATACTGTTTTCAAAGAAGTGTCATAACTCGCTTCCCATTTTTTATGTGCATGTGCAGTCATATGAAGGGGGAATAGTCAAGGGAAGGTAGCAAGCTGATCCATAAAGACATCAACCTTTTTCCTTCGTGGATCGGAGGGGATTATGATGGTGCCTGTGAATTTCTGTCAGGCTGGCAGTTCTCTTTCCCTTGCCCCGTTTTGCCAGACACAGGCACAGACAGGGAACACGATGAGGGCAAAAACACTGTAATTTATCTGCTGTTTGCCCATGTCAGCTGGAAAGCATGTTGAATCTAGATCGTGACAGGGAAGGCAGAGTGTTCTGCCTGCTCCCAGCCTGGAGCCTGTTTTCTCTGCTTAGAAAGCAGCCAGCCCAGCAGGAAAGCTCAGTCCCTGCAGACAAACGTGCCATCAATAAATACGCTGGATGTAGTTTAGAATGTTGCACAGAGCAACTTGTTCTGCGGCATTAAAAACATTAGACCACATCCACAGCTGGTGTAGCTCAGTAGTCTCATTGTTTTAAACAGATCAGTCCTGATTTATGGCAGCTGAATGTCCAATTCACACAACATTGGTTCTTTTGATCTTTGGATACTTGCAGCATTACTAAAGCTGGAGATCTGAAGCAAAGATGAAACTTTAAAGCTGTTATTCTCATTCTTTTAACAAAAAGCTTCTCCAGCTCAGAATGTGTGTATAAATATGCCAGATTCACAGGTCTAAACTTACACCCTACTGTGCGTGTTATTAATCTGTGCAAACTTTTTTCTTTAAATTACCTTTTTCAGGAGTTTACTTCCCCAAATCTTTATCTTATTTAAACTTTCATCATTTAAAATTTGTACATCAAGGATAACGACAGGTATCTCAAAGCACGAATTCCATTTTTGCGTGGAACTTCTCTGTTTATAATTTGAAGCTATTAGTTTAAATTAGATATGAAGGAAGGAGAAAACATAATCTGTAAGCATATTTACTGTGACCAAGAAAAGTTGCAGAAAAGTGTAATGTCTCCAGGATTTAATTTTGACTGATATAAAGATGAAGATAAAAGAAAATTTCTGACTACTGTTTACACACAAAGTGCTAGTAATACACATTAGAAAGATTGGCTTTTGACCTAATGAACTGGAAAGTAAATTGCATTGGTGCCTGGGCACTATAAGAAGAACTCTGTGACAAATGGAAATATATTAAAAATAGCTACAAATAATAAGCACAGAAAGAGTTTCCTAGATCAGAAATATTCTTAGGTAAATTTCAGCTGATACAACTTAAATGAAGAATGAGAATGTCGTGAAAACGACCAGACGAGCTAAAAGGAGTAAAACCAGCTTTACACAGATTTCCTCCCAGGTGTGCACAGACAGAGCAACACAGTTACCTAATGAGTTCATGAATCTCAATTCACTCTTCTTGTTGCACCAAAGTGCTAATTTAGATCTCTTTCTAGCTGTCTCTTTGCTATATTTATTTTCAGCTCATTATTAGTAGTACTTTTACAGTCATCCCTGGGAAAAAACTAGTGGTTATATCAGTGCTATAACTCGCAAGTTTTCGGAGACTGATAGAAATGCACTCACATTCTGAAGCAGCAGAGAACAAGAACTGAATAAAAGTCTTTCTAAAGCAATTTTCAAGAACAAATCTCAAGTTTTTACAATGCAGAACACCTCTACCTATGTAAATGCTGCATGATCTCAATGGCAAGTGGGAGTACCTCAGGAAGCAAGAGTTGTATGCCAGTGACAGCAGTACCCAGGCAAACAGTCTGGGGACTGAAACATGGCTTAGGAGCAGCAGATCACTCTCTTGAGACCAGAAAACAAGTATTCTTCTCGGCTGTTAAGAAGATTTTTAAAATGTAGCATTGTTTCCTCTCATTGTTTAGTTAAAAATAGAAAAGGGTTGTCTAGTGTTACTAACAAAAACAGTATGATGCACTGGTAAAGTCACTTTACTGGAGTAGCTCCCTCCCTATTAGTAAGTGTTATTTGTGCAGTCTTGCACCTCACAATTTGTCAATACTTCACATCGATTCTCAAATCTTAAATGGTTCCCACTTTTCCACGCAGTTGATGCTTTAAGGAAAAGAATACAAATTCACAAAGATATCAGATAAATGAACAAGTAATGACTACTGGATGAGATGAAACTTTCCAAGTCTAACTGAAGATGACAGGAAACTACTTTTTTGGTGAATTTTTCATTGTCATTTAAGGCACCAAGGAGCAATTTATCAGCAAACACATTTGTTTTGGAAAGCAGGCCATTTCTCCTCCCTATAAAAACCAAAATTTTCCGAGTATTTAAGAATCATGAACATCATCTAGTTACCTTCAATAATGTATTGGGGTAGTTTCTAAAGAAGTTACAATTACACCAATTAACTTCAAAGGATTATAAAGGTTCATATGCTTCTTATCTAAAATGCTGTAATTTCAAAAAATATTGCAGATATTTTATAGAGCTATCTTCTAAACAATACCTGACATTCCCAAGAGGCATGTGGATTTTTCTGCAAATGATAGGAGGGTTTGTTCTGCCAGTAGCATGGTTATTTTTCAACATATGAGATGGCCTACCCAACAGATATGACCCATGAATACAATGGGTCCATTTTTAACACTGTCCATTCTTAACACTGTCCATTCTTTTATAGCCATGTGCAAAACGTGCCCACTTTGACTTCAACAGTGACAAGTCATGTACCTGCATTTCCTGGCCCATGGGGATCAATATTAGGAATACACTTTACACACTCGTTTACTTCTCTGGCCCATATGAAATGTGGTTTATTATCAGAGATTTGACCCTTGCAACACACGCAGAACCCATATCAGTATCTGCTGAGGATGTTGAGTTTGTAAGAAGGATGTGAATACCTTGTTTACACCCCATGATGTAAATAGTTATGGTGGTGAAAGATACCCACGATGTAAATGGTTATGGTGGTGAAAGATAAGTGAGCTGCAAAGAAAACTGAAACTTGGCAAGTTTTTGAAAACACTAGGTACACAGATTTGTCTTCTCTACTTAAAACTCCACTACAGTGTAGATACACTGAGATAGAACTCAGCAAAAGTAAACTGACTAATACTGCAGAAAAATGGATAGGTTATGCTATTGCTCTTGCTATTGCTATATGCTAGAATTATTTAGAAGAATATTCAGATAAGTATCAAAAATGGGACAAATAGAAAGGAGCATTACAAGATGTGCATGAATTTAAGGACAGATTCTGCACACAGACTCATCCCTGGGCTCACGTCCTAAGCCTATGTGCTATATAAACATTAACTGTTCCTTTGTGCTGGATATTCCCTGGTGAAGTGGGGAAGACCAGAAAACAAATCCTGACCTATTTTCTTTTCGAGTCATTTTTGCCTTCTCAAGTACTTTTTGGAAGGATAAGGAATATGACAATTTTGCACTGAGGAGGAAGAAAAGAAGGTTCCCTAAACTAACGTGAGCACATGAAAGGGAAAGGAATATAAGTGTGTTGGGATAGTTGGGATGTCAATTCATAATTGGGATGCTACTTCATAGTCGGGGTGTTATGAAATAGAGACACTAGAGACCACAGAATATCTGTTGGATAACTATTTTACAAACGTGCAATGTCCAGAGATGGCAAAAACAAACGAAGATTGCTGATAAGTTTCTCCTGACAAGCCTATTGCCATACAACAGATCAACATTTCTGAAAAAATAAAATTACTTCCACATTCACTCAAATGATTTGTTTGCTGCTTTTTGAGCCTGTGCTGTGTTGTCCTCTATTCATCTGCCCAACCATAACTTTCTAATCGTATTGCAGGTGACAGAAGTGCTTCGTAGGAATTGGAGTTCCTACAGGTCAGCAGCAGCAATATAATTTTTGCTTACTGCTCTGTTTAACAGGTGTTAAGACACTACATTTTAATTGAAGAAAGGTAGTAAGACAACAGTTCCTTCTACACTGTGTAGTGTCTGGCTCTCTAGGAGCAAGCAGTACTGCATAGCTTGCACTCTCACAGGCAGCTCTTCAGATGAACACCACCTGCAATGACATAATTAACTTCCATTACCCTCACCATTACTATTCATAAATAATCTTATATTTATAAACACTAAAATTATAGAAATAGCTAAGTAGATCATAGCACCAGCAAAACACTGACCATTGAGTGTTTTTCCACATATCTACATAGTCATTATGTTTTTAATGGCTATAAGAGGATTCTTACCCTACAAGCTATTTTATTTATGCATTTGCATGAGAACAGGTAACCACTAAAACAGGCATCAGATGCATAAGACCCCTCTGTGTAACCAACACTCAGTCCAGCAGAGAAACTATGGCATTAAAAGTGTGGATCTGTTCATAGCTAGGAAAGTCCCACCAGTAACTGCTGTGAATGCTGGATTTGCATAATTAGCATACGCTAACTTCGACCTTGTCTTTTGGGCCAGCAGGAGTCGTATATAAAATTTATAAAGTTTATTCAAATTTTCACAGTTCTATTTATATGGAAAAAAAGCAGTGCATCCAGAAAATTTGTTAGGGCTGTTTTCACCTGAAGGTCTTGATTCTGCAAAGAGATAAACTCATGACTAATTTTAAGTACTATTGATTTCTGTAAGATCCGCTAATTTACAGAGCTGAGTGTCTTCTATGTGTTTTATCATCTTATTTCTTTGAAGCTCGGTAAAAGGAAGCATAAAATATTTCTCACTAAAACAATGGTTCTCATCTGAAGATGTCAAATAAATATTTCAAATGCCATTGAACAGCAAGCTTTACTTATCCACAGAATACTATTCCATCTAGAAAATTAAGCTGAAGTACTGTTTTATATGTGACCAAAGCTTTATTTGTTAATACAGATAGTTTCCTAAATGTATTATTTTTGTTTTCAATAAAAGGTCATGTTAGTAAATTATGAAAGAAAAGCTATATAACATTCTTGGTTCCCTAACTTATTACACTTCTTTTCAGCCTAATGCACTTCGGGACAGCGTGCTGGCTTTATGGTGTATTTTCATACAGTAAGCTTGTTTGGTTGGGGTTTTGGGTATTATTTCTGTTCTCTGCTTTTCATTCTTCTTTTCAGACATCTCATACTGGTATTTTCCTACATCTCTCACTTTATGAACTAATCACTTCAAATCCATTGCTAGTATAGTGCTAACATTTAAGATGTCTACTAACTCTATTTAAATACATTGGTAAATTTAATTAGAGAAAAAGAGGAGAGGAAAAGTAGAGAAAGGAGAGAACAGAAAATGAAGAGAGGAGAGAGGAGAGGAGAGGAGAGGAGAGGAGAGGAGAGGAGAGGAGAGGAGAGGAGAGGAGAGGAGAGGAGAGGAGAGGAGAGGAGAGGAGAGGAGAGGAGAGGAGAGGAGAGGAGAGGAGAGGAGAGGAGAGGAGAGGAGAGGAGAGGAGAGGAGAGGAGAGGAGAGGAGAGGAGAGGAGAGGAGAGGAGAGGAGAGGAGAGGAGAGGAGAGGAGAGGAGAGGAGAGGAGAGGAGAGGAGAGGAGAGGAGAGGAGAGGAGAGGAGAGGAGAGGAGAGGAGAGGAGAGGAGAGGAGAGGAGAGGAGAGGAGAGGAGAGGAGAGGAGAGGAGAGGAGAGGAGAGGAGAGGAGAGGAGAGGAGAGGAGAGGAGAGGAGAGGAGAGGAGAGGAGAGGAGAGGAGAGGAGAGGAGAGGAGAGGAGAGGAGAGGAGAGGAGAGGAGAGGAGAGGAGAGGAGAGGAGAGGAGAGAGAGAGAAAAAGAAAAAGAAAAAGAAACAAGAAACCACCCACATTTGGATAACATCTTATGGTAGCATTGTGAATATATTCTGTGTTGGGAGCAGGGGATGGGGGTGGAGAAAGGGGTAAGGAAGACAGGGCAGGCCACCACATGACAGAGGAGGAAAACTAATTCTTTGAATTTAACAGCTAACAGAGCGAAAAGGGAGGAAATCTATCCCCTCCCATATCTCTTCCCCCTTAATCGGTCAAGTTATAATGTCTTTCATTGCTCTGTGAGTTATAGTTTTGGAACATTAGTTATATCACTTTTTTGGAATTAATTGACTAAAATTTGCTATCTAATCAGTAATAATAAGCTTAAAATACAACCAGGAGAAACCTTTAATCTTTATCATATCAAAGTGAACAGTCCATATCTTTTGCAAACTTAGTAAGGAAAATGGATCTCAAACACTGCTCATATGTCACTACAGATATTCAGTTAAGGATACATTTGCACATGGAATTAGCTGTTGCTTCAGTTCTTGATTGTTCAGATTCTAGGAACATCAGTCTGTCCAAAAATCCAGGTCCTGCTGCTGTCAGACTGATCACCAGGTAACCCTGAGCTTAAATACTCGTGTGATTCTCAGACCCAGCACTGAACCTCCGACTTCTCTCGACTGCAGTGCCAAATGGGCCCAGTTCAGCCCCCAAAACTCTTCTCTATGGTTAGCACTTCCCTCTCTTCTTTAGCTTCACGACACTACAAATCCTGTTTTCAGAGGCCAAACTTTCCTTGCGTACTGCATAATTCATTTTTAGGGGTAACAAAATATTGTGGGGATTATGCACTGACATGCCAAATTCAATCTATGACTTAACTTCCTTTAATATCTGACATAGTCCCATCAAGCCCTAGGGGGAAAGAAATCACACAATTAGTGTGCCATAGAGTTTCCCTACCTCTTAAAATTCGGCTAGCCAAATGCTGTGCCTTCAGACAAGGCAGCATTCATGTGATATATTTCTTAGCAGAATCACAGAACCATGTAACTCAGAAGTGACCTCCAAAAGTTATCCAGTTTGGTTCTCGTTCAAAAGGTACAGCCCCAGCAGATGCTTAGAGTCGTATTCAGTCAAGTTTTGACAATCTGCAAGAATGATTCTCCTACATCTCTCTGAGCAGAATCTCAGATTTTCACTGTGTTCATGCCAAATTGCTCAAGGTAAAGCAAAGCAGAATAATGAGTCCTCTTATTTGAAAGTTTTGTTAGCTTCTGTTTACAAGAAAAGCAAGTACTGTAGATATTTATGGACAGTCCTTAACTTTAGTATCCTCTACTGCTTAGCACCCTGTGAGGATAGACTCCTCTACTTAACCTCCTTGCTCTTTCCAGTGTTGAGTCACACTGTAATCCTGTTACACAGAGATGAGTTGGCTGGGATTAGATTTTGTTAAACTGAGTATTTCTGAATACTAATGCAGTGTGTTTCATCTGATGTGACCATATACTGCATTTTATACACTCTTTCCACACAGTTGATGATAATAAAAAATGGGGGAAGGGAACACAAAAAATGAAAAAATCCCCAACCCTGCCTAAACTGTTCAGCTCTGCTTTCTGCTTTTTGATACTTATTGTCATACTTCTGCTCCATATTTTTCTTGCTTGTTCGTTTTGAGAGGAATTGAGGGAGGGCTTTGTAGTGGAGTTATTTTCAAAGGTAGATGGGTGAGAATCTGTTAGCAGTCACAGTTTTTATGTACATTTAGAAGTTTTAACCCAATGGTCACTCTCCCATTTGCCATCCCCATTTCTCTTTTCACATTACATCTCCTATCCTGCCATAGCAACATCCTTCATTCCTTAGCAAGCACAGCAGAGGAGCCCCCTCTTGTACAGAAATTAAAATTGGCAAAGAAAAATCAGATCCTATATATTTAACTACTGAGTGTAAGGAACAGAAGATACTGTATTTGTTTGTATACCCATCGTAGTGTTTTCATACATACCTGGGGGTCTTTTTCCATCTTTGCTGAAAGTTTAGTTATCTTAATTTTTTTTAAAGTTACATTTCAAAAGATATAGCACTCCACATATTCCAGACATCTTAAAAGGACAGAAAGAGTAATTTCAACCTCACAAATTTATAGGATTTTTTTTTTCAAATTAAAGCATTTTTACAAATATACAGAAATCCAGAAATCCTTGTGAATCATCAAGACCAAAGAGATGTGAAATATGGTTAACCCCAGGTGGTCCAAAGAGTGCTCAGAAAATTCCATCTACTTTGACACATTTTCTGAGCATATCTCAGATGTGGAGAAAATACCTTTTTATGGCTCAGACACTGGAAGGAAGTGGTTACTGCTCTTTCCAAGATCAGTGTTGATGCCCTGTGAGGCATGTAGAATGCCAGCTGTGGCCATTCAGCTGAGTAATATCAATGAACATTTTGCAAGATTCCCTTTAGCCTTTCTAAATATGCATGCTATCTGCTTCTATTGGTGTCAGGCAATTTGGAAGGGAAAAGCAGGAAGGGGAAAGGGAAGGGGAAGGGGAAGAGTGAGAAATTATTAAATGTTAGATGAAGATGTCTATGCCTTTCAATGCACAGACAATGTGTTTAGCTCTATCTGCCCTCATTTGGAGCCAGCTGGAGAGACACCAGCCCAGGTCCTAAAACCAGTACTGTTTCATAGGCACCAAATGCGACCTGGGTTAACATCCTGAGCCTATTTCATGCATTCCAGGAGCTATATGTAAAAGTCACACACAGTATTGCATAACCTTATTTAGACGCATGAGTAGTCTCTAATGTTAAGGCCAAACTCTGCAATGAATGAAATTTCTCAGGGAAGACAGAGGGAAAGGAACATAAGTCTTAAAGGCAAGAAAGTTTCCGTCACATCCATGCAGCTCACAAATCTGTGAGGTTCAAGACCATAGGAAAATCCAAAGAGAAGTTGGCAGATTTCCTAATATTGCCCAGGAAATCTCCTCTAAGACACTCTCTTTTCCCACTCAGGATTACATCATCAAACATCTCTTACTACAGACTTCAATGACCTTGAAAATCTTATCTACCAAGGATAGATGCTTCAATAAATACTTCTTGAAGGAAAAAGAAGTATTTCAGAAGCTGGGACTCTGATCAGTGTAGCACACACCGACTAACTAACATTTATCACTGGACCATGAATTACTTTGTCATGGCAAGATCTACCTCCCAGTGCCAACCCAGCTATACCTCCTATGAAAAATCTGACAGCAGCACTTTGCCACAAGAAAAAAGATATTTTGAAAAAAAGTTTTTGAAAATAAAACTTTTGAAAGACCTTTTTTAATGGGCTAATGTTGTTTTCTCAATGGTTCTATTGCTCTTGGTTTGATTAACATTTTATATTAAAATAATCAAAATAAGGTAGTCAAAGCTGATCATTTAGAATGTTGCTTTTTAAATTGCTGTTTTCACTGCTTTAAAAACTGTCTCATTACCACCACTCATATTCAGGGTTACTTTCATTTCAATTACCAAGACTTTTTGGGTTATCTTATTTGCATTTTAATGAAAAGAATTATTCTAATCAACTGTGATGAACAGCACTCATAGTTTACAATTTTCATGATTAATCCAACAATAACATATCCATATTCCATGTGATATAAATATGACAGTCCCTAGAAACAGCATTTTCAACCACAACAAAAAGTTGTGGAAAAAGTAATTAAATTTTATTGCATACAGAGAAATTACACTATTAGTTTTTACTAATAGGAGATCATGGAACAATTTTTTATATTTCCAGGCAGTATGTAAAATATTGCATACAGCACAAGAAAAAAGTCCACTGAACTTTGGCTGTGAAATTAAAAACAAGAAGAAGACGAAGACGAAGACGAAGACGACGAAGATGACGATGACGACGACGACGAAGAAGAAGAAGGAGGAGGAGGAGGAGGAGAAGAAGAAGAAGAAGAAGAAGAAGAAGAAGAAGAAGAAGAAGAAGAAGAAGAAGAAGAAGAAGAAGAAGAAGAAGAAGAAGAAGGAGAAGTAGAAGAAGAGGAAGAAGAGGAATTCTGCCTTTTTCTACCCACAACAGTTGATCTATAATCCACGGAGTGGTTACAATGGAAGGTGGCAGATTTTGAAAGACAACACATTATGGCTTTCAGACTAACATATTCCCGGACACCACAACACTCGGAAAGAATCCATGAAAAATCCTCAAAAAATATTCCATTAATGATTCCAAAATGTTGTACATATTTCTCCTTTATAACACACACTTTTGCCCTATTCAGTGCTTGTTTTGTGAGCCCATAAACATTGCTAGATCAAGAAAAACCAATCCAAGGAACTGATTTAAGAAGTTGATCAGCACCCTTCTCATTCTTCTCATTCTCCTCACATTGCAGCTGTAGACATTTATCTACTGGTGATCTTGCTGAAACCTTTGCAAAACCTGCTTAGAGGTTGGTTGTTGGCCTGAAAAACTGAGACTGATTGTCAGCAAAATGTCAAATGTAGTTCCACAAGCTGCAGTTCTTTTAAAGTGACCACCATCAGAGCATTGACCTTGGAAATGATGAAGGCTAACTGATAAGAGTTAGCTCACAGAGATTTATGTCCCCTTGGGCTTTTAGATTAACATCTGCTTCCGCCCAGTGTCAGGGGGAAAGGAGCACACAAGCATCACTGAAGGTATAACATGAGAGAATTAGGAGAAAAAATTATATTCCTAATGCACTGGCTGCACAGATACAACTCGATTGCAGCAGCATATCATCAAGCAGTATTCAGCTCAGCATCAATTAGATATGCCAAATATAACCACAGCCTAAATGCTTCAAGGATTGTAACACACATTTTTAAATGACAGTTTTTATCCTTTCCAAGTACTTGGTGCTTTCACACACCTTTCAAACCACTGAAATGTTTCAGTCTCACGAGCATACGTGAAATGTAAAACACGTCCTTACATCACCATTTGGCTCTTGGGTTCATACTTTCCATCCACTTCAAACCCCTCTCTATCAGCCTCCCAAAACACATTCTTGTTCAAATCCCATTATAACTAACTACCAGGCCAGTTACAATTGTGTCTTAAGCCTTACACATATAACAGAGCAGATTTGACCAAGGCTTGACTAAGAAATAAAGTTTCTGTAAAGGTCTATATATTATTCATAGCTATTCTTTGTTATTCTTGGTCAGCTCTGAGAGAAGCCAATATTCCAGCTAAGCTAAACACTGCTCCACAGGGCAATGACAGCACACTAAATTAAAATCTGTTAAAAGAATATGCCTGCTAGAAGGAATTGCCATTCTTTATCAATAAGACCTTGCATTTAATAGGTTTTTACTTTATCTTTAGTCTAAATACTTAGAGGCTCTACCCTTTAATTTAATGTATAAATTGATTCTACTCTGTCTCACCACACCTAATGAGCATATTTGATTCCTTGTCAATAAAAGCTAATGATTGAATGAAGAAAGTTAATCAGATTGAAATAAAGATGAGAGATATTTCTTTTATACCAGACTGGAATACACTATTGTCAATGCCTTTATCTGTGAAAGAAAAGTTAGATCCACTCTCTTGTATCTTGTTTGATACCAACAGGCAAGGCCTTTAGGCAAGTATTTCTTCAAAGGCAGTGCAAAGGTATTCACAGATGTACTACTCAATTTGTGAGACAAGACAATGGTTCTACTTTGTGTACAAATGCTCATTATACATCAAGGAAAGCAATCACATCCTGTCCCTCTTTCTGCAAATGATAACTATTTTTAGTGCTGAAAGTCCTTGAGAATTACACTGCAGCAGAACAGAGGGAGTTTTGCCCACTTTAACAGAGCTTTAATGTACATCTTCAAAAAATATGGAAAGTAAGGAAACATTAATTTCTTTGGAATGTGACTGAGACAACACAGAGACTTTAATGTTTTCACTAGGGAATAAGCAAGCAAACCAAAGGAATGCAGCAATAGAAATCATTACTCTTTTTTTTTTCCCTTTTTATGACTGACAAATTTGTATAACAGATATTAACAAAATTCCACATTGAATCACACTGAAGACTGTGATTATAGTATGGCTCATAATTTTTGGTACAAAGTGAACTTCTCTGTCATCCAATATATCTTAACAAAAAACAAAAAATGCCATGCAGTATGCATTAGCACAGAGCAATCATAAAAGAAATGGAGCATGTACATGCATTAGACAAAGAGAAAATCTCTATTTTTTTAACCAAATGTTGCTATTATTATACTGTGCTTTCAACCCAGTTCTCAATATAAACTATTTGTATAGTGGAAGAAATACATATTCATTATAAATAATGTAGACAAAATTTATAGAAGCAAATCTCTGTGTTTTGTTCTCTCTCATTTCAGAGCTAAGTGACTATTGTACCTTTACTCTTAAGCACGATGAAAATTTGTTGAATTATTAGTGGTTTGGATTGCATATTGATCTAGTGGAAATCATTAATTATCTAGTAAAATCAACAGTATGGGAAACAAAATTGTGTAGAAGAAGGAATTCAGTCACTGTGACAATTAAACTCTTAAGACAGAAGGCACAAAATGTGCTTGTATTGCTTTTCAGTGACTCTTAAGTGTAATCTTTTCAAAAATTCAGTACAGTTTGTTTACTTTAAAAAAACCAAACAAACGAACAAGCAAACATAATCTGCAGACACAAATTTTTTCACCTCCTCTGCTGATCTCCACCTACACTTTGGGCTGAAAATTTAAGTCTGTAGTGACGCAACTGGAATGCAAGCCTTAGAATTACCTTGGCAATGCCTTCAGGCTGGAAACAACTATCACTTTGTGGATCCATTTCCTCTGTACCTCATCCTTTAAACTGATCTGACTCATAACCAGCCCTCATGTATTTGAATATCACAAAATAAAACACTTATCTTTTTTTGATTCCCTAGTGATGTACCCCTCTACCTACCTTCACCAGAACCTCATTCTCAGGGTACCAAAATGAGAAATCTTCAGACTAGATGTAGCCTGAAGCTTAATACCTTTTTTCTCACAAGAAATACTGAAGTTACTTAGAGGATTTGTGAAGTATTCCTGCAAGTTGTAAGCATACTGCCAGCAACCTTATCTTTTCCCCAGTGAATATTGTCCCTACTGGTAGCCCAGACAGTGATAGCTGTGAAAGTAAATGTGCTTGTGTCTTAAACTCACCAGACCCTGGTCAGCCCTGCCACAGACAGCCATTCTCCTACTCTGTTGCTTGAGTGACCCCCTTGAAAGTGGAACAGTCCCAAGTGTGAATGATTTAACCATTCCAGCGAAAAACAATCACATTTGGGATTAGTCCATTTGAAATTAAATCTGGCTAAGGATGTCAAGAATAAAAAGAATGTATCAATAACAAAAAGAATGTTAGGGAAAATGTGAGCCCATCACTGAGCAGATAAGGGACCCTTGCAACAGAGGTTGCAGAGAAGGCTAAGATACTGAACTCCTTCCTTGCTTCAGTCTTCACTACAAAGGTTGTCCTCAGGAATGCTTGACCCAAGAGACCAGGACAAAGGTCTGCAGAAAGGAATGTTTCCCCTTGATTGAGGAAGATTGGGTTAGAAACCATTTAGACAAGCTTAATATCCACAAGTCCATAGGCCCTGATGGGATGCGCCCACAAGTGCTGAGGGAGCTGATGGACGTTATTGCTGTTCCACTCGCAATCATCTTTGAGAGGTCATGACAATCAGGAGAGGTTCCTGAGGACTGGAAGAAAAAAATATAACCCCAATCTTCAAACAGATTATCTTGCAGAAAAATTGATTTATTCTTTTCTCTTATGAAAAATATCAGAATTAATCTATTTGTTTTCAATATTTACATAAAGTTTCCCAGTATTTTTTTTAATTATTAGTTTATGGGCACTCAAAATGAAAGATAGTATCTCTTTATGTCCTTCTTTAGGTGATTCTTTATTTCATTATTTGCTACACGAATGTTGGCTCATGGTTTGGACGTGTGGACTCTGGGTAAAAATCTGTCTGGATGTCCAGGCCCAGGGAGTGGTGGGGAGTGCAGATCCCTCCAGCTGTTAGCCAGTCACTAGTGAGGCTCCCCAGGGTCGAGGTTAGTCCTTCTTGTCCCATCTGGACAAGGGGACCAAGTACACCCTCAGACCATTTGCAGATGATGCCAAGTTGGGTGGAAGTGTTGATCTGTCTGAGGGTATCGAGGCCCTGCAGAGGGATCTGGACAGGATAGATCAGTGGCCCAATGCCAGTAGTTTGAAGTTCGACAAAATGAAATGTCAGGTCTTGCCCTTGGGTCACGACAACCCCACAGAGCACTACAGACTTGGGACTGGAAAGCTGCCACTGCTCAACAGCAGCTGAACATGGGCCAGTTTTGCCCAGAGGTCAGTGGCACCTGGCATGTGTCAGGAACAGTGTGGCCAGCAGGACCAGGACAGTGACCATCCCCCATTTTCAGAACTGGTGAGGCTGCGCCTAAAACCCTGAGAAGAGCTCTGGGCCTCTCTCTCCAAGAAGGACATTGAAGTACTGGATGCTGTCCAGGGAAAGGCAACAGAGCTGAGGAAGGGTCTGGACCACAAATCTGACAAGGAGCAACTGAGGGAGCTGGGGGTGTTTGGTCTGGAGACCACTCAGGGTGGACTTTATCACAGTCTGAAACCACTTGGCAGGAAGTTGTAACCGGGTGGGGATTGATGTCTTCTCCCAGGCAACAAATGACAAGAGGACGCAGTGTCAAGTTGAGCCTTGGGAGGTTTAGATTGGATTTTAGGAAAAATTTCTCCACCAAAAGAGTCATCAAGGACTGGAATAGGCTGCCCAGGGAGGTGGTTGAGCCACCATCCCTGGAGGAATTTAAAGGCATGTAGATGTGATGCTTACAGACATGGTTTAGTGGTAGACTTGACAGTGCTGGGTTAATGTTTATACTGAATTATCTTAAGGATTCTTCTAACCTAAATGACTCTGTGACTCTATGATTCTGACATACATTAGTTACCAAAAATAGCATTATTAAATATACATTGTCGTCTGGGTTACAGTTCAGGTCATTTTAATTTACATGACAACCTTTATTTTACATTATTCCAGTGTGAGAGAATGACAATACCTATAACAGAAGTTCTTTTATAATGTCTCATGTAAGATAGGGAAAAGAAAACTACAGAGTTTCTTAAACGTCTCTCACTGAAAAAACAGTTTTCCTTTATATCACAAATGAGAACATTTGAAATATGTTAAGTATGAAGCCCCCAAATTTTTGTGTAAGATTGTCACCTCTTACTCATTATGTGGACTACTGAAGATATAGAAAACATATGTGAACATCTTGAAACAAACAAAATCATTTTAAAAAATGGAAAAACCATAAGCATATGTTTGATATATTTGCAGTACGTATTAGATGCTTTAAACATATGAATATAAAATACAGATGGACTGACCATATGGTTTCACTAGGGCCAACACACACAAACTGTGCAAGCAAAAATTCTTAGATGTCTTTCTGAGGACAATATTTTAATACAGATAAAAATGGCTAAGGGTTAAGGGACATTGCAGGTACTCAGGGATATTTCTGTGGTGGAATGCAGGGGTACACCAGCTGTAAAACCAGTGACCTCAGTGGTGTAAGAGCAGGGAAGGATTTGTCCTACATGCTCATAAACTCTGATAATATCATAGCACACATAATCCAAAAAAAGTAAATTATTTCTCATCCATGACTAAATATCAGTCTGGAACCAAGACAGCAGAGACAGCACAAAATAATCCCAAAATATAACTGCAGAGTCCAACTCAGTATGACTGGCAAATCCATGAAATAATGCATGATTTCAGCAAATCCCATCATCCAAAATAAACATTTGAATATGGCATCAATTTGTGACCAACAGATCAGGCTTTTTGCAATACAGCCAATCCAATCTTCCAACCCATCAAAAAAATAAAAAGACTCACAAGACCGGCAAGAGTTAGTGAGAAATGGTCAGTGAGATAAGAAAAGAATCAATCAAGGCAAATATCTCTGACCAGCAGAAGCCCCATGAGTCATAGATATATTATTAGATAAGAGAATTTTTCTCAGTTTCTAATATCATTTCCTGCATTTGGAGATTTGGTAACATACATTGCTTTATGACATTTTGTTATATAAAAATAAAACCTGAGAGTCCTGCACGATGAACAGTCTGGCAAACTGTATTTTATAGCGGAAGGTGCAGAGAGGATAAAAAAGGAGATCTCAAAGGTCAGTGCTTTAAGGAACTTTCATTGGCCAATATATTATTTTTCTTTAACATTTTTTGCTTATTTTTTGATTTTTTCCCAACATTTTGCCCTATATATTACTAGTCACCAAATATATTTGGTTTGTCCTATTTATCAACCAGGTCACCTGGGTAAGTACTCTGGCATCATGTATAAAGAAGCCCACCCTTTATGGGCAAAGCAAAGTTTCTGCTGACATATGAGAGACAAAAAATGAACACTGTCTTTTGCAAATAACCCTTTTAGAATTCAAATTATTTTTATTTCATAACATCTGTGGCCTTTTAATTTAGCTAGTGTTTAAAATATTTTGGTCTTTAATTCAGTATATCACAGAGGCAATTGCTGAATTTTGAAATTTAGTCGAAACCTTCATTATTTTCAAATCATATGTTTATGACCTGCTTCATTATAAGGGAACATAATTAAGAAAGAGTCTTTCTATCTGTTGAACCTGACCAGTAATGCATTGTTGGTCAGGTTGAACAGATAGAAAGACTTTGTGTGTGCAAATGTAGGACTATATCTTCAGATGTAAACATAGGCAAAAAATGTGCTGTCCTACTTTTCATCTCTGGATTATGTACCTTTTTATTAGAATAAACTATTTCAAGAGATTTTCTTATTCTTTGGAGAATAAAACATACCTTAAGAGGTTTTACTTGATTTTCTAGTTCGTAGCAAAATCAGAGTACTTATACTTCCAAGTGTGGGTTTCCATTTCCACTGAACAAATCTTGTAGTGTTGAGGAGCTAAGAAAAGTCATGGTATTTGCAATGGGACCAAGGGAAAAAGCAAAAGCTCCCATTGCAGCTTTTGAAATCAGACAAACTGTCAGACAATCAGTGGGAGTAGGATTAACATGAGCAAACTGTTGTTTTTAGTTGACCTTTCCATCACTGATGACACTAAAACATTAATTCAGTTTAGCAGCTGACTGACATGTTGCATACAAGATACTGGGGATATAGCAGAATTGTTGATGAAGATCCGCTCTAAGCTTCTGAAAAGATATTCTAACCTTTATAGCTTTTCTCCACAGGCAACAGTTAATATGAACAATAATAACTGTCCTCTGTGGAGAGTTATAATAACAATAATGTCCTGCCAAAGCCTGGTAACAATGAAGATGAGAAATGTTTGGAAAATACTTTCATCTATACAGCACTTCTTCTTGAAATCTCTCAGACTGGTCGGTGTTGGGTGACACAAAAACATGAAGAAGATGAGCTGACACTGTGAGAAAAATTTACTCAGAATAATAAAAAGACAAGGAATCTGTTTATTCAGGCAGGTTCAGGAAATTTGAGCAAGTAGGGCATGAAATAATGATATGACCCTTCAGATTTCAAACCCAGCAAATAATCTGTGTGCATGTTCTAAAAATCTTGAAATCATCTCTTGTCTGGTGTTAAAACAACCAGGGCAGCCATTACATTGCATAGCTGGCTCCTCTGGCTCTAAGGTAGTACCTGGATACACATAGTGGTTTAGGAACAAAACCAGTAAATAATTGCCAGTTTCTTTAGTCCAATATCGACATTTGTTCAGAATTTAATTTACCAATAATTCTCAAAGTGTTTTATAAATGTGAAGCTAATCTTCACAGTATTGTTTTTAATAACTCAAAGAATTATTTGTACTCTTCAGTTCAAAAACCACCAGGCACATGCCCTTGCCTGATCTTGTGTCTACTCTTTCAGCAAATGCAAATGTCAGAAAATGAATAGGTGTTTCTGCTAAGAGAATCACTTGTTTCTTATTCTATATATTTAAATTGGTTTTAATCATCAACACTTCATATATAACACATCCTTTATCCCTCCCCGCTGCACACACGCTCTAAATTTAATTAAAATAACTGAAATGGAACTACAGATAATTTGTTTTTTAAATAGACTGCCACATGCTCCATTTACATAAAACCCATTAGTTTGCATTAAATACAAATTAGCTGCTGATATGAGTTAAATCACATATAAATAGTTCAGAATAGCCTCAAAACCACACATTTTAATTAATATAACAGTTAACCAGATTTATCTGTAAGGTAATCAAGACTCTCACTCATTCATTCTTCAGTACAATAGGCCAGAGAATGAAGGGCTGTCCTGTAACACCATTATTTTACCAGCCAAATAAAGGCACAGAGAAGGCATGAGTAATGTTTGGATTCACGTATTTATAACAAATGCACAGTTTTAAAATGATTCTGCAACTGCCATACTAAAGGCAATAAGAACATGATCTACATTGTGGGGAGAAAATGAAGATGCTAAAAACTTTTAGGTCTTGAATGTCTAATTGTTGCAGAAAATTGGGAATATCATAAAGGAACTGCTAAGGCACTCTTTTTCCCTACCCCTTCTGAACATAAACACAAAATATAATGTGACAAAAGAAGGTTTTAAGACACTTCTTAAGTAATTGTCCTATGATGAGCAGAGTCTTTCAAAACTCCAACCTCTAACATTTCCCTCCAACAGCTAGAAATACCAGCAAAATAGTGTCATTCCTAAGTAATAATTTCCTCATCTTCCAAAATGGTTGCAACAACAATATTTACATGTGAGTTCTGCAATTAGTGAGCTTGCTGAAACAGAGCAAAACACTGCCAAAAGCTCATCTTTAATGACACCCTGCTAGTAAACGTTTTCTCAAGTTTGTACCTTCACAGGTCCATAAGTGACATTTTGGCGTACACTTTGGGAACTTTAAAATTGCAACATATTTTGAGAGAGCATATAGCTAAAGGCAACAGAAGTGCTATCCCTGAGCTCTTTACAGCAATTCAAAATTCACAGGATTACAGGGATCTTTAAACAGTGATGTTTAACAAATCAAAGAAATAGCACCCCCTGGAAAGCAGCACATGACAAATTCAGTACCACTGTAATGAAAGAAAAAATAGGCACGAAAAAGAAATTTAATAAAGTGATCAGACTATATAAATTCTTTGGCAGAATAGAGAGTTACTGAAGTAGCCCTAATGTAGGAGTTGTACATGCATCACAGGTTTTGGATAAGTTAGACAGTCAGATGTCGCAATTCACGTGGTTTTGCTGCTATGGTTACACAAGGGCAGAGACAATAGTGAAAGATTGGAGATCCAGTTAATATCAAGTTTAAGAAGCTGAGCCACCTCATCACCGTGTGAAAAAGCCAGGTCTGGGTGACACACTAGCCTGCAAGATCGAGCCCTGTTTGTGCAAATGTTGGGCTGGAGTTTGTCTCCCATCCAGACAGGAGAAAAGTTCATTCCTGAATGAATGTGGTGGCATCAAACTGTTCTTTGAGTTGCTTAACATTTGCAGGATATAGTCCTTAAAAAAACTTGCATATTTTTAAAAAGTAATTTTTTCTCAATTCCAGCCAAAGGTGTATCCAATACACAGGAAGTTGTGATAAACATCAACACTAAAGTGCCGCAACTGATTGTAGAATCCAACATGGTATATAAGTATTTATATTTAACAGAGGGAGAATTTGATCTGATGTCTCTAATTTGGCATGCATATACACTCAAAGTAATTCTATTCTGTTCAGCCAGGAAGAACAGAGCATAATTAGCAAAGAATTAGTCATCCTAGATTCACTGATTCATCTTAGCAGTGTTTTACATAAAGTATTAATATACGGTGCATAATATGCTATGTGTCTTAATTTTTAAATGATTTAGGAATTTTAAATGCAAGTAAGGTTCTCTAATGTGGCACGATTGACATTAATATCTCAAGGAAATGCACAAAGATTACAATCAAAGACAATTCTTAGACATTTAAATAAAAATGAGAAAAATATGCTACGTGATAACATCTTTGAAAAGAGGAACATTCATTATTCATATTAAAACAAAAAATATATTTAGTACCACATCTGTTTAACATGGATGTTCACTCATACATTTTGCTACCCATGGCAATGGAACAGTCTTAATTCCATTTGCATTCCTCCAGAGAGGTAACTATCCATAAAGACTGAGTAATTTTACCCAATGAATATCAGTGAAAAAACAGTGCCAAAACAGTTATTTTGTTTCTTAAAAGCCAGTTTTTGCAGTAAATTATTCATGGTAAGAAACAGCAGGGATAGGCTTTGTCAGTTTCATCAGTGTAGTATTGTATCTTTTCCAAGATACAATAGACAGACTAAAACTTTTGTGATTTATCACAAAAAAAGGTGAAGCATGAACGGACAAGTACCCACCAAAATACCCAAATATTTTCAATAGGCCAAGTAACTCAATATAGGAACACAAATGAAGCAAAATCTAACCTTTTTAAAAAACTGAAACCACTAACCAAAGATCCAAGCCTTGAAAACTTTTAAGTACAACTAACTAGAGAATATTTGTGAACACATCATTACTCAGGACTAGGGCCAAGAGAATTCAAGAACATTTTCAACTGTTTTGCTGTGTTTCATCAAATAAATGTTCTTTCTCAAACTCTAAAAGCTCAAGAAAGAAATATTGTATGCTGTGGCAGGATGCTTAGGTAGAATTGTTTCAAACTGACTATTTTCTATAACCTAAAGTCCTGTGAAAATCACTATAAGTAGATATTTCCTGTCATAAAAAAAGACAATTTCACACTCGTGGGTTAGAGCAAAAGGTGTTTATTGCTGAACCCACGAGGTCCAGGATCTCCCGAGGGAGAAATGAAAGGAAAAAGAAAGAAAAAAAGCACAAAAAAAAAGGAAGGTCCCAGGACAGCAATAAGACTCTCCTGGCCACCGGTTGGTGGCCAAGGACAAGGAGATCCCTCAGGCCGGGTGGCGAACTTAAGCTAATCTTAAGTTCAAAAAAAAAGATTTTAAGTATAGCCCATAAAAATGGGCAAGAGGCCCAGCACCCGACCCAGCCTCTGACTCCCTGCTAGTCAGAGAGACAGAGACACCAGGCACCCTGCACAGACCAGAGTCTGCAGCTGTTGGTGGTAAAGGCACCTGGAACAAAAAACAGACTGACTGTCTCAGCTCAAGAGAGCCAAATTTATAAAGTTTTTGATGGGCTGGTCCGAATTAGCCTCTCCGCCCTCTCGCTCGCTGGTGATTGGGAATACTAATTAATGAGGTGGCCTTCCCCACCAATAGATGGATCGTTGCCTAGGGGTAATTTGCAAAGGCGGGAAAGGGCCTCATTAGTATTCCACTTGAGGTGGGCGGAGAGGTGCAAACCTTCTATTTTTAGCTCGGGTGCTGCAGAGTGCCTTTAATATTGGGATGGGTGATGGGCTTACAGATTTACAATACAACATAAAAACTGAGTTTTACATAAATAAAATTACAAAGATAAAGGATTTTTAAAAAGGTACATAACTTCTGAACTCAGGGTTACATGGGTTCAACTGCTTTTCCATCTAAAATACCTTCAATCCCTTTTATTTTGCTCCAAACAACTTTAATATCCCAATGCTTTTACCCAGAAACATTACACTCTTAAAACATCTTTAAAACAGTCTCTTTTTTTAACTTTTCAATCTAGAACTTTATCAAAAATCCAAACTTTCAACTTTATTCAACAGGTATAACAATACAACAGCAACCATCAACTCCAACATGCGAAAAATCACTCCACTCTCATTTATAACAAACTCCCCCCTTTTTCTTTTTTCTTAGGGAACCTTGATTTTTCGCATTACTCTCACAGTGTACCCACTTCACTCATGCGCAACACTGGAGGAACAAAATAGCTTTTACACGTTGTTTCTCCCACCCTCTGGAAGAATCTTGGGGCTTTTCTCCAAATGCACTCTTCCCCTAAGACTGTGTTACTTAAATGCCAAATTTCATTATCAGTTCGGGTGTTTGGCGGAAGATTGCCCAGCTGTAAGATTTCGAGGGGTCCAATCCCGACCCCTCGCCAAGGCCAGTACTCGGACATTAAAGTTCCTCCGCACACCCAACAATTTGTTAAATTTAGTTGCTGACTTATCCTCTCTGCCAAATCAATAAATGAATTTTGGTCTACTTTTGATAAGCCAGCTTCCTGTTGTTTTTGGTTTTCTTCGATTACAGTTTCTTGAATCAGGTCCAATTCAAAGGTTTTTCTTTTTATTAAATCTTCCTCTTTTGTGATATAATTGAAATTGAAACAAAGCCAAACATCATCGGAGGGGCACTCTCCTTTTATCTTTTGAATTTGAGTACCAATGTTTTGCCCAATCCAATACTTCTGTCCTTTTTCCGTACACCTTCCTAAGTTAACAATATCGTAGCAACCTGGGCTTACATAGGAATGTGCACGGAAAAAGTGTTTTATTTTGAATGAATTTCCTGCGGTCTGGTAAATGGTGTGATAGCACTTGTTGCACCTTATGTCCGCCTTGGCTCCCAGGATCTTCGGCACAGAGATGACTAGTGCCACGGCCAGGAAGAGCAGTACGGTGACCTTTCTCGGTTTGGGCTCTATTCCTGCTTGTGCTGGTGGTTGGCATTCCTTTCCTGGAGTCTCTGGACTGGTGCTAAGCGCGTTCTCTCCCTCAGGCCGCAGGAGATTCATTTTTACCTGGCCTCGGTCAGTTCCTGTGAGGAACGTGTGTCCGTTAATTTGTAGCCAAATTATTTTGGTCTTAGAAGAAGAGGCAGATCTTATCAGGCAGGTTTTCCTTCCTACAAAAAGTGGGAAGTGAGAGAAACAAGGTTAGTGTTTTATATATGTAACAAATGTTGAACATGGTAATTTGAAACTTGAACAGCCTTTTAACTTCAACAACAATAACATTTACAGTAACTGGTAACATTTCTTTGACTAGATCTTAGTTTTAAAGGATACTGTTGCGGTTCAAGGTCTTCCTTTTTCTCGGAGCTCTTTTTCATCCTCTGGTGGAGTCACTGGACCTTTTACTCTCCGAATGTGTGTCCATCCCTTTTCTGCTGTTCTTATCGCTGCTTCTGTTGTTAAAAGAACCTGGAAGGGGCCTTCCCAAGAGGGGGTTAGAGATTTTTCTTTCCAGCATTTGATTAACACCCACTCTCCTGGATGAATATTATGTAAATTGAAATCAAGAGGTGGTGTTTGCACAAGCAGGCCCTTTTCCTTTAACTCTTGGATGTTGTGTGCAATGATCTTTACATACTCCCTTATTGCTATGTTTCCAGTCTCTTTTACATCGATTTCTCGCTGTCCAGCTAAATAAGGGAGTCCAAACAACATTTCATACGCTGAGACTTGAATGTCAGTTCGTGGTTGTGTTCGAACGCTTAATAGGGCAAGTGGGAGGCACTTAACCCAGGACCACTTTGTTTCTATCGTTAATTTTGTGAGTATTCTTTTTAGTGTCTGATTCATGCGTTCTACTCTTCCCGAACTCTCCGGGTGCCAGGGAGTATGCAATTTCCAATCTGAGCCTAATTGATTAATTAAATTTAGAGTGATTTGAGAAGTAAAATGAGTTCCTCTATCTGAGTCAATTCTTAGAGGGACTCCATAGCGGGGAATTATCTGTTCTAAGAGCACCTTACTCACTGTGTGGGCGGTGGCATTGGTGGTAGGAAAAGCTTCCACCCAGTGAGTGAGGTGATCTACTATGACTAATAGGTACTTCCACCGCTGTACAAGGGGCATCTCTGTGAAGTCTATCTGGATGCTCTGGAATGGACGAGAAGCTATGTCCATTCCCCCTTTTGGAACATTTTTCATTTGTTTTTTATTGACTTTTTGGCATACTAGACAATTTTTGGTAATTTGGTTTGCAATTTCGTATACTCCCAGGCAACAGAAGACCCGGGAAAAGTGATCTACTAGGGCCTTTGTTCCCCAATGGTAATTTCTATGTATCGCAAATAAAATTTCACGAGTCAGTGCTTTGTTTAGAATTTGCCTACCATCAGGAAGGTGCCACCTACCTTCCTGGTCTTCTATTCCGCCAATTGCCGCCAATTGTTCTTTTTCTTTATTGTTGAAAATGGGCCTGGGTAAGTTTTTCTCACTTACCCCTTGTTGGTCTGGTGCTGATGGTATCTCTTCCTTATTTGCTTCCAGGGTTTTAGGGACTTCATCCTCCTCGGAGGTTTCTTTGGTCTTGTTCGATTCCTCTGCATCAGTTGTTTCTTGTCTTTTCGCTGCTGCTCGTGTGGTTACCTTTAAAACAGTCTCTGTGAACAGTCCTTCAATAGCTGCCTCTCTAGCTGTATTATCTGTTAGAGTATTTCCCCTAGCTTCTAGACTGAGCCCGGTTTGGTGTCCTGGTACATGTACCACAGCAATGGCTTTTGGTCTCTTTAAGCTCTCTAAGATTTTTACAATCATTTCTTTGTGCAAAATGTCTTTCCCTTTTGAATTCAATAGCCCACGTTCCATCCATATTTTACCAAAGGTGTGGACCACCCCGAAGGCATATTTAGAGTCTGTGTATATAGTTCCGATTTCCCCGGCTAGGTGGTGGAGGGCTCTTTCCAACGCATAAAGCTCGCATACCTGAGCAGACCAATGTCCTGGTAGTTTCCCTTTTTCTATTACTTTCATTTCCAACCCGTCTACCACTGCATACCCGGAGCATCGGTTTCCACGTACCACCCTGGATGATCCGTCTACAAAGATCTTTTTCCCTTCGAGGATGGCGATGTCAGTTAGGTCTTCCCGCACCTTTGTTTGTAGGTCGATCACATTTATGCAATTGTGGGCTAAGTCATCTTGTGGTAAGCCATAAAGAAATTGTGCTGGGTTCTGTGAGGTACATGTGGCGAAGTGAAGATGTTTAGATTCAATTAGGAGGCTCTCATATTGCACAATTCGGGCATCCGTGAGCCACTCTGAGGCCCGCTGAGTTAGAATGGCCTTTACACAGTGAGGTGTGTGCACTGTGAGTGTCCCTCCAAACACCAGCTTCTGAGCCTCGGCAACCAGAACTGCCGACGCTGCGATTGCCTGGATGCATTGTGGCCATCCCCTTGATACAGGGTCCAAGATCTTCGAAATGAAAGCTACAGGTTTTCTGGACCCGCCCCACGTTTGGGTCAGCACCCCAAAGGCAACTCCTTTGTCCACATTTACAAACAAATCAAAGGGCTTATCTAGGGCAGGTAAGCTGAGGACTGGAGCCTGCAGTAATTTGTCTTTCAAATCTTTTAGTTTCTGATCGTCTGATTTTGTCCAATGCACTGGCTCCTCCTCAGTTAATTTTTCGTATAGGAATTGAACGAATTGCGAGTACTTGTCAATCCAGAGCCTACAATATCCAAACAGGCCCAGTAACTGTCTAATTTCTCGTTTTGTTTTTGGAGGTGGCAGGTCAATTATTGCCTTTACTCTTTCGGCACTCAGTTTTTTTGTACCATGCCCAATTAAATGTCCGAGGTATTTTACTTCTTGTAGTACGAATTGTAATTTTTGTTTTGACACTCGCAACCCTTTCTGCCCTAGAAAGTTTAATAGTTTTATAGTAGCCAATTTGACTGTCTCCTCCTGCTCCCCAGACACCAGCAGGTCGTCCACATACTGCGTGATTTTTATGCCCTCTGGTGGATCAAAGGTAGTTAAAAGGCCTTCAAGGGCCTGGCCAAAAAGCGTGGGGGACTCAGTGTAACCCTGAGGCAACCGAGTCCATCGAAGCTGCCGCTTTCTCCCTGTATCTGGATCCTCCCAAGTAAATGCAAAGATGTTTCTGCAGGAAGGATCTAGGGGACATGACCAGAATGCGTCCTTAAGGTCAACAACAGAGAACCAGGCATGTGATGGTGGAATTTGATTTAAAAGTGTGTATGGGTTAGGAACCAGGGGGTACCTGGTTTCCACTCTGTCATTTACCTTACGCAGGTCGTGGACAAGTCGGCAGCCCCCGTCTGGTTTGCTGACACCCAGAATCGGTGTGTTGAAGGGAGACTTGCAAGGCTCTAGGATGCCATCCTCTAGCAGCTCTTCGATGGTGACCTTCAGTTTCTTCCGCTTCTCCTTGGTTAGGGGATACTGTGGAACTCGAATAGGATTCGTTCCTGGAAGTAAGTTCACAGTTAGTGGTGTCATGTCTATTTTTCCCCGGTTGCCCGGTTTGGCCCAGACAATGGGGTTTATCTGGTTCTCATCTTTTACTGATAATACAAATAGCTTGGTAACCATTTTACCTTTACGGGGGACTACCCCAATTTGCAGTGGAATCTGCAGGTCTCTCCCCAATAGATTTATTCCTGCTTGAGGAACAAAAAGGATGTCATTAATATGAATTCTTCCATTTCCCTTGATCTCCACATTTGGAATGATTGGGACGGTAAAAGTGTCACCCTTCGCTCCTGAGATCTCTATGGTGTTGTTTTTGGTAACGTATAGTCCTTTTGGTACTTCCGCAATACAAGTCCTTTCAGCTCCAGTGTCCACAAGAAACGTTACAGGTTGATGATGGGGACCTACTAATAAAGTTATCAAGGGCTCTTGTTGATGTTTATCGGTCCCCACTGGATAGAGCCCCTGACACCTTCAGTTACTTTCGGCCTGGGTTTCCTGGTACACTACTTGGTCTTTCTGCTTCCTGTAACAATACCAGGTCCCATGGCCTGGTTTCTTACAATAGGTACAATAGTGGTTTGCTTTGTTCATACTCGGGTCACTCGACCTCGAGTCACCTCTAGTAAATTGAGTGGGTTTAGGAGAGCCAATTGTAGTATCTTTGGGAGGGTCTTTTTCAACATTTTTCATTATTTTTGCTTTTGTTTTCCAATTTTCTTCATCTCTTCGAACAAAGACCCTCTGAGCTTCCTCGAGTAATTCCTTTAAATCTCTCTCTGGCCACTTGTCCAATTTTTCCAGTTTTTTACGAATATCCGGCCAGGAGTATAGCACAAAATGTACTTTCAACATTGTTTGCCCGCTGTCGCTGTCTAAATCCAATTGGGTGTACAATTGCACATTGTTCTTTAACCTTTCCAGCCAGTCATGGGGAGTTTCATCTTTACCTTGGGTACTTCCAAATGCCCTCTTGATGTTGTTCACCCTCGGAACAGCCTCTCTAATCCCTTTTACTATCAATTTTCTATAATCTTTCATATTTTCCCTATCCTCCTCGTCATTTGGGTTCCAATTTGGATCTTCATTTGGCATTTTCCGTTCTCCAGGAGGGCCCTGATTATCATTATTTTCTCTCTCCCACACTTTCATTCCCGCAGTCCTTATTAAACATTGCTCCTCCAGGGAGAACAGGGACTGGAGGATGGACTGCATTTCGTGCCAAGTGAATATGTTTGGCCCGAGGAATTGATCGAATTGTTGAGATAACCCTATCGGGTCACTCAATAAGGACTTCATTTCTCTTTTGAAGTCTCTTACCTCTGAGGAGGAAAGAGGTGCAACTACATATCCAATTCCTCCCCGTGCTCCACCCATAGGCACTTCTCGCAGGGGGAAAGCCTTTGTTTTATCTTGTGGAGTTTTGGAACAATCCTCACAAATTGAGCAGGCCAATTTAACATTTCGTTTTCTGGTTGAGGAGAGAGATTTTTCTTTTCCAATTGGAGTAATTTTGCTTTTTGAATGTTTTGGACGAGGAGAGTTAGGGAGGGTATGTTTTCTTTTTGGTGTGCAGACTTCTCCCTCCTCTGACTGACTGGAATTATTTGTGTCCTCCTCCTCTATTGAGGATTCGGCACTACTATCTCCATCAATTTGGTTAGCAGCAACTGGTGGAAGGGCATCTAAAGGGTCCCATCGCTTTGGTTGAACTTTCCTTACTTTTTGATCTTTTTTGTCAGTGGTTGATGTTTCATGTTTAGTTAATTTTGAGTTGTCTTTTACTGTTAAGATTTTCTCGTCTTTTGTTTCCACATTGTTCCAATATTTTAACCAAATTCGTGCGTAATCCAATTGTTCCAATTTCTTTGGGCCCTTATAATGTAGATATAAGCAAAGGGCCTTACAGAGCCATATCTCTGAAGATCCCTGTTTGGGCCACTTGAGTCCATCCTCTCGAATTTTCTTTCTAGGCCACTCAAAGACACAGTACTGGATCATTTGCACTGCATCCTTCCCCTTAGTTAATTCATGACTGTCCCAATTTTTGAGCATAATGCCTAGGGGACTGTCAGGTGCTACTTTGTAATTCTTCAGGGAAGAGTGGCTCTTGCTTACACACTGACCCATTTTGGCTCAACTGCAACGATGGGAAAGTAAAAAGAATACAGAATTTAAAATACCCACTCTCTATTTTATTTTCTCTCCTTTTTTTTTTTTTATTTTTTTTTTTAAATAATAATATATGTATAAATAATATATGAATATTTTGATTTAATTTATTTTTTACAAATTTTTTTTTTTTTTTTAATTAATTAATTAATTAATTTATATCTTTTGATGTTCTTTACTTAACTTAATTATTTTCTATGATGGGAACTTAATAACTTTCCGTGGGAAAAATTAATAATTCACTTAAACAATTAACAAAGCAATTGAATAATTAAACAATAAGAAACCAAGATGGCCGACAATAATAACTTCCCGTGGGAAAAATAAATACTTCACTTAAGCACTTAAATAATATATGAATATTTTGATTTAATTTATTTTTTTACAAAATTTTTTTTTTTTTTAATTAAATTAATTAACTAATTAATTTATATCTTTTGATGTTCTTTACTTAACTTAATTATTTTCTATGATGGGAACTTTCCGTGGGAAAAATTAATAATTAACTTAAACAATTAACAAAGCAATTGAATAATTAAACAATAAGAAACCAAGATGGCCGACAATAATAACTTCCCGTGGGAAAAATAAATACTTCACTTAAGCACTTAAATAATGCAATGGACAATTAAACAATAAGGAACCAAGATGGCCGACAACTGAAAACCAAAATGGCTGCTATAAATAATTCACTCAAGCAATTAAATAAAGCAATGAACAATTAAACAATAAAGAACCAAGATGGCCGACGACTGAAAACCAAAATGGCCGCTATAAATGATTCACTTAATCAATGAACAATTAAACAATAAAGAACCAAGATGGCCGACGACTGAAAACCAAAATGGCCGCTATAAATGATTCACTTAATCAATGAACAATTAAACAATAAGGAACCAAGATGGCCGACGACTGAAAACCAAAATGGCCGCTATAAATGATTCACTTAATCAATGAACAATTAAACAATAAGGAACCAAGATGGCCACCGGCTGATAACCAAAATGGCTGCTTCCCCCTTTCCGGAGAAGCTTCTGGCTGAAGAAGAAGAACCCAAAATGGCCGCTCCCCCCTTCCCAGAGAAGCTTCTGGCTAAAGAAGAAGAACCCAAAATGGCTGCTCCCCCCTTCCCGGAGAAGCTTCTGGCTAAAGAAGAAGAACTCAAAATGGCCGCTCCCCCCTTCCCGGAGAAGCTTCTGGCTAAAGGACAGTTAGAGAAAGGGGACAGAGTAGATAGAAATATAAAATATATATATATGAAGGCCGCGCGGTATTTTTTTTTTTTTTTTTTTTTCTTTCTTTCTGGGGCTGGGCTTTTTCCCTTAACAAAAATTTTCAATTTTCTTTGAATCTCCCACTTTCAGTCGCTTCAAGCTCACTCTCTCTGCTCTTGCCCCAAAACTGAGTCAGAGAGCTCTGGCTCTCAGCTCCTTGCCCTGTCTCACTCACTCTGCAATCACACCAGGGGTGGCCAACCCCACACTCACACTTCAATCAGGGCTGGCGCTAGGGAGAAACTAAACAGAAATTTTCTTTTTATAAGTTGGTTTTCCCTAACTACAGTCCCCTAGAAAGGGGTAGGGCCTCACCAATCTCCTGCGATGGTCTTGGAGTCCTCTCACCGTAGGTGGTATCCGCAGTAGTCCAAATTTGAGGAAAAAATCGGAAAAATTAAAAATTTGGAAAAAAAACCAAAAAATCGGGATTTTTGGGCAAATTTGGGCAAAAAAAGGATATCCCGGACGAGCCCCCAAGAAATTGTCATAAAAAAAGACAATTTCACACTCGTGGGTTAGAGCAAAAGGTGTTTATTGCTGAACCCACGAGGTCCAGGATCTCCCGAGGGAGAAATGAAAGGAAAAAGAAAGAAAAAAAGCACAAAAAAAAAGGAAGGTCCCAGGACAGCAATAAGACTCTCCTGGCCACCGGTTGGTGGCCAAGGACAAGGAGATCCCTCAGGCCGGGTGGCGAACTTAAGCTAATCTTAAGTTCAAAAAAAAAGATTTTAAGTATAGCCCATAAAAATGGGCAAGAGGCCCAGCACCCGACCCAGCCTCTGACTCCCTGCTAGTCAGAGAGACAGAGACACCAGGCACCCTGCACAGACCAGAGTCTGCAGCTGTTGGTGGTAAAGGCACCTGGAACAAAAAACAGACTGACTGTCTCAGCTCAAGAGAGCCAAATTTATAAAGTTTTTGATGGGCTGGTCCGAATTAGCCTCTCCGCCCTCTCGCTCGCTGGTGATTGGGAATACTAATTAATGAGGTGGCCTTCCCCACCAATAGATGGATCGTTGCCTAGGGGTAATTTGCAAAGGCGGGAAAGGGCCTCATTAGTATTCCACTTGAGGTGGGCGGAGAGGTGCAAACCTTCTATTTTTAGCTCGGGTGCTGCAGAGTGCCTTTAATATTGGGATGGGTGATGGGCTTACAGATTTACAATACAACATAAAAACTGAGTTTTACATAAATAAAATTACAAAGATAAAGGATTTTTAAAAAGGTACATAACTTCTGAACTCAGGGTTACATGGGTTCAACTGCTTTTCCATCTAAAATACCTTCAATCCCTTTTATTTTGCTCCAAACAACTTTAATATCCCAATGCTTTTACCCAGAAACATTACACTCTTAAAACATCTTTAAAACAGTCTCTTTTTTTAACTTTTCAATCTAGAACTTTATCAAAAATCCAAACTTTCAACTTTATTCAACAGGTATAACAATACAACAGCAACCATCAACTCCAACATGCGAAAAATCACTCCACTCTCATTTATAACATTTCCTATAAGGCTACATAGTCCTGTAATCAAGTAATAAGTATTCTGACTTCTTTTTCAAAAATTTGTTTCACGGTAAATTCTTAACACTCCAAATTAACATCTGAAATTCAGAAGTTTTGACAGAACAGAACTTCTAACAGTTATTGCCTTTCGTCTCCCATCTTAAGAATCCTTTATGTTATTTCATTGTTTTTTGTGGAGTATGGTAAGACAGGCTTCTCAAAGACAATGAAAAAAGACACGGAAGTTACTTCAGACTGGCACAGACTCTGCCTTACTATTTATACAGGCAGCTTTGAAGTTCCGTTTTAGTAAAATCTAGTTCCATTAAATGACATTGTAGATACACTTTGCTCAGTTTTGAACAGCAGTTTCAGTGTAATTAGTGCCACTTAATGGAATAATGTAACTGAGGGGCATATTGTTATTAATCAAATTCCAATATAAATCTGGCTGCTGTAATAATGGGAGTTATTATTGACTGATGAACTGTTCAGCCTGGAAACTGACCCTAAATTAATCCTGTCTTTCCAAAAAGGGGCAGAGAGGCAGAGACCGCAAAATAACTTGTTTCTAGCACTTCCACGATGTAGGTCCTTGCCAGATACTATACTATTTTAGGCATTACATTTTCAGATAAAAAACAAAAGAATGTAAGAATGTCAGTTCATCACCTGAAAATATAAGTCAATAAAACAATTTAAACCAAAATTGCAAGACCTACACTCTCCTAGTCATGAAACTTTGTGAAAACACTGAGTACTTATCCAGAATGTGTGTGGATGACTCCTGCCAATGTAAAAATGTTTACGTCTTCTGTTTAGGATCTAAAGAGATCTCCATGAATTTTAAGTTTTCACAGGTACACATGGAGGCATTAAAGCCAACTGAAAATTCTCGTGATTCTCACGATACTGAGGTGATTATCTGCCCAGCACTTGATGGTCTTTGTGCCATGTACATAGTACTGAACAAACTATTATCTCCTGTCAATTCTGGAAACAAAACAAAGCAAAGGAACAACCACAACAACAGAGAGAGAGAGGAGAGGGGGAAAGGTGTTTTCCCACCTGGATTTCCTGAAAAAAAAACAATGTGACATGCTTGTTGACTTTGAATAGCTTCCCTCCCAAGACTTTCATTCTGAACTGGCAGTTTTTTCTATTACTTCTGACTTGATCAGGGAAGGATCTAAAAACCATATTCAAGCAGAAATTCATCCTGTCATCTAAATCTCGTGGCTGCTGCAGCACACCAGAAATGCTGCAGAGGTGACAGCTCCTTCACAAGTAGCTGGGATACATGCAGCACTTCAGAGGGAGAGCAGAGTATGGGAAGACCTTTGTGTTAACAGAAAAAATCAAACCAAATAAGAACAAAGAGATTATGTTATGAAAAATATTGCCATTATTAAACCAGCTGCTACAGGAAAGTATCCTTTCCCTTACACTATTGTGAATAAGGAGCTCAAATCTGAGTGCAGCTCAAGAATTAAGTATTCCATTTTATCTCAATAATTAAGATTATTGCATGAGAAAATTTGCGTAGTCAAACAAATAATGTCTGCCAGGAGATTATTAACAATATTGGTGTTTAGATTATGATTATTAGATGCCTTTTTTGACTTCCCACCATGGTGCATCAGTTAAATCCTGTGTTTCTAGCACACATGCTGACTTGTACAGATATGATGTAACAGTTCTATTTTGATTTATTTCTGTTCCTTTCCTTCCACTCCTGAAAATAGGGCAAGAATGTATTTTTTTTTTTTTTTTTAAAGCTAAAGAATATGTTCCAGCATAAAATTCTCTGGCAGAAGATTAATAAATGGTAAACTCATTATCTAAGCTTGTGGTTTCATGGTCAACTGAAATTTATCTAAATTTATGGTCTCTGTTTATCCTTGCCCACAGCTCAGTAGAGGTTTCACAATGTTCCTTGGATCATTATGTAGGATTTGTGATGTTGATTCGTGGCTAGGTTTGAAGGTTTAAGGGAAGACTTTTTTTAACAAATAAGGAATTACTGGGGTTGATAGAGATTATCTATAAGGGTTTCTTTCCAAATAGAAAATCAGAATTCTGGGCTATTGTCAGAAAACTAAAAGCATATTTTCAGGCAGGAAAGTTTTTGGCTAGGTAGTCCCTTGGTCACAAATATGAAATGATATGATATTTAGATATATAATCTCCTGAATTATGCTTTCCTCTGATTATATATTCTGCATCCAAATTACAGCTACATTTAGACTCACTAGGCTGGATTGGCAGACTTTACACATATTCACATAGTCTGTTGGATCATGCATTAGCCTTGGGATGAAAAATTAAATTGCAAGCTGACAATGAGGCTATTTATACTTATGGATTTAGTTATTTTATGTGACAGAGAAGCAATTGAACAAAATGAGATAACAAAGGAGACAGTATCCAAGAGATCTTTCAGGATTTCACAGCAGAAGCTGTTTGAGTAGATTTTTGTTTCACTTAATTTCCTTTCACAGTTTCCAGACTTCTGTTTTTGAGGAGATCTTAAAAAGACTTGTATTTACACTGCATTATTTGAAGAAGGACTGAGTTTTTCCTTGAGCTCTTTTGCAATCCACTTTTACATTCCTCTACAGTAAGAATTGGAACGGTTAGTGGTAGTTTGAAATTTAATTTGCATTCACACCTGTTTCAGATGTTTTGAAACTTGATCTAATAGCATTTATTGGCTTGGAAAATCTGAACATTTCCTTTACTAGGGACTATGAAAGAATGAATTCTCCCCTCACAGCAATCCTGGGGATTATGTCAGTGACTTTGGTTTGTCAAGAATTCACCTTGAATCTCCATATATTACTATAAAATGCACTCCTAAAAAACTAAACACATCACCAAGTTATCAGATTGGACAAAGCCAGCGAACTATGGCCTGAAGAAAATGCACAGGTACCTTACCTGTCCAGAGTCCAGGGCACCTTGCCCTGGGGAGGCACTGAACCACTGAACTCAGCTGGAGCTTCCTACTTTAAAAACAATCCTAAAAACCTAGAAAAACTATCCTGAGATTTGGGGCAAAGCTAAGCCCCCACCCTGCAGGAACATAACACCGTTCTGGCTGCAACCTGCAAATGAAAAAGGAACTGAAATTTTTTCCTTATTTAAATAACAAACTTCTCATTAACTGGTTGATGCAATTTTTATCTAATGCAGTTTATGGGGAAAGCAGCTATTCCCTCGATGTTCCTCGTTTTATAAACCCACGCATTCTGCCCATGTAGTTTATGCAACATATGCTGCATTTAGCATTTTCAGGCAAGGAGATGTTCTTAGTTCCACTGGGCTCCTCTGCTATGTGGACCAGGTGAGTAGAGTAGTGAAGGCTGTTTGGTTAAAGAGGTTAATTGAACCAACTGAAAATCTGAAGCATTATCCAAGACAATAAGCTTGGAAGATTGAAAATAAATTCAGAGTACATATTTAAATAGTATTAAAGAAATAAAAAAAAGAGAGACAGAAAAGGATAATCAACAAACTACCTTTAAAAATCAAAAATTTTTAAGAAGGCTTATTTAATGGACTCATTGAATAATGTGGAATGCTTTCCTCCCCCTATCTATAAAATGAAGTAGTTAATTATTATATCATATGAACCAAGAAATTCACTGTTCTGTGAATTTCTCAGTGAAGTCAGATGGATGTGTCCTTTAACTACTGACCTTATATGTGAACAGTGTGCCACTGTATCCTTAATAGGCTAGATAAACATAACAATTATATTCTAAATTAATTTTGCTGCTACTCAGTAACTGTTACATCAGATTTACAGACCTCTGAGTAGAATACTGCCATGTAGTCCCTTAAAATCCAAATTCAGATTGCTCCTTAACTGCTTAATCAACAGTACACATTTATATACAACCTCTGTCATGAGAAACATCAAAAGAAAGTATTTTAGGTAACAGTTAATTAGAAATGTGCTTCCTTAATTATAGCAATAATTCCACTCCTGATGCAGTCTTTAGACTTGCTATAGGTTTTCATGTTTAACTAAATATATTACTAAAGGCGTTTCTCCTTTTAAAATATATTTTTTCTGAAGTTACTTGGAGTTCATAAAGATAATAACTACTTTTTCATTGTATTTTAAAATTTCTTTGTCCATTTTAGTTGAAGCTATTTTTGGTTCTGTATTTCTGATCTACTTTTTTAGTAAAAACTAAACCTATACAGTTTAGAGAACATACTTTTAAAGTGATAAAAGCTCTAGCAAATTTGTCCTTTTTAGTTTTTTTTTCCTCTTCACAAAGAACCATACAAAATAATTACATCAGTCTCATATGGCATGGCACACACAAGGAAATTTCACTGGGTTTGGTCTTTGAGATCACAATATAGATTTTTGTGAAGAAATGAGATGTCATTCAAATAAAGGCATACAAGGTCTGATACTTATTTCGCGCTACTGTAAATGAGGAATGGAAATGAAGGGACAACCAAAAGCCCCGCAAATGTGTTGCGGAATAATAGAATTTGCTCTTTTTATCTCCTTTGTTGTATATCCATCAATATTCAAATTCTTGTTGGACACATTCTATTCGGATCAATCTCATTCACGTTATATTGAGTTATGGAAGTAATCCTCTTTACCAGAATATACATTTATCAAAACTTTAAAAATCAGCCATAAATTTAGGAGATAAATACATGTGTGGGAAAAAAACCCCAAAAAAACCAAAAAAAAACCAAACAAACAACCAAAAAAAAAAAAAAAACCCCGAAAAAAAAAAAAAAAGAAAAAAAAAAGAAAAAACAACAACAAGAAAACCATAGCTGAATAGAAAATATTTGCTTATAAAAGTATTTCAAATTTTTCTTACCACAAATAAGGAATGAAAGGCTTAAAACTAAAAATGTCTTCGTGAGACAGAATCTGGACGATTTAGATTTTGGATTAGTGTTTTCTTCTGTCCTTTAAATTATAAGTGTTTATCTGCCAAGATATTGTTCAAAAACATAAGTAAAGCCACAATCTTTAAGTTGTACCATGGAGAATCATCTAGCCCACTCATCTCTAAATATTCATGTTTTCCAGACGAGGAAGATAGAAGATCTTTACTGAAACTGCACCTTCATAGGATGAATAGAAATTTTCCATGTTCATCCATGTCTTAATATTTTCCTTACAATGTACATTTTGATGTGACAGTGATAGATCCTTTACTTCTTTGATGCACAAGCCTGAAGCACAAAAATTTATGTTTGGGATGATCTTTTTAATTCACTCCTTTTTAAGGCTTTGATTTCAACAGCTTCAATTATTTCTTTTAGCCCATCCAATGGAACAAATATGCAAGCTCCAGAGCCCAAAACATTCCCAGGTGCTGTTCAACAGTGTACACACAATCGCAATGCCTGAAGATAGCCCATTAATAAGTAATTTGCAAAAACCTCTATGACGGAGAATCATGTACATGCCAATATCTCTTATCCATTTCACACACTGTTTTTTTGCATTTGGTCAAATACTACCAATGAGGAAGGCTGTTACAATTCACCAAAATTTTTCTGCACAACCACTTCCAGATTATAATATTTGGTGAATAAAATATATTTTGTTTCAAAGAAATTTCTTGTATTTTATCATTTATATTTTATTGAACCTTTTATGGAATATTATATGTTCCTTGTGAGATGATTTATAATGTCACAAATTTCCCTTTCTTGATGCAAAGACTGCTGAAGCTGTAAATAATTTTTGTCTGTTCTGTGTATTGGCATTAATGAAGATGGTATCTACTTTAAATGGATTAAACAGGAGATTTCTTAATGTTGCCATCACAGAAATATACTGAATGATGTTTTGCCTGGCCACATATAGATAGAGAAACTTTCTCGTGGTAGAGAATAACAGGATACTCAGACAATTGCAGTTTCTTGCATGAGTTTGTTGTGATTTTCTCAAGGCATCAGAGAAGTGAACATTACTGAGGGAGGGGTTGACCCTTTTCTTTGGGACAAGGAATTTGTGCCCTTGCTTTTGAAAGGCAGCAGAGACTGCAGATTTTGGCCTCTGGCTCCTTCAGTGGCTTTCTCACCAGCTCCACCCGTTTCCCCAGCAGAAGTTCCAGATCTTTTCCTCCCCATTGTGAAAGCCTTAGTGATCCTTTATTTTGCACATTTCCTTTTGCTAACCATTAACTTAGCAAACCCTAAACTATTTTGATAGGTTATACCTTCTTCTATAAGCAAAAAGTATGAATCTCCTCTCTTTGTCAAAATATATTCCACTTGTCCACCAAATGTCCTGTAAAGCTATAACCCAACATCCCATAATATGAACCTTGTAAGTGTAGGTTAAATAGCTCTAACTCCTGCCAGGACACTTCAAAAAATATGCCATAGGTGTGATATTAAGCAAAAAAGTTTCCACACTTTTCAGAATTTGTCAGCAGAAACTCATTTTTATTTATTCAATACTGACAAAGTTTTAACAGAAAGTTCCATGCTAAGTTTTTATATGAGCTGTATACCCAGTCTTGTAGTTACTGATGGTGATGCATTTGTTTTATTCCTGATGGCCTACCCTAAATTTTAATTGTAAAACATCCACTTAAATTTCATTTTGTTGTCAGTTTAGTTCACTAATTTGGTGTGAAATATTCAACCACCTGTTTTCTTTAAATTTCAATGAAATCCCCTGCATTTCTTTGACAGTCTTTACTTGCTGCATGGGACTGGCTGCTTTGTCATGGTCTTCTACTAGCCTCATTATAACCAACAAAATCACCTGATTATGGGATACAAAGAGGATTCCAGGAGGGAAAAAAGCCTTGAGCAGCACGCCACTAATGCATCCCTCTCACTGTGGTATCTGGCGCCTTGAACAGGTAATCCCTTGGAGATACTGACTTCAAGAGCAGAGCAACATTTGGGCTAACTCTATCCCTACCTACATTAATATCTGTAAGAAGGATCACACTTACACCTGCACAGCTACAGGTACTTATATCAACTTTCAAGGTTTTGTCTGGGTCTGTCTCTCCACAACGGTCCAAGCACATGTTCTTTTAGAGTCAGGTCATACTTTCTGTCAATTGGCAATCCTGACTATGTACCAATGTTCATGACATTTCCCAATTTTTAGCTAGCTATTTAAATTTAAAATCATTCCACTTCTCTTTTAACCACCTGTTAGTGGAGATTTTGTCATGAGACGATTTGAGAGTATTTTTAGAAATTTCATTGTATCAGCCAGATCTCTAAGTGTTCACAGAACCATTGAATGGTTTGAGTTGGAAGCACCTTTAGAGTTCATCCAGTTCCAACACTCCACCATGGACAAGGACACTCTCCACAAGACCAGGTGGCTCAAAGCCCCATCCAACCTGGCCTTCCAGGATTGCTCTCCTGATAGCAAGTTCAGGGTGGTGAGATTCCTGTTTACCCTTCTTCTCTCTGCCCTCAGGATCTTGAACTCCACTATTTCATGGTCAACGCACTCATGGCAGACCTGTAGCTTTACATTCCCAAACAACCCCTGCTCTTCGTAACAAGGTCCAGCACAACATCCCTGCTTTTTCGTTGATTCCTCTGAAGACTGGACATGACTTCTTCCTGAAAAAGCTATACTTATTCTTCCGAGTTACTTTTATCCCAATGTCTGTTAATGGTATTCATCATAATTTTTTACAAATTTCTCTGGTACAACATGCAGACTTGATGAAATATTCCTTTTCCTAAATTTTGCAGGAACTCATTTGGGTTTCTGAGGGGATTTTTTTAGAAAATATGTTTTTTTATTCTGATAGCTATGATTAGAACATACCCTGATTTCATAAATTTTAATGGAATTATATGCGATTCTTTTATAAATTTTAAGTAAATATTGTAAGAGAGCAGTTTGTTCCTCTTTCTTCTAACGTATTGTTCTAAATCCTCTTTTCTGACACTTTGTACAAAATCCTTTCCAATGTACTTCCTATAATGAAACGCTGCAGTACTGGAATTCATAAATCTTCTTCAAACTAATCAGTGAAACAAAGAATTCTCTTAACTTCAAGGTAAAAAATTTCATTGGCCGTATATAATTTCCATATTCTTTCAAAAGCTTCTTGCCCCCACTGCGTTAAAAAGGATTTCACCACTAGTCTTCATGGTTTATCAAGTTGCTCATCAACCTTTTTAATATTCATTTTGTTTGATCATAATTTAACATTTAACTTGTCAAATTATATGCCCTTTTTCCTGTTTGAAAATTACTACCTCTTTTTTAATATTTTCAAATAATGGTTTTTATTATGTTGTTAATTCATGATTCGTTTGAGGAGGAATATTTTTTTCATATATATAATCCTTATGGCCTACAAACTCTAACATTACCATTTTAGCACTTGCATGTAATTAACTCTTTTTTTCTGCGTGTTTTAATTTATGTTAACAATTTTTTCAAGAAACTCTCTCTTTCGCAGCTCAACATTATTCCATGTGTCTTAAATTTTTTTTTCACTGATGCACCTTAAATTTGTTTACGTACTTGTCAAGCTCTTCATAAATTATTTAGACTCAGGAGTTGAAAGTATAATGTTTACTGATGATACTAAATTGGGAGGAGCTGTTGAGTCCCTCAAAGGCAAAGAGGCCCTGCAGAAAGACCTCAACAAATTGGAGGGCTGAATAATCACCAATTGTATGAAGTTGTAACAACTCACGAGGGACAGGCACCAGCCTCTTCTCTCTGGTGACCAGCAGCTGGGCCCAAGGGCATGGCATAAAGCTGTGTCAGGGGAGGTTTAGACTGGATATCAGGAAGAATTTCTTCTCCCAGATGATGGCTGGGCATTGGGACAGGCTCCCCAGGGCAGTGGTCCCAGCACCAGCCTGACAGAGTTCAAGAAGCTTTGTACGATGGTTTCAGGCACAGGGTGAGATTCTTGGGGTGTCCTGTGCAGAGCCAGCAGTTAGACTAAATGATCCTTGTGTGACTTTTCCAGCTCAGGATATTATAAGTTTATATGATTTCAGGTATTTAGAGCACTTGTAGAACAGCTCTTCATCTGTGGTATTTTGAGGTGAACCATGCATATTGCTCACAACTGGTGGGCTAATTCAAAAACTGTTTCTTCTAGTCCTGTTTACTATTTTATTACTAGGCTCTGCTAATTTATCTAATTGTGATAATTGAGACGTTCTTCTACTTCTGTGGAGTAGGCTTCATAATCTTTTTTGTCTCACATTGTAAATTGTTTCTGACAACTATTTGCTGCCTTCAAGATATGCATATCTATAAAGTTCCCATCCTATTTTGTGCAGTAAAATCAAAGTGCTATTCCTGCCTTTGACTTTTTTCTGGTTTTACCTGTTGTTCTTGCCTCTGTACTTCATTCATACTCCTTTTTTTTTTTAATTAAAAAGAAGTTGAATGAAAGAAGACGCAGGTCTAAATGTGCTTCTTTTGTCTTCTCTTTCTAAGAAGGAAAACACACCACTTTTCCTCTGGGATTTCCTTCCTTTGAGGACAAATAATTAGTACTGTCTGAGTAAAATATAAATAAAATTTTAAAAGCTTGTTATTTCAAATATAAGCTAATGTCTTTGAATTACTCAGTTACACTGTCCTATAGCTATTATTCTATTAAGGACTTTTTGCTGACAGTTAAAATGCCTCAGAAAATAGCCAAGGCCATCTTAATCAGAATAGCTTTTGAACTTTTTCACCATTTGCTGAGTGACAAATTTCAGATTCTGTTGACTCAGAGATGCAGTGTATTATTTTTTAACCCGCATATATTTAAGAATATAAAAGCTATATGAGAGCATATTTATGTTAAACAACGATTCTCATCCTTATGAAAAAGATTTGTGGTTTAATTTTGCATTTTCATTTTCCCTAATTTTTTTCAGGGAGTCAATAAATGTTCTGGAGTATTTTTCCCCCTTCTTTCCTTGGGGAAACAGTCCCTGTGATAACAAACAAAATGAGAACTCAATTTACTTTCCCCTAATGAACAGTGACAGTGTAAACAATGTTCTTCAATGTATGGAAACATAAGAGAAAGTCACAATATTTTGTTTTTTAAAACATTGAGAGAATAATGAAGGCAAAGTTGAAATATTTCAAACTCAGGACTTACTTGTAACAACTGTATTCACTGACCCCGTTATGTATTTCACCCTTATTAGTGCTGTTCTTCCACTGCAATATTAAAAGAATAGAAAAAGCTCCACACTCACTTGGTCATTTAGCCATGTATTTTTGTGTACTTGTTACTAAATCCATTCTACGTTTCCATATCAACCTTGAGTTTCCAGAGATTAGTACCACAGCTTAACAACAAAGAAGATGATCTGTATTGTTAGTGGATTTTTTCACATACTTGTACAAATAAGATTAGATGCAGTATGAAGAGCAAGCTGTAAGTACATGACATTTTCCCAATAAGTGTTTTTCATTATTTTGAAGCATACATAAAACTCCTGCCACATCAAATTTTCTAACTCTGTTCCATGTGTCATTTAGGATTTGAATTCTGACAGTATCCCACTTTCCTGACAAGAACCATAACTTCTGTTGCAAAATGTTATTTTTGCATACTGATCTATTTAACCATGCTAAATACCCCAGTTTAAATATATCATGCAGGAAAAAAATCCTTTGAAACTTATGTATGCTCAGAAAAAATCTCTCACTTCTATGTCCTTTAAAAAGAAGGGTAGATTGGGTCAGATAAGATCAAGTATTTGTTTTCACACCTGTAGACATTCCACATTCAATCTTTCAGATCTCACTTGGGATTTTTAAAATATAGTAGGAAGTACTTCTATAAAGATCTACAAAATATTTAAATTAACATTAACATCAGTTTTGTCCTATTAACATTTATAACTGAGATGCAAATAAAAATTAGGAGTTTTGCCAGGATAAATGCACAACTATTTGTCCAGGTGGAAGGTATCTTTTCAGTAAATTGGAAAAGGTATTTTTATTTAAACATAAGGATGCCTTGATGAGAAGTTGTTTCAAGGTAACTACCACAATACAATTATACTAACAAGATTATAATATATTTCTGTGTGGAAAAGCTTCCTAAGGAACTTTCTTACTATAAATGAAACTTCATAGAATCATTTTTTCTTTTGTCATTTTGGTTTTTTCCTTCTAAAGATGTCCAAAATATTGTGTTATATGATAGGTATAAAATCTTAAGGGCTGGGAAATTATATCAATATGATTAAAATAGTTCAGAATGCACTATTTCACATATGCCACTCCCAACAAAATACAACACCTAGGAAAGCAACCCAGTAGGATTCAGAAGGTTAAACGTCATAGATTTATTAATGACAAAAAAAGTCTACATTTATTTTAGGTACACTTTTAAAAAAAAAGAGTGAGGACTAATAAACATCATGGTTTAAGTAAATCATGAGCCACTGGAAAAAGAGGTTTAATTCATTCTATGCCTTTCTACTGTAATAAACTCATTTCTGTGGTGAAGTTTCTTGTACTTAAGTCAAGAGGTTTGACTACAAATGCGAATTTTTTGATCCAACATAATCTGACATATTGATCTGTAGATTTGTGCATGTTATATAATTACCATGCTACATTCCTTCTCTCTTTTGAATCACTAAAGAAATTTACCTGGGGATGTTAAATAATTCGTTAATTGCAAAATATTTTAGCAACAGATATAAAATTTTTTAAAAATCAGTAATTTTCCCAATTATCCCTTTGTGTGCTCTTAATTGCATAGAAGTTAAACAGTTTTATGATGAAAATTAACAATGAATTCTGAAGTTCAGAATGTAATTCTATGTGTTTCTAGAAGATTCACAAAAGTGAATGCAGCTTTTTTACATTTGTTATTCAGAGATCAATTCAAAATATAAAACTCACTTGATTTTCCAGGATGAAAGAATATGTTCATTCGTTTGGGAAAATAGAAAGCCATTGCAAAACAATCTATTTTGCATTTGCAGTTAAAAGACTCTTTCTGTTTTGGTGCATTCTTTCTTTCACCGGAAAAAGACTATAATAATATCATAATTTCATTTTATGATGGACCCAGCAGTTTCTCTCCCTAATAGCCTTCTTAGACTTTCAGTATCATTGTAATGATTGCAAGACATGAATGCCTCCTGCAGTGCTTAAAGTGGCTTCAGTGTATAACATAACACATTTTTATAAGCAAGTGACACTTCCTTGTGTTTTCAGTTCTCCAAAATAATTTCAAATGCATATTACAAGTTCGAATAAATGTGTCATCTAGTAATGCTGCAGTACTGCAAAAAAAGATTGTATTTTTTTTATTTGAGATTCTTTGTTAAACTTCTGTTGTGTCTCATTGCAGTGTTTAAAGAAACAAATAAAATGTGATAAGATGGAAAAGAGAATATGAGAAAACAATTTCAGATATTGGAGTCTTCTAAATTTTTTTAAAGGAATGGTTGCTTTTCAACTAAAGACGGCTTCATGTTTCTAATCTTGAGGTTCTGTTATCAAAATCTCAATCCTTTTCTTGATAGAATGTTTGTAAACCACTGAACTAATGTCTATTTTTTTTTTTTTTTTAAATTATGGTTGTGTCTAATTGTGACTACAGAGGAACAGTTAAGTTTCCCCAGGCTGATAGATGTTCAGTTCTTTCCAACCAAGAAAACAATAATGGGGTGCAAATGTTTGTAAGCATCCACCTTCTCTAGGGAGCTGCTGACGTCTGTTCGCGCAAGCATATGAACATCATCAGTTCCTGGCAGTCCGTATTTTGTGGATTCCAATGAAAAACAGAAGAGCAAAATATCCAGCTCTGACAACCTGATATCTTAAACAAGTGACAGTTTAGGGGGGATTCTACTGAAAAGGGTGCTTGAATGCGTAAGTCAGATGACTAATGTTTCATGACACACATAAACAGAAATAAAATCTAGTCCTCTGTTTCTCTTTAAAGCCAATAGAATGCAGGCAAGGTTCATCCCAAGAATTTTCTGAGATGGGGAAAGGGGAAAGGGGAAAGGGGAAAGGGGAAAGGGGAAAGGGGAAAGGGGGGCGGGGAGAGGAGAGGAGAGGAGAGGAGAGGAGAGGAGAGGAGAGGAGAGGAGAGGAGAGGAGAGGAGAGGAGAGGAGAGGAGAGGAGAGGAGAGGAGAGGAGAGGAGAGGAGAGGAGAGGAGAGGAGAGGAGAGGAGAGGAGAGGAGAGGAGAGGAGAGGAGAGGAGAGGAGAGGAGAGGAGAGGACAGGAGAGGAGAGGAGAGGAGAGGAGAGGAGAGGACAGGAGAGGAGAGGACAGGAGAGGAGAGGACAGGAGAGGAGAGGAGAGGAGAGGAGAGGAGAGGAGAGGACAGGAGAGGACAGGAGAGGAGAGGAGAGGAGAGGAGAGGAGAGGAGAGGAGAGGAGAGGAGAGGAGAGGAGAGGAGAGGAGAGGAGAGGAGAGGAGAGGAGAGGAGAGGAGAGGAGAGGAGAGGAGAGGACAGGAGAGGACAGGAGAGGACAGGAGAGGACAGGAGAGGACAGGAGAGGAGAGGAGAGGACAGGAGAGGAGAGGACAGGAGAGGAGAGGACAGGAGAGGACAGGAGAGGACAGGAGAGGACAGGAGAGGACAGGAGAGGACAGGAGAGGAGAGGAGAGGAGAGGAGAGGAGAGGAGAGGAGAGGAGAGGAGGAGAGTTCTGCTTCATTTTCCCATGTTTGAAAAATTAATGAGACTACACCTACTAATAAGTGTTCTAAACTTATAGCTATATCAGCTACTCAGGACTCAGTGGTACTGCACAGTCTCAACCTGAAAGCTGCTACCTCATTTTTCAGTTATTTAAGACTCTGAATACTTTCAGCCAGTCACTACTACCATTATTACTATTCAGAAATGAAATATCTTTATGTAATAATTATTGTGCTGTTATTGATTATTGTGCTTCCTATATCATATATACCAAACAAACAGTGTGAAATTTTCAGATGTTTCACTGATGTGCTCTCAGAGATTTTAAGTGTACGATCCTTAATTTAGAATTAGCTTTTATTTCAAAAGAAGTTATTGCTTGAACAGAAAGCAAGGTCAAAAAGCTAAATAATGTGACAGAGAAGAAAATAGCTGTATTGTTATAGGTACCTGAATGAAGTCTTTTAGAACCTGAAGGCTGTAAGAGAAGACTGAATCACAGTAAGTTAGATAAAGGGAAAAAAATGACAAAGGTGTGCATTGAGTTGCAGTCATCTTCCACTGGGTTGATGATTTATGTCTATTCCTGTTGTCTGAGATGCCGTATCTTTAACTGATAAAGTGTAACCCAAACAGTAAAGGACCAGAACCAAAATATGTTCCATCTCTAGGAAAATGGCCATCAAGTGTATGTGTAATGACTTTTAATTGTCCTTACTTAACAGCTCTCTCTTCAGGGTATTGTAAGTGAGGAGTGGAGAGCTATGTTCGGGAGGAACAAATAATTCTAAGTCCAAACTGCCATAGACAATAAGTGTTAATAGTCTCTATGTGATGATAAAAGCAAGGAACAACATTTTAGAATGTCTGCTGCAGGCCACCAAGCGAGGAAAAATTAATTATTAATTCATTTAAAAGTAGAAGCCTGATAACTATGAAAAAGATTGGAAGTGTAATGAGTGGTTTTAAGAATGAAACTAATTTACATATTTGTTGGGAAACACAGAAGCGAATGGGCCAGCAGCATTTTTGTATGTGTTCTCTGGAGCAAAAGAAAGGTGGAGAAAGAGACTGGGGGAAGATTTTCTCCAAGTGTGATTCTTTCCAGCAGGTATTAAGTCAAAAGCAAGAAATAAGTCTAAATTGACTGATGAAAATTAGACCTTAAAGCAGGAGAACCTCTAGGAAGGATCTCAAGGGACATGAATCTAACAGGAACAGGGAAAAAAAAAAAAAGACAGTAATTCCTTAAAAGAGTTTGGCAGTATTAAAACAAAAATCTCTATATTCGGTATTAAATGTAAATTTTTCTAAGGCAAAGAAGATAAAAAATGTAGCAAATTTCCCCAGTAAGCTGTTCAATGTCCTCACACTCAAGTAGGAAGCACCAAGAGAGTAGTAAAAAAGGTAAATGTTTAAGGACAGGCAGAAAAAAACCCCAGAAGCACATAGGCCCAAAATTAGAAAGGTCAAGCCTCAAAATGAGATACAACTAGCAGGGAACATAAAGGGCAAGAACAAACCATATTACAATTAGATTAGGAGGAAACCCAAGCAAAGAATCAGTCCATGCCACTGTAGAAACTGGAGGCTAATGACAAACAATGTCGAGAAGTCTGACATGTTTAATGCCCTCTTTTGTTTCAGTTTTCACTGGAAAGGTTAACTTTAATCAGACAATTAATTATCAATGACAGAAGGCAGTAAGAAGGAAAACAGAACTAGAAAGATTTTCTCCATTCTCCACCTACCTTTGTCTAACGAAATTCCCCCCAAACTATGTGGAATAATGTCTGTGGCAACTTCTGATTCCTTTGAGACTGGCTAGGAACCTGGAAGCCGAAAAAAGGCAATGAAATGAAATAAAGTGAAGGAAAATCAGGGGGTAAAAAGAATGTTCACTCATAAATTAAGTTCAGTTACCTAACTCAGGTGGTCTAAGGTTTCTGCCTGATATAATGTCCCTCTCCACTGATAAGATAAGGAAGGTAGTTCTGCCGAAATGTACTTAAGTTATAGCATAGATTAAATTAATAGTGCATATCTTAAGAAAAATGCTAAAGTGGATCATGAATTATAGATAATAACCTTAATTTTTTATGTTCTCACATAATTTTCTGTAAGATGAGAAAGAATATTCCTGAGTAAGGTACAGAACTGAGTTACAATTGCCTATATAATAAAAAATTACAATTTCAATACAAACAAAGGGGCACTAAGAAAGTTTCTGCAGCAGTCAATGCAGAGTCTAGTACTGTTCAAGGGTTTCATTATTAACTATGATGATAAAATATAAATTACAATGTAAGGTAAGGGAAAATCTAGATTAAAAAAAATACAGTACTTAGATTATTTTTTTTTTTAAAGTACAAGGATAAATAGAGTAAGGATTTACTAGGGATAGGTTCTCAGTGCAGCCTTCTTTGAATTTTTTTATTATAAAATAGGTGATAGACTATGGTATTTCCATATTACATTTGCAGATATGCTGGATATAACTGCTTGCAGAATGAATTAATTTTATAATCACCTTGAAAAAATAAAAAATAGTCTGAAATAACCATAGTTCCATAATTATATGAGCAATAATGAAATTAATTGAACAGCAACCAACTAGGATGACTTGGAAACAGTTCTACAAAAGCTAACCTCGAAATTAAAGGGCATCACAGCCTGAAGAACACCACCTGTGCTATTGTTTAATGGAACAAAACCCCCAAACAAATTTCATAATGCAACATGAAAGCTGTAAAAACATACATGTGTGAAATGTGTGAAGTAATGTTTGGGTTCTGTGGGAACTGAGTGTAGTAAGGGCTCACTTGCTATGAACATCTTGATCTTGGCATTACACTTCAGGATGAGTATAAACAAGCCAGAAGGAGATGAGTAAGGACAAGAACTACAACCACCACCACGAATCTTCATGTTCTACAGAAAATAATTTGAGAGGAGGAAGGCCAGGACATCCTAGGAGGTAGTAGAAAGTGAAGACTGTATGATGACTTGGCATTTGCCCACCTGTGTTTTCCATATTAGGGTTGAAAAGAGTCTCAACAATCCGTTCAGCTCCGTTTTGATTTCTGCACTTTATTCTTGCATCTCTAAATACATGAAGGAGATACCAAGAAGAGTACTTAAAACTTTTGCAGTAACTGGAATACATTGGACTGCATAAGTTTGCTGCGATTTTTAAAAAATTTTCCAGTTTGCAAAAAGAAAAAATTGGATTCTATGATATCTCTCCATAAATCATTAGTTGGGGTAAGAATGTTCTATGTTCCTTTTCCTTGGATCAAAAGGGTCCATCCTGACACTAATTTTATAGCCAGGTAGAATTTTCTATCATACATATTTTACATAATATGGCAAGAATTGGTGCACAGAAAGAGTAAGATGGCAGGGGGTTTTATACCTGAATAGTACAAGTGTTTCTGTTTTTTTTCTCAGTTTGTCACATGAAATACTTTGGGTTATTAGAGCATGGAAGCAGGAAATTCTGGATAGTCAATTCCTTGAGAAATTTTTCAATTTTATTTATAGTGTGCTTCTATGGGCATTTTCCTGACTTCCACAGAAAATGTAAGGTTTATGAGCAGATGGCGTAGGAGGGAAGGGTTTCCATCCAGACAGTGTCTGGACAGGCTTGAGAGGGGGGCCTGTGTGAGCGTTATGAAGCACAAGATCTTACAGCTGGGTCATGGCAATCCCAGACATGAGCACAGACTGGGAGAAGAAGACATAAAGCAGCCCAGCAGAGAAGAACTTGGGGTTTCTTGTGGATGAAAAGCTGGACACAAGCAAGTCATGGGCACTCCCAGCCCAGAAAACCAAGTGTGTCCTAGGCTGCATTCAAAGTCGCGTGTGCATCAGGGGAAGGGGGGGATTCTGCCCCTCTGCTCAGCCCTCATGAAAACCCACCTGAAGTACTGTGTCCAGATCTGGCTTTTCCAGCATATGAAAAATGTGGTCCTGTTTGGGAAGGACTGGTGTCAGGCCATGAAGTTCATGAGAGGGATGCAACACTTCTCATATGAAGACTGGATGAGAGAGTTGGGGTTGTTCAGCCTGCCAATAGAAGGTCAAAACCTTCTCAGTGAGGAGATCCTATTGTGGCCTTCAGGTAGGATTATAAAAGAGAGGGAGAACAACTTTTAAAATGGGTAGATAGTGACAGGAAAAAGAGAAATGGTTGTAAACTGGAAGAGGAACTATTTAGATTAGATATTAGAGTGAACTTTACTCTGAGGATGGTGAGGCATGTAAGAGGTTGCCTAGAGAGGCTGTGTCTGCCCCAAGTCTTCAAGGCCTGGTGAGATGGGGCATTGCACAGCCTGGTCTGGTGGAGCTCTCCTGCCCATGATAGGCAGGTTGGACCTAGATGATCTTTGCTGTCCATTTCAACATGAGCCATTTAATAATTCTATGATCTTTTGAACCACGGTAAGAGAGAGGTGTAATGCAAGGCAACCTGCAGGTGAAAGAGCAGCCATAATTTTCACACTTCTTTTTTAAAAATATGCTTTTAAATTATTTAGAAATAGTTAACTTGACACCAGAATATCTGAGCACAGTAATTTCATTAATTTGTGCACATAATGAATACTTTATGATAAAACATATTTTGCCCTCGAAGTAAGCAAAGAATTACCTTCAGTTGCTACAACTTAATTACATCATGCAGAATTAGAATTGCTTTTTGAAAGATTAGTTTCCATTTTTCTGAAAACACTAGATATATTCCCTGACCTTTTGAGCAATCTATCATAGCCCAAAATGAAATATAAAGCAAGAAGCAATATCTTGGGTTTGTCCTATTATATGAGTCATTTCACATTTAATTTTTCTTTCTTTTTGGCTGCTGCTTACAGGAGAACTGTACAGAGCATGCTTCTTCATATAGTCCAAAATCAGTCCATGAGAACTCTTTGACATAGACTATGTTTCAGATTGGTGCTGCTTGGAAGTTCCTCCACTGAAGTGAACAAGCCCTCTATCAAACAGAGATTTGATGCATGCTCTTCTTCTAAAAGTGTCAGTAGCTGAGCTTTCAATATAAATTTTGTGTAGCTCCATCTGGGATATCATGTCTACTGTGACACCAGGAAATGCATCATGTTGGTATAATTTAAAGACGAAAATGCATCAAGTAATTTTCCATATGGTGTCTCCTCCAGCAAATTAACATGAATAATATACAATATATATATACATATATATATATACACACACATAACCTACAGAAATCCATTTGCTCGTAATATATGAAGGAAAAAGGGAATAAAAAAAGTAAACAGGGAGACCTCTTTGCCTTGATGCCTATTTGTCCATATTTCATTCAGAATGTTTTGTTAACATAAAACAAACTTTAATGTTTGCAAATATTTTTCTTTTCAAGCTTCTGCAGTCAAATGATATCAAATCATTAGTGAACTCAAAGACAGCATTTCAAAGCTCTGTAAGAATGTTGGCCACTAAAGAACTTAATGTCTGGCAGATGCTCAAGACTAATGATATGCTCCCCACTACAATTAAATTCTAACATCCTCACAACTAAAAATGGGCACAAAATTATATTCTAATGGGTGCCAGCCACAGAAATAGCTCAAACAACTTAACAGATGCGAAGCATTTTGTATGTTTTAGCTTTTCATTTTAAAGCATCTTATAGATTATTTGATACCAGACTGCAATTTACATTTCCTGATTCAGGAACATGTAGGTACTAATGACTTTGTCCAATCAAAATGTTGATCTTAAAACTCTATGAACTCCTGGTTGCAAGGCTCTTAAGAAAATGAAGAAAATGTGAACAGAATTATTCCAGAAAAAAAAACCCCGTAAGATCAAAAAGTTTTCCAGTATGAGAAAGTAGAAGGTAGAACTTCTACTAAAACTCTTTAACTGAATTCTGTCATGATATCTTATCTACAGTCACAACCCAGGGAATACAAGTAGATCATCTAGCATTTCATCCTGGAATATGCTCACTGCTGCCGAGAAACGTTGGGATTAAGTCAAAGGTGGTAAAGAAAGATAACAGAAGATGGCACAGAACAGATACAGAAGACTTTTTGTTGTATATTTTCCACATATGATTCACCTAATATAGCTAACAAATAGAAAATAATAAAAATTTGCATAATCCATTTAGACTCAGTCCACTCTAATGGCATTCCTCAGTTACGGCTGCTTTACACACAAATCCAGTCTCATTTATGCTTATCGCCAGTGAAAAAACCTTCATTTTTTAACAAGTATGCCAGGTTTTCTGCATCTTTGACAGTTGCAGCAAAGTGACTGAGTTAAGTTTGACAACAATTAGAATTGTTGATGCTAAGCTCATCCTGGGTACATTTGCCATGCACCAGGGAAAATGCAAACCTAGCTTTTCTGTGCCCATTTTAGCCTACCACCTTTTAGATCTGACCTGTGGTCTCAGGCAGATACAAACTTGTAATAAATTACTGGACTTGAAAGCTGAGTCATACTTCATTTGAAAAAGGAACGATTTCAGACTATACAATTTTGAATCAACCTATAACCTTCATGTCACCGTAATTTCCCAAGGTAAATGTATGACTGGGCTGTTTTCAACTGCACTTGGAGCATAAATTGCTAGAATACATTAAAAACCCTGTAGCAGTGGATGTCAAAGTTTTTGTGGGCTTTTTTAGATTTATTTGGTAATAGACTGCATATAAAAATATTAAACTAAAATGATCTTCCTATATTTGACTCATAATTACAAATTATACAAATTTTGTCTGGGTTAACATTTCTGTCACATTCTTGCAGTTATACTGACAAGATATCTACAGTAAACCACTTTAGGTATGTGAAGTAGTTTTTATAGACCAAGAAATAAATACTGGAACCTATTTTTAGGTTTTTCTCAATTGTTTTCACACTAAAAATAAGGTGAGATGCAAATAGTTTTCCAATTAGAATACAATTCTACCTATAGTAGTAATTTGCTGAGAAAGCATGCCTGTTCATATCAGAATACTAAAATGTAAACTGGAAGAAAATACATGCAGCAATCAAGTATTTGAAGATAAAAGAGAAGTATTTCCTTCCATCCAAAGAAAATTAATTAATAGAAGGGTATATAAAATGTAAGATGAATTGCTCTGATACTTATTCCTACCACACGCAAAGAGACCAGGCCTTGTAGTTTGATGTGCCTCGTGTGTCTGCAGTAGCAGATTCATGGGCTTGGAGAGTTGGAAACATGTAAGATGATCTCTATTCATTAGCATACTCCAGTCACCTGTAAACTACACTGATAAACTCTGAAAAGATAAGTTAATTCCTTGCTTCTGCTCTGGGGAAATCATGAGGGAAGTGGAGAAGTAAAGAAAAAAAAAACAAAGATAAAAACCCCAACATAGCGTATCTGTTACTCTTGCAGGTCTCCTCACTCTCACACCAAACTACAGCTAAATAACCAAGAACAAATCTATGCATCCCATGAAAAATGTGTCTATATTTAAGTAGACCTAGTAGACACTGCACAACTTGTATGCATTTTCCTGGTAGTTCTAATGAGCAGAATGACAATGCAAATTCTGTTCCAGATTGCATAAGGCCAGCCAAGATATAGGACTACAGCATGTGCCACATAGAATATGAGCATCCCACACTGATATAATTACTAACCAACATATTGTGTGGGTTTGTAATGTTTTCTGGGCAAAAGCAATAAAAATAACGTTGATAAACAGTAAGATTAAAATTCACGAAAGTGTCACAGATCTTCTGATAAAGCGTGCCTAAAGAACTAAATGAATGTTTGTGTGAAGATTTTAGTGGATGCAATGTTTCAAATGGTGATCAATAAAGCATAATATTATTAATTTGAATTAGTCAGTTCACTTGAATCACATTGACAACATTGACAGTATTAAATCATTAAAGAAATTAAATACACTATACTGAAAGTCATATTTCAATAATATGCATTATTGGGAGAAATATTTTGACACTTCCATTCAGAGCAAAGCTTGACCTCTTGAGACATATGTGCCCTTGGTTATTTTAAGACAACAATAATATAAAATTAAACTATTTAAAGTCTATTAAAATATTCAGTTATTTAGAATATCTAGGTCAATTAAGTTGAGAACATATGGTAATAAGGTTGGTTTTGTGATTAAACAGTTCCACAAGGATTTGAAGAGAGATTGCCTACACAGCCTGTAAAGACAGAGCCTTTGTTAAAATATACATGCTCAAGGACACATATCACCTTTTGCTTCAAGCATGTATAAATTACTTTTCTCTCCAGTGAAACACTTTCTCCCTCCCACTTGTTGAGATTTTATGTTTATGCCATCACATCATCTTGTTCTCTCTTTCACTGTCTTCATCTAACAAAAAGTTCCCAAGTGTGATGAGGATTGTTGGTCTTCTGCTTGGGGCCACAGCAAGATTCAGTTCAGGCAACATGAAACTCAAAAATAAAATTTTAATTTGAAGATCTAATTTTGAATAGAGACCTACACTGATTAGATCTTCTGCCCAAATGACAAAAAGTTAGAAGTTGACACTGTAATTAAAGATGTCATCCCCAAAACAGTATCAACAATTATTATGATGCCTAAATTTTGCCAAGGTTCTATCTTAAATATTGCTGTGGATTTAGTCCAGATGGTATCCAAACACTCTTCCTTTCACTCACATCCCCTTTCCCCACGGAAAGAAAACAAAAAATCCCATCATTTAATATAATGACAGTTTGATAAGGAGGATAAAAGCCATGCATGCAAGTAGAGCCAAAGACACAAATTAATTCAGTGCTTTCCACTGACAGGCAGATGTTCACCCACTTCCAGGAGCACAGCACCTCAGCACACAAAGTAGCAAGACAAGTACCACAGCCACCAATATCCGAGTTTCTTCTCCTTTATTGCTTATGCATGATGCAAAATGGTATGGAAAATCCCTTTGGTCAGCTTGTATCAGCCATCCTGATTGTGCCCATCACAGCCACTTCTCACATCCTGCCTGTTCCTGTTTGGGCTGAACAGAGAAAAGAAAACCTTGACATTAAATACTCCAGCAGTAGCCAAACACTGTTGTGTTATCAACACTGGTTGAGCCACAAATGCAAAGCAAATGCAAAGCACAGCACCAGACAAGCTGCCGGTAAGAAAACTAACTTTGCAACTTCACCCCAGTACTGTACACAGTAGACAGACCAGTACAAACTCTACAGACCAGTACAAACTCTAAAGCCAAAAGATGGAATAACAAAAATCTTCTGCGGATAAAAACTGCTTTGCTTTGGAAACACCTACATGCCATGTCCAGCTCAACTCAACCATTCTCTGTTCTACTCTGTCAGTTTTTCCAGTTCAGGTCCTAAAAGTAAGATGCTGTCAGACCCTCTTCTTTGAAGACCTTGGTCTAGGAAATATTTATAAACCATCCTGGTCAGAAGAGCATAGGTTGGGGCAGAATTCACAGTCACTGAATTCAGTCTACCCCTATCACAGGCAGGCACTAGTGTCTATCACAAAGTACCAAAATCATGTTGCATTACTCCTCTTGGAAATTTATTCTAAAATATTTGCTTTACTGTGACAAAGCTGAAAATTAAATCTGTTGTACTTGTAGGACAGTACATAGGCCAGTGTATACACACAGAAGCCCTTAACAGTCCATGAATGCTTCACACAAATTAAGAGTCACCAAATTATTTTAAAGGAGGCAGCAAAAGATAAAAATATTTCTGCCCCAGGCAAGCTCTATGAGTGTGGGACTATCTCACTCGGGGGAAATGCATTCTGCAACTTTATGTTCTTTCTGTTCTCTCTCTCACCCAGTGAACTTTGTATTCCTTTCTTTGAAGAGGTACATTTCCACATAGCTGAAATAAGGAACTTGAGGGGGATTTTAAGTGTCCCCTTGTAATCAGTGATATTTATTTGTGAGCTGTGGGTGGGATAATGTTCCTGCTAAGATACTGGTTGGGAGGGTCCAACTTTACACTTTTATGTTTTCCTGTACTCATTGTCTTATTTTGCAGTTAAACCAACAGGCAAAGCCTGAAAAGAACAGGGACAGAAGAAAATATTTTGTGGAATAAGACTTAGTGGTACTACTAACAACAACGACAATAATCACAAATGTTAACTTAAAGTCAAGTGTTGAAGGTAGACTATTGGAGATGTAGTTTTCAACTTGAGACAACTATCTCGTCTTTCTGTTTTGAAAACAGATATTTATTGTATTGATTCAGGCAGAAGTTGCTATGGAACACACAAAGTTTGTGAACAAAAAGTGGGATGCTAAAAGCTACACTTAACTGATGATGAAAAAAAGAATTTAGAAAAGAGCTGGAAATGCCCCAAAGGGCAAACTTAGATCCATTAATCAGCTTTGGAAACAGTCCAAGAAGGAAACAGAGAGAGAGGATAAAACTGGAGAAAATTTTTTTGGAAATAAAACACCAAGATGGAGAGAAAACAAAAATACGGGGAAAAAGTACACACAGGGAATACATGTGTACCCTTCTTTTGTGATTACCTGAGAACTTTCCTCTGGAATCCAGAACAAGTAACACAAATCACAGTGTCATTCCTCAAAAAATTTCAGAATTGCAAGAACTGCAAGTGAAGTCACTGCAAACTGTGTTTTAAACACTTAGAGACCTGGGTAATACTGAAGACAACAATACTCAGGAAAGGAAAACAAATCAACAAACAAACAAAACCAACAACCCTTTAACTCCTTTCAAATGCACTAAAATGAGAAGATAATGTTTTTGCCAATGTCTCTGTGCCTCTGCTCCTCATTCATAAATGGAAAAAATCTTTCCGAAGAAATAAGAGCTAATGTACACAAACATAACTGTGAGGTCTTCTGTTAATTTATTAATTAGCACAAGAGAAAAGAGTGAGGTAAAAAATGTGTCTACAAAGGAGAATATGGAGAACATGTTGTTTTACATCACACTTTTGGATAAAAAGTTGAATAGCTGACCATTGAATGACGTCACACACCATTTGCTCAGAAAAAATCATGGCTCAAACAGCATTATTAAATATAACAAGAAACTGCTCCGTTGTGTAAATGTATTAGCATGATACTATTTTGGTGCTTTTCCTAGTTTTTCAGCATTTGACTTTGAAGTTTTAACAATGTTCTTTTAATATGATTTTTTTCATGGAGAAGTATATTTCTGTCAGGTCATTTTATTAAAGTAGTTATAGCCAAAGAAATACATCTCAGACTCCCTATACACTTTATCTACATAGACTTTAGTTAATCTTCCTGAGAGCTCGGTTTCGAATGTGTATTACGAACCTGCTTTCATGAATGGATGTGTTAATAATAATACAGCCATTTGTATTCAAACTCCAGCTATCTCACCTTTGGGGACCCTTTGTCTCAGAGACTTGATTCATTATTAGTATAGCTAACAAGGTTCCAGTTTCTCAATATCAGGCTCCTATTTAGTTCTAATTTGTAATATCACAACCTTTGCTTAACCTCAGCTGCAGAGAAGTCTTCCTGATTCTATTCTAGACAGCAAAGTTGTATTAATTCCTCAATGCAGATGTAGATCAATGAAAATACGATGTTAGAAAGTCTTTTTCATGCAAAGAATTTTATATATTCTTAGTACCAGCACCTCAATATGTCTCCAGGATAAAAAAAAAAACCTCAGTCCTTCATCTCTTTGTTGTATGTAAAACAATGCTTATATTTGAAAGATTTCATAAGCGTAACTGTATCATGAACATTTCCAGCTTATTCCAACAGCCCCATCTTTATCAAATGTACCATTGATATCTGAGAAATAAAGGAGAATATCTCACACTCAGGACATACTCTATATTTTCAATAAAATAAAATTCTGTTTTCCCAATCACATTTATCTTATTGCATCATTATAGAATATCGACTTATTTTGTTAGAGTAATTTATGATGACATGAAGGACAGCAAAAACAACCTATCATTTCTGAGAGTCACTCGGGTGGTAATTCTGGTACTAAATATTTTAGTACAGGACAAAGTAGTCATAAATTTTCAATTGTGATTAAATCTAAGGAAGTTTTAAATTTAGCAAAACAGAGTAATCTAGATGTAATATAGGAATTTTTTTTTTTACATTTTATAAGAGAATGGATTAGAAAATTTTAGATTATATGCATTTTATCCACACATTGATCACCATCACTGCTTAGTATTGAAGAGTTACTTAAAATTGAGAGCCTAAATATCATGTGAATTCCTAGTTCCACTATTAATAAATACTTCACCAGACCTATTTTTTTTTAGGTAACATAGACTCATATTAAGCTGCAAAAACATAAAAAATCCTTGGATTAAAGTTCAGTATATTCATTCAACATATACTAATATATATTCATATATTAAAGTTCAGTACTTAATGGTCATGCCAAGTGAAAAAAAAAGCCTATTACCAGAATATGCTGGCACTAATTCTTGGTTGCTTTAATGTTTCAGAGAAATTACAGAGTAACAACATCCTCCTTCCTTACATTTGGTCTAGTTGCTTTCCAGTGCACTTCCTTAGAGCTAAAGCAAACAAATTTTATGCATTTAGTTGACATGTAAATGGTAAGCATAAAAATTCAGTCAACTTCCATCTCTTCTCTTACAAAAGAACCTCAGAAGAAAAGGGAATTTTGTTCTTTGGTGCTGAAACTCCAGGTTCATTGGCTGAACTGACCCATGAGGGATGCCTTCTGTACAAAGATAAACAATGACCAGCTTTAAGGCTCATAGCAGATCATTCAGAAAAAATGCCAGAGAGAATCCTCCAGTAAGAGAACAAATTCCGTGTCATAAGATGGAGTTATGAGACACATCTGCCCATTTCTTTTTGTGGTATTAAATGTCTTATTTTAGGAAGAAATGCATTTTTAGTGTTACAGGGCTCTAGACAGAAGGGCATTTTGGTCTCTGATTAAAGTTAATGGTTTCAACAGAGTGAGAGCTTAGAGGCAGGAATTAGCATTGAGCTGGAAGATCTTTAAGAAGTATTAACTTCATTTCAGGGCACATACAAAACCAATGGAGTATTTCAGACGTATTTATACAAATATGATTGCTGAATTTCATAACAGTCATCTTGATCAAGGATACTCCTAGAAAGTTTCCTTTCTTACTTTCCATGTTACATTAACAAAACCGTGAGAGCCATTTTCAATTTTAAAAGATGCATCAGTTCTATTCCTATTGTTCACATTATATGACAATAGAATCTAAATGTGAAAAGGATTTTTGTCGTAGGCTGTCATTGAAACCTCAACACAGTTTTCCTTAAACATACTGTTACAATTGTTAGAAAAAAATAGAAAAAAACACATCTAATTCTTCAAATGATCACATATAAATTTAGCCCATAAAATCCCCCTTACATGAAATTAAAAGAATATAACTGTACTCTGAGCAATTTTCCTTAAATATGTGATTTTCTTTCTCCATCAATTTCTATATTTTCTCCAGGTTTTCAACTTCTTTCTTTTGACTTTTTTTTCAAATTATGTCTGTTGCCTACCATCAAAAATTATCTATCACCCACATCCCAGTCATCAATAGACACTAATTGTTTCCATTTCCCTGCCTCCAGGCCCTTACATATCTAACTGGACTGCCCAGTGTTGTATAGAAATAAGAAGCTGAAAATTAAATACCTACATAAGAAAGAACCCATTGTACCATCTGTTCTTATTTGAGTAGAGAATATAATCTGTACTCCACTGAATAAGTTTATGGATCATTACATTGCTAACACCATGTTAGTATTGTTAAATTAACAGAGTATCTCCGTGCTTTTGTCTCAATAATAGAAGGTGGAAAACCAATGCTTTGGAAGAAAAATCAAAATTGATCATTTTTTTCCTGTGATTTGAAGCAGGTAGGGATAGGTTGATGTATAAACTGGAAGACTTCTATCAATTCTTGGAAATTTCATTTCTCCTTTCTTACTTTCATCCAAAAAAAATTCTTATTACTTTTTTTCTTCCAAAAGATGCAGAAAAATGTTTTTTCAAGTGTCTTGCCAACAGTCTAGGAGAAAGAATTTGCATCATTAATTTCTGTGAAATGTTGCTCTTGTTATACAGAGTCCTCAATGTCTAGGGGAGGCATAGTGAAAGCCACAATTAAAGTGATTTCATTAAACATCTCCAGCCCATTAAGTTGTTCAATTTGGCATTAAAATCATTAGTATCTCAAATGTAGCAAGAAAGATGGTGACAGTTGTAAATATAAAATAGACATATGTTTTTCTTTACCAAAAATAAATACCCTCATGCACATATTGCATATGCAAATTTGTATGTGTAATGCTACTCCTTTACCTTATATGTTTCCCTCTTATATTCACCCAAGTTTCCAACTTCCTTTATGGAAAATTAGTGCAGCAGATTATGTTTAGTAGTTGCATCTTTTCACTATAGTGCCGTCACAGTTTGAGGTTTGGCCTAGGTCTAGTAACTTACCTTCCAAAGTTACTCAAAATTAATTGTGCTAGATCAGCTAAGTGTTGGTTTGACTCCAGTTCAAATCTGTTTACACCTAAGAACTATTACTTGTGACTCTGAGAGTGTCTAAACATAGAAGCATAAAATTATAGAATGGCTCGAGGTGAAAGGGACCTTAAAGACCATCTGGTTCCAACCCCCTGCTGGCTGTGGGGACACCGTTCATAGACCAGACTGCTCAAAGCCCTACCCAGCTTTGCCTTGAACTCTTCCAGAGATGGGGCAACCACAGCTTCTCTGGCAACCTGCACCAGGACCTCACCACCCTCTCAGTACTTCCTAGCATCTGATCTGAACCTACTCTCTTCCGCTTTCCACCTTGTCTTGTCACTACATGCACCTATAAATAGTCTCTTTCCATCCTTGTGCTTTCTGGGCTGGCAGTGCCCATGGCTGGCTCGTGTCCAGCTCTCACCCACAGCACCCCCAAGCCCTTCTGGGCAGGGCTGCTCTCCATCTGTTCATCCCCAGCCTGGGCTGGCACTGGGGCTTGCCCTGACCCAGGTGAATCACCAAGACTTGACCTTGATAAGAGAGTCCTTGGCCTTCACGGTTTCTACTGCTGTTACTTATCAGCCAAAAGGCCTCCACTGTAAATCCAAAATCTGATTTTTTTTGGTGTATTTATCAAGCACATAACAAAAACTGGCTTCGAACTTATTAAATTATCAATCGGAATACATTATTTGCCTACTAAAAAAGAAAATGTGATCTTTAAAAAATGCCCTGCTACCATGAAAGATTGTGGCAATTGTACAAAGAATGAACTGGCTATATACAGGACTGGAAGCATAAATTGTTCTCCTGTGAGCCCTCTAAATTCCCTGACCAATCATACACTGCACAATTAAATTGCAAACAATTTATTTTTATATTAATTTAGTCAATCAAGTCCTATAGACAATTAGAAAGAAAAAGCTATAGGTCAAATTCTCCATGTTCTCATAGAGCAGGAGACCAACATTATTCCATCAGTTTCAGTGAAACAATACCACACAAATTCTGGCCTCAGAATGATGCCCAGAACTTTTGAAAACTAATAGGAATTGTATTAAGAAACCTTTAATTTATATTATAAACTCTTTAAAAATTAGGAAGTGCTTGTTTCTTCAAGTGATTTTTTCAGCAGTTATGTATTATGGTCCTTTTCTACCACCAGAAACAAACTGACAACTTTGTCATTGGACTCTGCTTCACACTTTGGTCCAGTAAAGTGTCGGAGGAATTCTTCACAGCAAGTGAGGCTGCTTGATTTACAGAGATGGAAAGCAGCTAAATCTAATTTTTCTTTGTTTGTTTCTTACTTCTTATTAAAATGTAGAAGTATGTAGTAGTTGAAATTAAAAGTAAAGGGTTGAACCTTCGTTTCTCTAAGTAGAACTCCCCTTAAGGAAACTGCAAAAGAGGTTCAAATGCAGAATCTGTACAAATATTTTTGAAACAGAATAACAGCTAGGTTTCCTACATAGTCAGGAGAGTGTGTGCACACAGTCCAACTAGGAAATCAGGGCTGAATGTTGAACCCAGGGATGAAATCACTGGGTTCAAAGAAGGTCAACGTATCGCAGAAAGAACTCTAAGAGGTCACATTTTCCACCTCTTTACTCTCAAGCATTACACCTAGATGATCCTGACAGACTCTCATCTATCATATCATCACATTTTCTTGAACAAAGAGGAATATGCATTATTCATAAGACAGTAATATAAGAAGACACCATAATCCAGCCAGTGGATTTTCACCAAATTCTGTTTCTCCATACTCAGCACTTCTTCAAGGCAACCCATTAGCTGTCTGTCTGTTTTGAAACACTGGAGGTTTTCTTGCTGATAGATTACTCTCATGACCTAATTTTTAACTCAGAAGCTCACTTTCTCCATTTATGCATGTTAAATACAAGTAATAAAGTTTGGTTTTAATGGAACTCATTATTAATGAACCTCAAATAATCTGTAGTCAGTCAGTGGGATCCCTTCAGTCTTTACTTCAGTAGTCTTACTCTGACAGGTTACCATATAACTGCAAGTTCTGGCTCAGCACACCAATGGCTTTTTCTTCTAAGCATAAACATGGATGGAGTTTGTCAAAAATCTTCATCAAACTATGAAAACCATCTCAATAAGAAGCCCACATGAAAACCACATTTAAAAAAATCAGTAAAATATTCTAAGAGTGGGATAGTTTTGACAATAAAATGAATATGTCACCGCTAAATCCGCACAGGAAAAGCAGAGTATCCTATTTTTCTTTTCATAACATTTGGATGATCACCTTAGTTATCACCGCTAAGGGATTATTCAACCACAGGAGAAGAGAATACTCAAACAAGACAGATTTTCATTTGCTGGAGTATTTTTGCCAAAACAGTTTTCTTGTGCATAAAAGGCAAAGGTAAGGGAAGATTAATTACTAGTCTGGTCTAGGCCTGTTTATTCTCTAAAATGGTGTGCTCAAGAGTCTGTGGCTCTGAAGACTGTTGACATGTTTATACAAAGCAGATCAATGTCAGCAGGCTATTTCCTGTCCTCCAAGACTCTGTTGGTTAAGGTAATGTCTCTGAGGTGGAAATATGAGTTCAAAAATCCATCAAACAAGGAAAAACAACTAAGCACAAATTTCTGACATCTGGGGCTGAGTGCTGAACTAATTCATATAGGACCACGTCACCAGTTATTTTGCCTACCCTTGTCTAAAATTTTACGAATCAATAATCAGACTAAATAGAATTTATTGTCTTGGGTGAAAAGTGTTTTTAAGTTACAAAAAGTTGAGGAGAAGGAAAGAAAGTGAATGAAGAAAGAAGAAAGAGAAAGGAGGGAAGGAGAGAAAGATTAGTCTGTGCATCTATTCCATGAAAAAAACCCCTAAAACTGAAGTATTGGACAACACTCAACTAGCAGAAAAAAAAAAAAAGGTGGGGGGGGAATATCCCAAGCAAACAGAACTTGTGAAAATTTGGCATAGGAACTTTACTTTTTTTTCAGACAAGCAACAGGGATATATCATGGACATATCATGTGAAAATACAAACTGGACATAGTGTCAGTGACAGGATACAAACACAGCAACAACATGCTCTTGAAAACTAGACCGGAAAATAGACAATCGGCTAAACTGCCAATGGGAGTCTCAGTTCCATCACCTCAATATAAATATTTCTCCAAAGATGCTGCTGCAAAGTTACCTGATAGGACAGATCTTCAGAATGCAATGTGCCAACATGTCACTAAGGGTTCCTGTGTGCTTTTCAGTATCACAATTGCTCTTCCTGGGAATACCTAGCCTTCCCGAGTTTCATTGCCACTAAAGAAACAATTGTATTCCTTATTTCTCACTGACAGAAAGATCAGTTTGCAGAAAATTAAAAAGAAGGAAAAAGATCCCACTGAGATCTCTGGTATAAGAATATCTGTGAAATGAGTGACATTACAAGTCAGAGAGATTTGGTAAGGAAATGTCACCAGGCAAATCAGCAATAGATGAGATTGTTTCCATAATTTGAATCTGTCTGGTGCCAGTATATAAAGTAAATACATGGTGGGGGATGGGGAAAAAATATTCTGAATCTTTTGCCTGCTTGAGCAAATAAACTGTTGACCAACTCTGTGAAATCTGGTGCTTGGCGAGCTTTAAAGGGGGGAATTGATATAGATAACGAAGGTGTTATGTGAAACAGTTTTAAATTAGTTTGTTGTAAATACTTTTCAACATGCAAAGAACATATAATGTCTTATGATTAAAATACTTAATAATTTCATGAGTGCAATGATACTGCTTTCTACAGCAGTTTACAGGTCCTACATGCAGCATCCAGTTCAATCATTCTGAAGTGAAACTAATTATGATGAGAATACCATACTCCTCTTTTTAGGAAGTGTAACAGGAGTTGATAGGGCTCATAGACCAGAAGGTGTGAGTGGAAAGAACAGACAAAAAAAAGTACTACCTGAAATTAGTACTTCTGCCACACATATTTTTTACGTGTCTTCAGAGCCCTACTTTTCTCACTTTATTAAATGAAAAACAATCCCAAAGAAACATTTTTCTACTGTTTACCTGTCCATACCCAAATTTTGTGTATTCTGACTGTCCTCTGTCCACAGCTCAGATCTGAGAGCATGGCTCCGCCTCAGTGACTTTATACAAGGCAAGGATTGACCACATCTTTCAGCTGGTGGGTGTCTTTAAGGCCAAAAACTCATAATGCCATTGCTGCTCTCCCCATCCCAACCAAGGTTTCCCAAAGAGATTAATGTCCCAGAAGAGGATTTGAAACAGACACCATTGAAACACAGACCAGACTTTGCTTTGTTTACTTGGCATAAGCCTCAATAAAGTCAAAGGCCAGTTTACATCTGCTGAGTCTGACTTCAATATAACTAACAATATATGTTACTTCTTTTTTTTATTAAATATAAAAGCAGATGTCTTTGCATGACCCACAAAGTTTCTCCAGTTTTCTTCCCTCATAGTTTGCTACCACTTTTTGTGTTAACCTTTCAATTTAAAGTTGCATCACACAGAAGTATTTTACATTGGAGGGTGGTTCTAAGTTATTTGTTTGTATTCAGGAAGCATTTCTTCCCGCAATTTTCTCTTTCTGAGAAGAAAAATGAAAAGGGCACCAAAACAAAGTGATTAAATTTTTTTTACGATCCGTATCTGGGCATACAGTGTTTTGGAACACTATCACATTTTGTTATTGTTTCCATCATGGAAAACCTTTCTATCACTTCCCACAATTAATGACAAGATGTTTTAATCACATATGATCCCAATCACGTTACTCTTCCAATCCTCTTTATCTTGCTGTGTCGTTCTGATGTGTCCCTTGTCCTGGGGGTATGAAATGTGTGCTATTATTAGCTCATTAGGTCTTCTAGCCTCTGGCTCAGTGAAGAATGATTCACTATATTTCTTAGCCATTGACAGTTTCAATTCCTTAACCTCTAAATTTCCCTTGATATATGTGTTGCCCCATCTAATTTCGGCCTTCCAGAATATCCCTTGGCACTATATTCTGGAGTCAGACCTATCACCCTGTACACAGCAAAACTAACAAAGTATAATTTTCTTCTGCCAGTCAAGCTTTCCAAAAAATTCCACCAATTTTTTCTTAGTTTATTATAAATTCAGCTGACTGAATTGGTTATTTAATATTTCCTCGTACAATTAATAAGTTCTCTTCCAATGGTTCTGCTTCTATTTTTCGGTTTGGATTTTTGCATTTAGATACACTATTCCTTTTTGAGAGTTCATTAACAGTTTTTAAGAGAGACATGAGAAAATATTGAGTTCCTACCAAAGTAAATGTCTTCTAATTTTCTGCTAACTGCTTAAGATTTCAAATATCAAAATTTCCTTATGAATCTAAAACATTTTTTCAGTTTATGCCTAAAATTTATGCACTACAAAATTAAAAGCCTGATCTAATTCCCTCTAATTCAATTGAGAGAGTATATTTAACTCAGTGTTATAAAGACCAAGATTGCTGGCTTTTTCCTTAGATAATACTGTTCACACCATACCTCTCCAGTTGCCATAGAAATGGGTTCTTAGGTAAAAGATCTTTTGGTTAATTTAGGCTCCAATAACTGAACTGCTAAAGCGTATTCTAGCTCACTCAGGCAAATTCAGAAAAGTCTGCTTTCTCATTCTCAGAATTATATGCATAAAAGAACAGATATTTTCATTTAAAAATTGAATTTTCTTAGGGCTTTCAGAAGTAGACCTTTTTCTTTTACAATCTGTTCAGCTGTATGTGAAATGTTGGTTACTGGGTTCAAGTTGGCCATTTGGCCTCTCTGTGCAAAGCATAAACATTTGGCAAACACCCTACAGTGTAAAGGCAACTTTTGACTACTGTATTTTGGCAACTGTGCTCCCAAAGCCTCATGTCTGCCAGCTGCTGAATAAAACTGATGAGATTCTAGGCAATCTGTAGTTAGTAGCAGCATAGATTTTCAGCATATATTAATTTCAAACCAGAACCTAGCATTTAAGTTTATCTGCTCAGAAATTGAAAATGTCAGCCTACTTATCTGTGTCTGTATAGACATATATACCATAATACTCCTTAGAGACAACATTTCTATTACATTCATACTATTTTAGAAAGAACCACTGTGATCACATGCTCTTTTCTTCTCCTTTCCCGAACCCAGTCTGGAGCACTGTCTCCATCAATACCCTGGAGACCTTTTATAAAAGCAGTGTGCCAGTTTCTCTAAGCAACTTGGAAGGCAGGCTAGCAGGAGGGAATTATTTTTATACACCTTTAAGAAGATTTTACCTAGAAGAAAGACTAAGTTAAATCTAGGTTGCTAATAATTAAAGCAATTAAAGCAGCACTAAAGTTGTTGTGTATCTCAACAACAAATTTTTACAGAGGGAATGGAAAGGTTTTTATACCTGTTAAGTGGGGGTTTTTTTAATCCTTCTTTTAGTTCCAAACAGAAAGTGTTTTAATTTTTTTTTTTTGGTGTATAAAGGGAAATATGAACTTTTCCTGTGGAGAATTTTTAATGCTTCCCATGACTTCCAGAAACTTTAAACAAAAGTGTAAATGGGAGAACCTGTTGTTTTATTTAAAAATTGGTTATGAGTGGAAATTGCTTTTCCCTATTTAGGTTCATACATTTTTGAGCTACAGGAAAATCAATCTACCTGATGTCCTTCCAAAAAAAAGATACAAAAACAGATCCAGTAATTTTTACCATTGAGTCTTATATCTTTGTTGTGTTTGAGCATATTTTTATTGACTGGTAAAGAGCACTATATTTTCAGGTAAGTCATTCCACTTGTTGAATGCACCTGCTGCTTTTTTTGGAAAGGTGAAATAGTTTTCCATTATTAGATATATGTTCTCTAGTTGCCTGTAGGCTACTCATTTCTCATTTAAGCCGAATAGATTGATTCTCTGTAGCTCATGACTGACACTTACATGAGCCTTCTGGAATCTGGCATCAGGAATGTACATGGAGTTTTATTCATATTCTTACGAGTGTCATATTCTGATGTCCTACTCTTCCTTACTCAGTGCTCTACCTCTACACTTTCACTTCTCTGAACTTTATAACAAGCCCTCAGTAACTCAACCTGACTTTAATTCTACCTCCATTTCATGGTCACGGCAGTCCAGCTTAGTGTCTCACACTTTGCAACACAACTCAGATCTTTCTTTGAAAATACATTTATCTTTTGTACAATGATTTTTGTGTAAGAAAACTTATTTTGTCAAGCAACTCTATCCTTGTTTACTTTTTGAAATATTAGCGCCTTTCTCAGCTTCCCTAGAACTTTCTCAGTGTTGTCTATAAACCCATTGCCACAACTCTGAAGATTTAGTGTTCTCCTTCTGAATCTCTTATCAATTTTCTGTTCAAATTGCATGGTTTTGCTATTATAGGGTGTTTAACAAATCTTTATAATGTTTAAACTTGGAAAAAGTCCTTATCACAGAGACTGTAGAAACATAATACTCTCCAAACACAAACCAGTAACTTTAAGGTGACCACATCCAGACAAACAATTTTATAGGGTCTGCTCCTATGCTGGAAACAGGATGAAAGAGGCAGGGAGGAAAGAAGGATTGTACAATTTCTGTGGAGTTTGGTGTCATTAGATGGCCCAGAGGACCTTCCCACCACTAACTATGCTATTCCCAGGCACAAGACCAACACTCTATTCCTTTCTATCCTCTTTGGATCCATTCAGCCATTTCCCTAGAATTTCCATATTAGACCTTAAATAAGTCTGTGAACAAATCAAACTAAGGAAAACAAAATGTCTTGATTCACCAGTGCCTAAAACACCTCTCAGTGGCACTGAGATTCATAAAAAGAGACACAACTCTCTTTTTTCTTTTTTCTTTTAAATCCTCCAGGATCTATAAACTATCTTGGATTAGCAGTCGAAAAGTCGTTGATCTCTTATGACCTGCTGTTTAAGGCATCATAGTACATTTTTTAAATGTTCATTTCAAAAAGACATATATAAAGTGCTAGATAAGGTACTTATATTTAAGTATATAAAAGAAGTAAGGAAACAGATTTTTTTTCTGTTACACATAATTTCTGATTTATTTCTGATTTATTTTATAGTTCAACATAACCCAGAGCTTTGCAGTTTATCTTAACTCTGTAAATCCTACCCTTCATTACAAAGCTTTCATAAAAGCTCCTTCCCCTCAAATCCTTTGCCAATCTACCTAGAGTCTTAAGAAATAGAAAAGTTACATTTGGTGCAGTATTTTATTGGTGTCGGTTTACCCATGGCCTTTGAAGAGAGCCACGAGGTGACCTATATATGTTAATCTCACAGACTGTATCACTTCATAGATCTCCTCAAATCTTCCAATAGAAAAAGTCATTATTAAGTTTATCCTGAAACTTCTTCACACACAACTATCTTTCACTTTTTAGCTTGCATAGTATCGTATTCCGTTTCTGGTACTAGCTTGTGACAACAGTCGCGAACGGTAATTCACAAGCTTCTCTGTCAGATTTCCATTATTCCCTTTGTTATTAAAGGAATCCCAGTGTACTAAATCACATTTTTTCCTAAAACATGAAGTTGCTGGTCACAGCAGATGAAGTACAATACATGACTATGTGGAGTTGGCTGCCTGTCTATCATGTACTGTCAGTTTGCTACAAATTTCCACAAAATGATGAAAATTCAAAGGATCTGGAAGTTATAACTTGTATGTACCTAATAAATTAAAATTCCACTTAAAAATACTATCCCTCTTAAAACAGAGGGATCAGATGTTCCTTAAATCAGATACACCTGCAGAGTTGAGACACTTCGCCTAATTATGCAGGATTATTGCAGAAATATTAGGCATTGTACCATAATCATCTATTTCAGAGAGAGTTAATTCCAAAGGCAGAATAATTTTGCTTTTAGCATGAATGCATTTAAGTTGAAACACAGAATATATCATATTCATATAGACATATATCCCAGATGAGGACGTTCATGCACAGTGGAGCTGAGTAAGTATCAGACAACAGCTAACCTACATTTACATTTTGAAATCAGCCTTTGCTCGTTGCATCCATCAGAAATTTTTAAACTTAGAAACTTCTTTCTTCCAGGGAAGAACGATGATGGTCAGAAAAAAAAAAAAAAATCCCTGGAGCTGTCAAGTGAATGCTTCTACTAAATTCAAATTTATATCTTTGTGGTGAAGGTCTCTTTTATGACTCAGACTTGCTCTCTTGTTACATCTTGTTACATCAATGTTGAATGGATTTTATATGTGCAAAAATAGATGGCCTCCCTCTGAGGTATTTGCCAATGCAGTGTCACTGCAATGTGTCCTATATTAGTGATTAGCTTGTTAGCAGGAGAGGGAAAGTAAAATTGAGAAAAGTACAATTAACACAAGGTTTTCTGGTTTTGCTGCTTTGTGTGGCATGAAATTTTACTTTTCTCTTTTCCAACTTCACAGTGTGAAATACACACAGAGTCTTTATGGTCTGCTAAGAGGGCAGTGGAGCATTTTCAAAAAATTAAAATCTTTAAAATCTTTTCAGTGAAAACATGCTAAGGCAGAACTAATAAGTTAAAGTATTGTGCAAAGAAATAAATCCAAATAAATCCATTCCGATCTGTGAAAATAAGTATGCAGCATAAAGTACATTTCAGCAAATAATCATGAAAAGTGAAGCCTTTCTATGTGTTTAGTACACTTGAACTTTTAATATTTTGTTTTAAACATGCTGGAGAACACTGGAGCTATCTCAAACACTAATATTCATTACTGTGGCAGCTTAGTCAGAGCAAATCATGCACAGCATCATGGGATCTAAAGAACCTCGGATTAAAGATGGCTTCAAAGACAGCTCTGGGCAGAAATCTCTTCTGGACCCACAGAAATCTTTACAGTATGGCTTTTTTTTTTGTGAATGCAGATGAATCACAGAACATTTTAGTCCATTTCCTGAGCTGTAAATAAAGATCTCCATGTACAACTTTGGAGGGAAATGTAAAGCGCAGCATATACATAATCTTAATTAGGTTACTCAGAACCTGTAACAGAGCTACCATCAGTGGCTGTATAAATCAAAAATAACAGCTTCTATAGGAAAGCCATCAACTTATAAAGAAAATGTCTTTGTTCTCTAAGGAGGCACAATTAGATTTAGATATTTCTGGTTGATCTTCAATGCAGCATACACTGATATAAAAATCTCACCTAGAATACTTTTTGGAAAAATTTTCTACAGGATATTTCTAAAGGATACAGTTGACTGTATCCTTTTCTTTTAGTGTGCTAGACCATCAGCATTATTACTCCCTTTTACTCTTGCATCCTGTTGAAAAGTGGAGATTTTAGTAGTATTAGATTAATGGTGTATTTTAAGATACCGTGGTGAACCTTCACTATTTTCTTTCTAATTTAAGTAAGTAACTGCTTAAGTAAAGTTACTTAAATAAAAGACTTCCAAGTGCTCTATCTCTACCCAATACCTGCTGTGCTTTGGTTAACGAGAGTAGCTGCTAAATTTGTTCCTGGGAGTAAAAAGCTTGGTTATACTGTTGGCTCTAGAGAAAGAATTTAAAGAAAGTGTTTTTATTCTAACTTCAGTAAGCTTCTTTTGCAGTATATTTGTATATATTTGTTCTCTAGTTGTTTGAAGACACTCCATGAGAAGCCAATGCTAAAGTGATTGTACACATGGATCATGCCTTCAGCAACTGTTTGTAAGGTTCCGTGCCGTTCAGAAGAAAAAAAAAAAAACAAAAAACATGAAGGTCATTCTATTCTATACAGTTTAAGGTGGTTGTATAAAAGCAAAAAATTCATCTTATTCTTTATGTTAAGGGTGTTGTAAAGATTAATTAAATAAGGCTTACAAGGTACTCTGAGACACTGAGCTCAAGAGCTGAGTTTATGCAAGATTCCATTCTATTTTAACATTAAAGACAACAGATCTAGTTATATTTAGGACATAGAGGTACAAGTAGACAGGAGTCTGACTTCTGCTCTGACCCTTATTTGTGCAGATTTCTGAGACACAGAGTTAATTCTGCCAGTTCAATATTCTTCAACAAAATACAACGGTAATTTTCTCAAAAATCTGCCTAAGTCTATAGGTTCTGACATATAAAAAAATTTTTTTGATTTGGAGCTTTCTGGTAATTGTTGTGAATTAACAAAATTATTATAATAAAATTGTTTCTAGCATTCACAAACATTACATGAGAAATTTAGAATTTATGACTAAACAATAATTCCTCATGTGATGCAGGTAACATGGGGGTTCATTGGCTATATTGTATATATGTAAGGATATATCACTATCACTTTTTTTCACTGAAGATGCGCAAATTGAAACTCTTGATCTCCACAAAATTACAAAAGTGGATTACCTGAGGGCAGTGGGTGGCCTCTATTCTCCTTCTCTCCCATTACCACCAGCTGTTTTGGCTCGTGCATCTGCATCAAGCAGAGTGATCACAGCAGCACTCCTGCCTAAGGAGCTCCTCGTTCAGATCAGAGCTTTCTTTACATTTTTACTAAAGCCTGTGCTTAGAGACCTCAGAATATCTCATAACAACAGATTCTGTCAGCAAGTGCCTACAAATGGATTAAGTTGTTGCCTGAAACTGGGGCGTAAAAGCGAGCCTGCTTAAAGGCAGTATAAAGCAACCCTGCCCAAAACCATGTTTTTCCATAAATTTTCATTTCTGACATGCTCACTGGCAAAGGTGGAACACATCCACTACTACAGGAATAAATAAATGAAAATTAAGGATGCTTTCTTGTCAGCAGCCAGAAATACTCCAGGTTGCCATTCTCAGGTGCAGGACACGGCAACTTTAAGGGGATGCAAATGTTGTGATTATACCCAGGTTAGGAGTGACAACAGTCGAGATTAGCCTCTTTCACATTGTGATCATCTAGTAGAAAATATTATCGTCACAAAAGAGACCTTCACCGCAGAGAAATAATTTTGAATTTAGCAGAACCTTTCACTTGACAGACTCCAGGGAATTTATTTTTTGTATGACAGTCTCATTAAAATAGAGGCTAACCTTATGTCAAGGTAGTTTACTATTGTGAATTCTTGTTTATGAGGTAGTTTACTATTATGATTGCTATTATGAATTCATTTACTCTCTTTCTCTTTTGATCTCAGCCACAGTATTTGGAGAAAGCTGAAATACTAAAATACACGTTAGTAAAAATTACTCATTAGATATAAAAACTACTGTGTATTTAGGAGACCAAACAAACACAGAAACAAAATAACTTTGTAAGCTTTGAATAATGTAGCTTTCATTATCTCATACTGCCTTTATTCTTTCCTTTTGTTGACTGATCTACTAATTTCCTGATTAAAAGCCCAATAATAGACCTCATTTGTATTGACTTCTCTAGAACATTTATGCCAACATCTTTACACAAAAGAACAGTCAGACTGGCAGCTCCATGGGGCAATGATTCTTTTCTGGTCTGGCAAGTGAGACACTTTCCAACAAAGGCTATGGTGTTTGAGCAAAAATAATGCTGTCATGTAAATACATACAATAAAGTTTTTTTGATTTGGAGGTTTTTGGTAATTGCTGTGAGTTAACAAAATTATTATAATAAAATTGTTTCTAGCATTCACAAACATTACATGAGAAATTTAGAATTTATAACTAAACAGTAATTCCTCATGTGATGCAGGTAACATGGGGGTTCATTGGTCTGGTCTGGCAAGTGAGACACTTTCCGACAAAGCCTATGGTGTTTGAGCAAAACTAATGCTGTCATGTAAATACAGCAGCAACAAATGGAAGGGATACATTTTGGTGGGAGTAGGAATTTAGTCTACCTAAATGCCCTGCAGATTGCAAGCAGCACAAACAGAAAGCAGAGACCTATTTAGACAGATCGCCCTGTTGTGTCACACTGTCTTGGCTTGAATGAACGGACCTCATTTTGAGATTTGGGAATACTTTTCTGTTAGAGGTTTTCATCACTCCACTTTGGAGTCTAAACAGATTTCAAAGAGAAACAAAAGAGTTGTAGAAAGTTCTCTGGTTCTTTATCATATATCCACAGTGCAATCACATGCAACTCCTCTGATAAAGCACATTTGGGATTTTTCTCACAGATTACGTTTCTCATGGATGCTCTTCAGTGTAATTTGGTATCAGCATGTGTATTTTGCCAAAAATCAGATTGATGCCCTCTCAATAACTGGTACCAACAGAATTTTATATTCATTAAAGCAATAAAACCTTTAATATTTCTAGGAGGATCAAAGGCCGTTTCATCATTGTAGAAATTCTCAGCAACTTACTTCTTTAAGCAACATCACCTCATTAGCCATAAAACATTTTCTGGGAGATCACAATTTCTTCAACTGAGAAGACAAAGACAAGCCTGCAAATCCATTCAGAAAAAGGAAAAAGAAACATTAGCCAATACATCCAGTACCCACAGATTTGATGACTGATCACACATTTTCACACAGAGCCAAGCCTACAACATAAACAGCTGTCTTGGCAGAACACACAGTCTCCCCTCCGGCACATATTGCTGGCATGCACATGCCAATTAAGTGTATATTAGCCTCTCATAAAGCTTCCATCTACTTCAAAGCAAAAAGGACTCCACCAAACACCTTTAAGGATATTCAACTTCCCCTAAAAGTACAGCTGCAAAGTAAAGGGCTCAGACTTGGCTTTATTGTAATTTATTTCAAGAATCTCTGTTGTCACTAAATTCAAGAGATTGTTATTGGAAAATTTCTTCACATTCTGTCTCTGAGGTGTTGACCTCAATTTAATTTAGACAATGAAGTACGACTAGCAAGAAAACAACTGGTGCTGCCTTTGCTTGGTGTGTTGTTCCTTTACTATCTAATTTGCAGAACAGGCATCAGTGTGACATAAATTGCACTGATGACTTCCAAAACCTCACCAAATAGCTACAGTTGCATAATGCCCCTCATCACAGCCACAGTCCCTCGAGAACAAACCATCCTAGTCTTGCTGTAAAACTCCTGATTTTGCACTTCCATTCATCTATCATGCCTGCAACAACACCCATGGGACCGTGAGAGTTACTGGAAACAATTTCTGCTTGTACGCGGTGTGCACCCTGGCTCCTTTGATGGGAAAGTTAAGCAATTGTGCTCAGGAAAAAATAAAAACTGCAAAAATAGTGCCCTTCTCACCTAGAGGAAGGAAGAGTCAATGCAAAGGCAGAGGGAGATCGAGAAGAGCTTCAGAGTCCCTAGGAACAGTTGCAAACGGGATTGAGCAAACTACAAGAGCAAGGGAACAATGTACTGATTGTGGGCATTAAAATGCAGTGACTGCACAAAATTATCATCAGTAAATGATAACACTGCTCCGGCCAGGACTGGGAAACATTTTGGTCTTGTAATGGGGTTCAAATTTTGGGAGCTGTATTTTGTGTTTACCTAAACTGAATACCTGATACCCCAGAGATCACTTTAACACTGTGCAGTAAAAAAAAGATACTCATGAAACAGATCAATGTGTCATTCGGGACAGCAAACACCTTTAAGCACTTACATAGATATTCTTGTTTAAAGATATTCAGATTTGGTCTGACTTGCGAACAAGAAATATACAATAAACAGATTGTGAGAATCCCATAAGTGTGCAGAGTTAAGGAATTACCAGTTGTGTCACTTAGAATTCAAAGTTTTGGTAATTTCTCTATTTCAGCATATTTATTGATAAATTTATTACAGTTTACTGAAAAATTTAAAGTGCTTTTTAGTCAGCATCTGCACTGAGAAAAGATAGACCTGTCTGAACAGCTCTCTCATCCTGTATAGAGATCCATGAAGAACAGTATTACCATGGCCTCCTTCTCACTGACATATTTCTTTAGGAAAAGGTATCAATTGTAACAGCACCTAAACCCACAGTAATTATTGCAAATAATCTTTTAAGGGCCTTCATATATAATTGTCAGGCTCACTGTGAAGTGTACAACAACATCAGCAACTCTCTGAAATTCAGCATACTTTGAAAATATCTGTATCTTTTCATGGCCAAGTTTCTAGTTCTGCTTAGCTGCTCCATACTTCCTTACCTTAGCTTGCTTAAACATTGTGATTTTTACTGCTGGTAGGGCACTCCAGATCTTAAGTAACCTTTTCACATAGTCAAACAATAGGTTATCACTTCAGGTAGCTTTTAATTGTTGTTCCTAAAATTTAAAATTGAATAGACTTGTGAGATTCATATCTAAAGCACTATTTTGATGGGACCCAAAACCACTTGAAAATTAGTCTTTAAAAATGCTTAGACCCTGTTTAAAAAGGCAGGTACAACAAATAAAAGGAAAAATTAGGGAGCAACTTCTCTGAAGGGTTCAAATACAAAAATAAAGTGGGATATTGTTACATGAAACTCTAGTGTTATAATGCAACAAGCAGAGTTGAAGGAATTTCTTTTTATTATGAAGAATGTTTATGTGAAGAGCAAAACACAAAAGAGAAAGCAACAGCTAAAGAATACTTGATGGGCATTTTAATCTTCTATTAATATGCAAATTTTGTGCTTTAGGACTCAAGGAAAAGATATGTTTTTTTCATAGGCTATTTGAAAAGTGTCTTACTCTCCCAGAGGTGCTTCTTGTATGAATCCAAGTGAAACAACTTATTTATGGAAATTCCCCAGATAGACCTCTATGCACCATTTTCTTTTTGAAATTATATGGAGTTTACTGAACCACATTTGTAGAACATTCCACAGCTGATTTCATTCTAAAGATCTCCTTTAATAGGGCTGAATCCCCTGTTGATCTGTGTCATGTGAGGATGATGAGAAAATCATCTTCAGCTACAAGGGAAGAAATGAAAAACCCTGTATGATAATTTGAATAAGAGTTTCTGATAAAAAAAATTGTAATTTTATGGTCATAATCAACGTTAGTCATATATATGTCCCTGGAAATACACAAAAATATTTTCCTTATTATTTGCCACTCTTCAGAGCAAAAGCAATTTTACTGCTGGAATGATACCTATATTAGTATATATTCAAAAATGCATTTCCTGATTTCCTTTTGCCTAGTGATAAGCACTACTTTCATAGAGAAAAATGAAAAGTAAAAATTAAAAAATCTTGCTTGCTGCCATCAAAAGGGAAATGAGAATTTTTTTTTTGTTGTTGTTGTTATTGTGAAGTTAATCGTATTCTCTCTCTATTTTTGGTGTAGGAATGACAAGAGTAAGACAGTGAGTTCAAGTCTTTTTCTCTTGCAAGATTTCCTCACCTTCTGTGGTTTTATTCATGACTAAGGAAATGAGGTTAAGCTCTAAAAATTGTCCGTGGAGTTCAGAATTTTCATGAAGTCCAAAACATTTTGTCTTATTATTTGAAAGTCTGTGATGATTTATCTCACTTTTCACTGTGAATCCTCTTTGAGCTCGCATGAACGCCTTCCTGTTTAGATCCCTTATGGAATGACAGCTTCGGCTATGAGTGTCTTTTGACTTTTATGAATTTGGGAGTAACTCCATCACTGTGAAATGTAATGCTTCTGTACAGCTGTAAAGCTGTTGAGGGAGGGAGACTTATGCACTGGAATCCCATTAAGAGATAGTACTAAATTACCTTTTTGCTGGCACAATATGGAAAATAAAACATGAGCAAGAAAAAAGACAGTTTTCATAAGGTTATGGAAAAGTGTTAGAGGTACATTTATTTGGTTTTATTATATTCCCCTAATATTTGGTGTTTGCTATTATAGAGAAGACATAAATCACATACCTTTAATTGTTCTGACATGTTTGAAGTCCTTCAATATAATGATATTGCACATAATTCAAATTAAAAAAGCAAAGTAGATTTTTCCCTCTGGAATATATACATGTATCAGTCACCGTTCTGTTTCATGTTATACAATGTATAAGTAACAGTAGAGAAAGAAAAGTCAAAAAAGAATGCATAAATGTGCTGTAGGAAGTGAATAAGTATTTCTCAAGAGCATTTATGTGATGTGAAATGCTGCATCTAGGACCATGGACTGCAGCTTTCATTGGTTGTGAAAGCCTCCCAGAGTTTCTCCTGCTTCAGCCACCCAGAGAGAAGCTTGACTCAGTTATAGACACCATTCTTTGGAGAAAAGTCAGGCTTTTGGCAAAAGGATGAGGCAGGACAGATAAATGCAAGATTATGTAAGTTAAGAGCCACAGATGGTGGAGAAGGGCCTTAAGGGTGACAGAAGATGTTGGAAATTTTTTTTTTTTCCCTAAAGACAGTTTTGACTAAAAACAAACAAACAAACAAACAAAAACAAAACAAAAATAAGAAACAAACAAACAAACACCCAAGCCAAAACACCCAAACCAAAAAGAAATGTGGCCACAATCACACAAATTAGTTGGCATTAATTTTTTGAATGTATTTAATCTGACTAGACATTAGTAAACACAGTGAATGTCATACCCTGAAGGGGAGGATTTAAATAGAAAGCACAGAAGCGGGCAAGAGGAGGGGATGTGGTAGAGTAAGTAATCACAGCCAGTAATTGCACTGACAGCACATATTCTACCATCAGCTCCACTCACTCATGAGCCCATTTTGGTTTGCATCCCGAGGTCCCATCAGAAAGGCTTGGCATGCTTGCACGCTCACACTGTTGTGGGACAGTTCTTTTCACCAGTTAGTCCTGCCCACTGATGCTCAAACTGGAAAAAATGCTTCCAATGCTCATGTGCGTCTTTAAAACTGTTGCAGTGGAGATAATTGTCCCCAGCTGGGATCAGGCTGAAGTGGCCTTAGGTCTGAGAGCAAACTTACCTTGGCTTCTTCTTCTGGTCCCTTACCAACATTCCTCAGTAGGTAATTAATTGAATCATGCACACATGTAACTTCAGTAGTCACCTTCACCTACAGTACCTGTCACTTTCCACCCAAGAACTTCCTGTCTCCGAAGCAGGAGGAGCTAAGCTACACATGGTCCATGTCTCAAGATGTTTCTCTCAGTATCTGTTATGTTCCACTACTTTCTGACTGAAACTACAATGGTTAGTGAATGTCACACTTAGAGATTGCTTAGAGGAGGGGCAAGTTTTGGAGAAACTAATAGGACAGACAGTGAAGGTATGTGGCAAAAGCTGGTCCACATGGCCATAAGTAGCCCAGGGGCAATAGCAGGGAGGTCCAGTCATGTCCTGCCAGGTTAATTCCAGGCCACTCTACATGGAAGCCATCAGTCCCTTCAGGGTCTGCACAAGCCCAGATGAGTGCAGAGACACAAAGACAAGTAGCAACCCAAAATTCCCAAAAGGAAGAATGGACACCCTGGACAGATTCAACTCCTCCCACGACTCTTCCAGGAGAGAAACTCACTCCCGGGTGGACAAGGGGAGTCCTGAGCACCCTGGGGCAAGGCACTGAGTGAAATGATCTGTACCAGCAACAGGAGTGGACCCATGGCCTCAGTGTCTTGTACGCCCAGGTGCCAGCAGCTGGGAAGACTGTGATCCAGGGCTGGCTACTGGAGGGATCCACACTATGTCTATGTATATTCTCACCGTCCTCTTCAGGCAGAGAGGGGAGCAGGATGGGGGCCCTGGTGCTGAGTTCATGTGAGTGCTGTGTGTATGTCTGCAATGTGTGGCCAGACACAGATATCTGCACATGTGTGGTGTGCCCAGCTGCTCTGTGGGCATGCACCTGGTGGGGGGACACTGTCAGCCTCACTGCCTGCTGAACCAGGGGACACAGAGCTGAGACAGCCTCACCTTCTCTGGGCCTTTGGATCAGGCTCTGTAATTCCACCTCTTGCAGGAAAACTGGAATGCCTCCTGTGCCTCAGAGGGCTGAACAGGACACACCAGTATGTTGCGGTAGCTGAAACTTTCTCAGAGGAACCGAGAGGACAAAAAGCAGCAGCACACTGGTGGGACAACCCTGAGGGATGAAATAACCTCTGAGATTGGTTGAATAGTCTCTTCTTCGTTATGCTAATCCTCTTATGTTGATTGGTTGTTGTTGTATCACACACTCCACCCCTCCCTTCTTCCCGTTGGTTGTCATTGTATTTCCCTGCCTCCTCCCTAACCCTATTGGACCTTGACCCCTATATCTGTAGTCACGCAGTGTGCCTCGGTCTCTTACACTGCTGGCTTCCCTTCACGGAATAAATCCCTGGAATATATCCACGCGTCTGGGCCCTCTGAAGTCCTGTATCTCTGGTAAAGGCATTGAGCTAATTAGAAGCTCTGGGGGGTGTGGGTATGTGCAATACACCCACACAGGTGATAGGAAAGGTCTTACCTGCACGCGGTGGAATGCAGCGGCTGAGAGGGTCTATCTAGGAGTCGGGGAACTCTCGGAACCCACAGGAGACCACATCTCACCCCACCACCGCCCCCGCATTACTAGTGCACCACCACGCAAACCCAGAAAAAGAAAACACACCTTTCTCTGTTAAAGCGGAGTCAGAGATAACAGACAATGAGGACAATTTAATTTCATGGGTGCTGCAAGCAGCCTGTCTTATGGAGAGCTGCACTAACACCTCCACACTGGTTTCAATGCCCAGATGGCCAGTCCCATCTGGGCTGTCTCCAGGTGCAGAGAGACCATGACTGATTCCTCTTCCTCGACACCTTCCTCAGTGCATTGTCATACAAGAAGGGCAAGATTTGCAAGGCCAAAACCACTAGAGAGAGATGCTTTTGCTTCCCACAGGATTTTTAGTTTTGTTGCTCACAACCAGCTGGTGAGGAGAAGAGGTGAACTAATCAAAAGTGTTCAAAATCCCTCTATAACTCTGTAACATCTTCTAACCATCACTGCTTTTTGTTACAATAAAAAGACACTATTATAAGTCAGTTCACTGAAGCTCACAAAGATGAATTATTGTGAGTAACCAAAGAAATTAAGGTTCCCCATCTTGAACCAAGCTCTTTACTTCTCTGGTTAAACAATACCCTCAAGCAGCTCATTAATAGACAGCTCAGCTAGGTCAGCATCCTTAGCCAGAAATACAATAGCATACAGTGATACAAACAAGATGGTAGTAAATCAAGTTTCAGAAATAAAAGATGAAAAAAACCTTGGAAAAAAATCAGCAGAATGTCAAGGAAAACTATAAATTCTGAAGACCTTCTTGTGAAACCATCAGGATCTGAATTATCCAAAAAGTTTCATAGCTAGTGATGTGCAAGACACCATGTGTGTGTGTCTGTGTGTTTGTTTTTAAATGAAAAACAAAATGAATTATCTTTATGGCATAAACTGTGGCAAAGATTAAATGACCTTCAAGTTCTCAAAATGACAGCCTGTACAAAGTCAGTTGTTCAAAATGACAAAGATATTACCCCATAAACAGTTGGCAGAAATAATTAACAAGAAAATCTAAATGATGTAAAACCCCAGTCAAGCAGACACCTCTGGATTTTTCTCTCCATTAATGTAAATCAAGTTAGTAATTTCTAACAAATTGAAGGCAGTTGCAACTCCATTAATTGCTACCCCCTTCCTCTGTGTGTATATATATGTGAATAGATCAGTTTGGAAAGCAAGTTCATCGACAAAACCAAGTTATTTTTGCTAGTTAGATATGCAACAGATTTTTCACAATGTATTCATCTTCTGGGTTGTAATCAATTTTAAAAGTAGCTCTCCAACCCTGTTCATTGTCTTCCCTGCCTAACAGTCAGGGTAAGAATATAAGGACTAGGAGAAAAATCCATATTCCACTCCGAATGCTGGGTATGTGTGCCTAACTCCCAATAGGTTTCAGTTAACTGCAAATAACTGAGAAGTAAATTACCATACAATGGAAATATAAATCAGCAACACATGGGATTGCTAACTTGATTCAGTCTGCTCAAAAAATGGATATTTTATATAAATACAAAGTAAAAAGGTGTAGCAGAAGATAAGAATGCTTTAACATTATGAGTGTTTTTATATTGCTTATGTTTGTTCTTATTATGAAAGTAGGTACCCCACAGAACCAGGAATATTATTTGTTTTTATAATGCAGACTGTGATACTTGTCTTCAGCTTCCAACCAAACACAAGTGTATCATCATTCCAGCCATAGAGGTTTAGGTGTCAGATTTACATGAGATTTTGTTATTACAAATTTGATCTAGAAACCTCCTTATTCTGCATCTCTCCACTGTGGAGTCCAGTGGCACAAAAGGGTTACATTCTGGTTTGACTAAATTAAGAATGGCATTTGATCAAGACCCCACAGATATTATGTGAAGAGTCATAAGGAATGAGGCAGGGTAATGTAGTGATGTAATCTTTGCAAAATGCGAGGAATAAAAAATTGGATTACAAAGAATCTAATTTCCCCATTATTCCTGACAATTGCAAGTATCAATGTAATTGCAAACTATTTAAACACACATTTCTGGATCTTCTAAGTAGACAAAACAACTTGAGACACAAAGAGCTTTGCAGACTCCTACTTTTTAAAATGAGTGTGATGTCCCACATTAAAAATGAAGCAATATTACATCAAAGGACTACTTCTCTCCCACTGCTAGCGTGAAACAGTCTAATATTGCTCAAAATTATGCCACAACAACAAAGAAAACAAAATATACTCTATTGTTTTATAACTGATAGGATTGCTTTACTCTGACCTCCTGAGCCCTGTGTTAATTCCTCCATATGTGTGGGAAATCATTGGTGAAAATAGCTCTTTCAATTTATCCATGCTTGCCTTCCCTCTGATAACTTTCTAGCACTGCAAAAGATGTGATTAATCAATATCAGATTAATCTGCACTATAGCAAGAACATTTTAAGGCATCTAGACCACTTCTTCCAAGAGTACTTTTAAGAAAATCTACTGTGCTAATGGCTGAGCACGACATTTACTCTTCAAAATAAAATGAGGCTCAGCAAAGCACTAAATCTTCAGTCAAACTGCCCCTTGAAAAAAGTTTGAGGGCAACAGGAATGAATTAATCTCTTAGGTCATCAACCCCACTCCCCCATCATCACCTAATCCCTTTCATAGGCTTACTGAACCTCATCTTAGAATTTACCCATTGCCCCAGCTATTTTTACCAGAAGACCATTCAAGGAGCTTAATCTTCTAAATTATGGATCCTTTCTATTTCCAGCCTAAACTTATACAGGGCCAGTTCTCCCCTGTCTGTGTTAATGCCACTTATTGGCATGGCCAGCGTTGCTTTCCTTGCAGGTGCTGCCCCATCTTTCACTCCCTTCCTTTTCTCTTTCATCTGCCTTTCTCAATTTTCCTTTCACTGGTCTACACACTGCCACTACATCTGAAAATCATAACTCACCAGATTTGTTCTTGTGAGGTAGACTGTTCAGTTTGCACTGTAACTAATGGAAAGCAAGATATACTCAGCAACTGCAAACATTCCTTTCTGCTATTGTGGAAGAAGGAGCTGCAGATTTGTTGCAGTGGTCTAAATAAGAGAAGGAGGGTTGGAAAAATAACATCCAGAGATTGCAAAGAGTAAGCAAAGGAAACCAGAATGGTGTCAGTGCCCTCAGCATCAGTGTTTCCCCACATCTCTACCCAGGTCTGCATTGATTGCATTATTTCCGTAACATTATTTATCTGTAGTACATATGAACACAGCAGAGAACTATTCCAGCCTGAGCAATGGAGTATGAAAGAAAATACTTCTAGAAGATCATATTCACAGACACTTACCCTTATATTTTTAGTGGTACTGCCATCATCAGGATAACTGTATTTTGTCTAATGATGTCTAGCTGAGTTCTACCCGTATGACTACACAATCCTTTACCTTTGTTTTTAACAACATTGCTAATTCCACAAAGGGTGCAAAACTGAAAAGCAAGAATAATTCCAGAGTATATTCTTTGCAAATATTAGTTGATGGAAAGGAAAATGGTCAGGAAAAACCAAACTATTAGGAATTTTGCAACAATTTTGCTGAGATTTGCAGTCTTTTATTGAAACTCTATTTTATTATAAAGACCTCCTCTAGAGAGGTAGTACTACACAGTTCCTGGATTTCTTGTGGCCTTCCTGGATTTACCCAATGCGGTTTAGGATGACCCTTCATTTGGAGAAAGCTATGTAAACATTTATCATTTTAGTAATGTCTCAGAAAGCTGTGGCATAAGAGTCTCTGCTCTCATTGTTTCAGATCTCTGAGTCTGCTGTGAGTTATAATACTCTTGGGGTTTGTTGCATTATGAAGTAACTTACATTAAAAAATATTGTCAAATATTATGAGATATGGTAGAAAAGTTATCAGTTTATTTCTATGCTCTGCAGTGCCTGAGCAAATTGTGCTTTGGGCATGCTCCGAACCTCGGGATACTTTAGAAGACTGACATAAAACACAAAAATAAACCCAAACATTGGTATGAATATGTCAGTTTTGCATGCTTAAAGTATCCAACACAGCACTAAAGGGGCTGTTTTTAAGCATGCTCAGCTCCTTAAAATATTTGTATATGCCTTTGTAATTTCCTATTTTAAAGAAAAATTTCAGTATCACTTAACTGAGTTTTCAGATATCTTTTACATTTTTCTAATGTAAATCCTTCAGATTATTATAATACCTCCAAAATTATGAATTTCTGAGTCCTTTGAGAAGACAGAGCATAGGCTACAGTGTGAATCTTTTCTCTAGAATTTGTATATTGCTGCTGATAGACAAAAGATATAGAAAAAAGCTGGTTCTTCTAGGTAGATAGTCGCTTATACATTTATTTAAGATTTTTTCACTTTTAAAAATAGAATGTCTCAGATAGTCAGATAGTACCTTGATCTATCATAACAAAACTAACTTGCATAATCTCAAGCTGAAATAATCAAAAGCTTTCACTGTTTACTTCTGCTTGGTGTTCTAGACCTGAAAGTGTAATTGTCAGATGAATATTCTGAAACCTCCAGTCATGGCATGTACATATATGCACCCGAAAGCGTATGTAATGGTACTGCCCTTACAGAAATTTTCTTTTAATATAGCCAAGTTCAATTTTGGCGGCAGCAGTGTATGTTTTTAGCATGTGAAAATAAAGGTTCTCTTGTCAGATATTAATTCCCATGCTAACTATTTGTTATTTGCAATACATGGTATCTTATGCCCTGCCCAGTGAAACAATAATGACATTAGTCCTAAAGGTCTAAAAAACCCCAGCTGTTACTGAAGATTGCCACAAAAATAAATGTGCATGATTATAGAGAGAAGAGGGATCTTTCTAATATCAAAGAGGTCCACTATTTTCCCATTTAATTTTTAAGAATATTTTTTTTTTATTTATACATTTCTTAATTTACACACTCAAAAAAAAGTACAAAACACAGAAATATGGACTAAGGTTTTATTTCAATGATTAATATTACAAATATGCTCTGTTTTTCTTCTTTTACACTGTACAAAAAATTCATTGCACTGTAATTCCTTTTGCTGTTACAAAATTTTTTATCAAACTGCAGTGGTAAGAATGGAGAAACATCAGCAGGCAGAAGAGCAAGGGACGGTGTCCTTTGGCTCCACAGTGCCCAAGGTGAAATTCCCCAGTGTTTATGTCCTAAAAATCGAAACCTGACTATTTTCTGTTCAAAGACTGACAGCCCAGACTGATTATCTGCCTTCTGACCCTCATGAACTGGCATTCCAAGAGGCAACAAAAATATGATTGCTGTACAATGTGAAAGTACAGTGAAGTTGTCTGCTGTTTATGGAGCTGCTCGAAGTTCTGCAGCAAGAAGCAGCACAGGTCCTTCAGGGTGTACAACCTGCTCTGCTGTCTCTGCCACATCCAAAATGCAGACCTACTACAGCCAGGTATGCTGCTTTAGAATTTCCAGGTTTTCAGTCAAGTTTTCAGCCTGTTTATCTGGCAGCCCCTAGGAAATCCATGTACCCGTCACAGCCTCTGCTCCCTTCAAGGACCATGTACCTTCTGATTTTCACATACATAAATAAATATGATAGGAGTTTCTGGTATTCTCGGCTGTCACAAGCAGCACCTAAACATCTCTGACTGACACTTGAATTACTCCACAAAAGTTTGAAAGTCTAGCTAAAATAAATACAGTGAGTGCTCCTTTGCTCATCTCTAATAACACATCATTTCAACACCAACACTAGAAATGCCGAACTCAGAAAAGTATTTCAATATTGCATCAGGCTTGGGAATTTAATTCTTTTTTATTTCACAGCTTTATCAATGAGTCTAGCAGTTAAGCCAATTTTCAGTAACTGAAGCTTCCCCATTTTCTGACAGTGGCACAGGTTTCATCTCATTGTTTCTGTGTGATACAAGATCAGAAGAAGGGGACATTAGAGATCTATTAACACTAGGTTAATGAAAATACTAAGCTTGAGAATCACCTTTGAAGTATAGTGTAACTCCCTTCCTGATAGCATTCGATCCTGGGAAAAACATGCTTTTACAAAAAATCTAATAATTGTAAACAGCGTCTATTTACAACTTCCTTTCAATCAGAAATCAAAATCATTTAATAAAACACATTGGAAAAATTTAACCATTATATTTTTAGTAAATAAATTTAATCTACACCAGAAGGTGAATTTGTCCTGTATATAAACATTTTTACTTGTTTTAACATTAATCAAGAATACATTTAATGTGTTATGCAGAGAGTAGAATTAGAGAAAGAGCATACTAAAAAAAAGGTAGAAGACAAGGAAAAGTCGAGATCCAAAGCAAGTCCCAGAAGTCACCCACAGCATGGATTAGTCAAAATGTAATGTCACTTGTGAAAAACAAAATTTATTTAATTATTTAATTAGCTGCAACAGAGGGGGGGGGACTATAACAAAAATAACCCACCACCAAATTTGTTTGCAGGGCATGATACTGACACAGATTCTTGCTATCAAGGTAACACTCTGTTTTTGCTATGTGTGGTAAGAAAAAAACAGCAGGAGAAAAAAGATACAACAAAACCTTTAAAGCATACAGCAAATAATACAAATTCAGGAAATTTTAGTTGCATATTTTTGTTTAGTCATCACTTTAATGCATTTATGTATTTTTCACATGTCTCTGGATAAATTAACAGCCATTTGCAAAGACCTAACACAGCGCTACCAAAGAGTGAAACTACTGATCCCCTCACAAGTGCTTTAGGTAGCAGTTTCTTCTCTTGTGTGCCTTCAAGGATTGACACATATACAACAATGAAAGGTTTATCTTCATCCAGCTGAGAATAAGGTAAAGGTTGGAGGGAATTCAGAGGTACTTAATTAAAGCAGTTACCCTGACAACATCAAGCAACAGTAAACATTACAGTACAATACAATAACTAGCTTCTAATAGTTATCCATTTGTCTAGACATGCTCTGTTTCTGTGAACTCATGCTCATTTTCAAAACTACAATTATAAATCTTTCTCACATGCAGTCCCAGATCCTTGCGTAATTCCTTTGATTTCAGCGGAATTAACACCAGGTGGAGATCTGGGCCAAAGATTCAAAATTCTAAAAGCTCCTTGATACTAAATAGAGATTCCTCACAGCTTTGTCCTTGGAGTTTCTCATCCTGCACCCCTAGCACCTTAAGGGCTTCTGTAGTTTGCTGAAAATCCAGACTTGGGAAGTGAAATCTGCTCTCATTAGGTTCTTCACTCCTTGCTTTGCTGTCTTTGGCCTTGCCTGCAAACACTCCATTTCATGCTGACTTTTTGGATTCTTCTGCCAGCATAAACCGTCTCTTCAAAGAGGAGGTCACACCTGGCCTAACCCAAAAAAAAAAAAAAAAAAAAAAAAAGAGAGATAAATAACATTTTGTGTCCAACTGCCAAAGAAGGTGACTGAGAGTGAAAGCTGCTTTTAGGGTTTTCTGAGTATTTTATTCATCTTATGTCTTCCATGCACACAGAAATACCTCAAATATCTTTCGAAGGACAGAAACCAGCTCTACACAGACAAAGGAATCTTTCCCCTCCAAATCACCAGCCCAGTAAACTGATGGATATACAAAGCTGGAAATGATCATGCAAGTGAAACTCCAACTATTGACAGCAAGGCACTATTCATAACAAGGATTTTCAGCAGTTTTAAACAAATCAATGATATTATTCTCTAGGCCAGCTCAGTTTTCTGCCTCAGACTTGTTACTAAGAGTTTCACATCCAGGAAGTATTTCAAGGATGTCATTGTCAGGAGTACACTTGAAAAGGTATTGAAAGCCCTTTTTGACATAAGGAATAAGCTTTGTAAATTTTCCAAACATGAAGCAGATTCAGTGTAAGAGTTCTGTACTGTTGAAACATTTACAGTGGGTTTTAGGTAGCGTTTCAAGTTAGTATCTCATTCTTCTCCACAGTTTTTACTGAGTAACAAGACCCAGTTATTTGCCATGCATTTTATAGTAATTTCTCCTCTGTAGTTGGACCTTGGATGTCTGTAATATCGTTATATGGCACAAAGGAACTGAATTTTTTAATTAAAGTGAGAAAGATGTTTGTTTAATTACACTACAGACAATATGTTATTAGCCTAAATTTTTTTTTAATACTTTTGCCCTACAAAGTGCAGGAAATATTAACTCACTACTACTTGTTACATGTTTATAAAAGAATTATGCAGTGACAAATACAAGCTCTCAGGCAGATGGATATAACAAATTATAAAAGAGTTATGGTTTTCCCCCAGCTTAGTTCTTTCCAGTTCTAATAGATTTTAGCATACTGGTTTTGCCAAAGTTTCTGTGAATCTTTTGTTTTTCATTGTACAACTACAGATGCCAGTAGAGCAAAAGTTCCACCCAAATACTATTAGGCTAGGTCGACTGTCACATTTTTATTAACCATTTATAACTGTCAAGCAAAAGAAAACTAAGAAGAGGACATCAGTGCTTACAATGTTCTAAAATATTTATCATCTGGTATTTTGACAACTCTTTCTAACAGAAAAAAAAAGCTACATTTTCCTGGATATTACAGGTCCCTCTGACTGCATCTCCCATAATAAGAGTTTGTGGTTTAAACTGTTAGCCCAGGGGAGTCAATAAGATGCAAAGTTCTGAACAGAGCTTTAATAAACCTACAGGGCAGAGGGATTTAGGAGTTATGAGTTCCAGACGTGTACCTTGTTATATAAGGCTACAACTGATATTGTTTCTTGCTTATAGCACAGAAATAATGCATCCAAAATTACCGAAATAGAATAAGAAAAAAATTAAGAATATTAATGCTCAAATAATTAAAACATTTCCACAAGAAATATGTGGTCCAGCTGCAAGTGTACAAGTGCCTTAGTCATTATATTAGCAGGAATAAATACCGCTAGCACTTCCAGAGCTTGCTTTCGTTCACATATGTTCTTCTCACCTTTACCCTACCCATCCTGCTCCAATTACTTTGATCCTCCAGCCAAGAGGAGTCCAAACCTTTTGGATGGAAAGGGCATTAAAAAAATAATAATTTTGCCTTCTACAGTAGAATCAGTGATTTCTTATGTCCTTTTCCTTAGAAACAGTTTGCACAGCATGAAACATTTTACAAACACATTGAATTTAAGTTGCACTAGATAAAAAAAGTAAAAACCACACTATTTTGATATTTTGACTAAAGTCAGTTTGACTAAAGTCAACTAAAGTTGTCTGCAGTTATTTGCTAAGAGAAAAAGGGAAGGAAACAAGACAAAACAAAAAGTCACCAAAAAATAAAACAAACAAATAAACCCTCCCCCCGACCCCCCATCCAATAAACTCTCCACAGCCCAAAGACTAAGAACATTACAAATTTTTTACTTAAGAACCAGGTCTTTAAATTGAGAATGAGGTGCACCCAAGAAACAGAAGGGGAGACTTCAAACACTTCTGTTCTCCAATAAAGTTTTACATAGAAAACAGTCTTCCTCATTGTCAGAATCAACATACCTTTGTACCATGCTCCTGCCTCCTTTTCAGTCCCCATTTGCTTCTTTCAGTGCCTGGACTGACTATTTCACCTCAATAAAAGCAAGAACATGTTGGAAGTGAGAAAATATATCAAAATTGGTCAGGTGTGTCATTCTGTCTCCTGCCACAGACTGTCTTGCTACTCCTTACTAAACCAACTGTGTACTGCTCAATTTCTTACTGCAGACATCAAATAGCAATAAATATTAGACATCAATCTTAAGTCTTATCCATCTGTCACTCAATAGCTAAGCACCTTGTTCCTCAGTATTGCCTTTTCTAGCTGATGTACTCGCTTTCAGATAAATTCTGTTGGGGAGATGGACTAACTCTGAAACAGGCTTTACTTAGTCTCAAACTTCATTCTATCCAAGAATGACTTTTCCAAATTTCTTTTCATAAAACGTAGAGCTTCAAACTAATCTTAGCAAGCAAACCCCAAGACAATTCAGATATGAAATTCTGTGGCTGCTCTGTGCCATCACAGATCTTCAAACTTCAGTAAATGTCATTTCTCAGGTACCTGAAGAGGAAGGATTTGTCTAGTAAGTTTCAATATACCTTCCTGCTTTTCTATATTTACTTTGTGTCTCGTTATAGTCATACCTTCCTGGCTTCCAAGTTTCTAGTCTTTTTCTCTCTGTTGCAGAAGATGCAGAGTCTTCATACATTCTTCCAATTCAAGAAATTTAAACAAATTCAAGGAATTCCCTTCCTAAACAGGTTTGCTTTCATTTTAAAGCTGAACCCTACTAGAATTTTAGCACAAATTCTGGCGACTAGAGTACCTATTTGATCTAGACTTTGAAAAAAACACAAGAGAAAGCTTTCTCTTGTTACATCTCAAAGCTTGCCATGGGTAATGTAAATGTTACCTGTGTATTATACTACCAGTTGCATCTTGTCTAGTTTACCTTGTAGGTTCCTCCACACAAAAATCAAGTGTTCTTTCTTCCCCTTGGCATATGCTACTATGTACTTGGGCAACATCAGCTCTCCTTAAATATATTACACTTGGAATGCAGTAGTACTGAGGTTCTGGTGGTCACTGGTGTGTGACAAGTTTGGAACCTTGAGTTCAAACAGTTTTGATTCTAAAAAATCTACACAATCTCATGGTGAGAAGCAACGATTCCCCAGCACAAGCACATTCTAATTTATGACGTGTAACCCAGTGACCCAAGAGGTCAGATCCTTCATTCTAATTCCAAGGTAGAAGCCCTAGGCCTCATTTAAAAATCATTTAGAGATCATTTAGATAACTCACCTATCAGCTCATTTCATTCCAACCATTTGCTTTTCAAGGGTCTGTTTCAGGTGCAATTGATGGCTTCATATCTTTTTCAGGTGACTTTGTCCACCTCAAGAAAATTTTATTACTGTAAAGATCTTTTAAAAGGTAGTGTTTTGACCAAACTCTGGATGAATTATTTGTTTCTTCTGAAAACCTGATTAATTTACTGGTCCAGCTTCTCAGTTTCTACAAGTTGCCACTTATACTGAGTACAACAGAGCTAAAACACCTCTCTCCATCTAAGCAACTTCCCTATGTTCTTGTAAATGGGAAAATTCATCATTAGGTTCACCGCAATAAAAATAGGGAAAGCTTTTCTTGTAAGTATTAAACCACATCAGTAACATAAAGAACAGTATCAGATCATTTTCTGTTCCAAAAATCAGGCTCCATTTAACCCCACTTCAACAAGACTTCAATTTCATATCACAGTCTCTAGGTAGGTGTCTGCAGTAGCTTAATACAGGTATTTGTGAGAAAGTTTGCTACTTACTTTTTGAAATAATTTCACAAATTTCTGTGCCCTGAGGACAAAATGAAAACGAAGACCAAAACAAACCAAAAATCAAAACCAACCAACCGACCAAACAAAAGGATTTCCACTGCCATAACTCCAGATATCCTTTTGTGCAGGGTAGCAGGCCTAGTTCCTATTGCAAAGACATTCTCTTGGTTTTTTTAAGCTTGTACAATCTCCTCTGGACTTTATCAAAATGGCATCAATACCTCAACTTTTTCTCAGCTATGACTCTACTTAGGATTCTCATTTTTTGAATGGAAAAAATAGATTAAAATCAAAGTTAATCTGAAACGACTCGCATAGTCCACATTTGGATCGAATGAGAAATAGACAGCAAAACAACTTGTTTGCTCTCCTTAAGCATAAGGAATTGTAATAGCAGAAAGACAAAAGAAATGTACTTTTTTGTAACTTTTTTGGATGAAAAGCAAAATAACGTTTTGAAGAGAAGGGAATACATAGAATCAAGACTACGTATGAAAAATTATTGACAGGATCACAGAATGCTATACATTAACGTGGGAAAATTAACCAGCACAACAGGACAACTTCTATTTTATTTCTTTTTCAAACACTTTATTCTTAATGGATTAAGTTGCTTTGGAGAAAATAAGGTGGGGGCTGTGCAGAGGGAGTAAGTTCTACCAAGCCTTAGGCACTTAGGTGAACTTAACAGCAGATTCCTAACTAAATGTTGGAGACTCTACATGCACACTTTGTACTGATTGGAAGACAATTTCTTCCTGAAGACTGCAAAAATAGTTTTCTCTCTGAAGAACAAAAGGGCAAGGAAAGAAGAACGAGAAAGTGAATGAAAACAGAAAGAAACAAAAAGTTATCGTATAGAGGAGGGAGATATTTTTCAAAACATTCTTAAGATCTTTAAATTATTCAGGATTCTTGAAGATATGGAAGTCAATTCAACATAGAAAACAAAAAATATCCATGCTCCACTGAAAGTACCCACCAAACAGTATCCACATCCACAAACTTCCATTCTTCTCATGGGAAGGGAGAACAAGTTGCAACAGATTATTTCAGGATCTCCTTCCAATCACCCCAATGCTTGTCTTTTTCATTTCATTTCCCTTATTTTACGTATGAAGTAGAACAAAAGGCAAAGCATGTGCCAGAACTAACCAAAATTTAACCAGACTTAAGAGGAGAATTAAATCTAATTTTAATCTTTTATTATGTAACTGAGTTATACTTAAGGGTCAATTTACATCCAATGAAAACACAAGTCCTGAAGGATCTGAAAATTTCTGCCCGAACAGGAAAATATAACATCTTTTCCATTTCATCTTATGCTGGCCAGAGTCCTGGCATAGTTCCTGCTCTCTGGTATTATAAAAGTCTGGAACTGTAACAGCACACCAGTGGGGAGATGCAGGTCTGGTGGGAATGGAAGGAAGGTAACTCCTGACATTCTCTTCCCATCATAGACCTTAATTCTGGGAGGAGAAAAGTCATATCCTGTGACAGGCTACAGTAGGATGTAGCCAAAGGCTGCAGAGATGACAAGACTTGCAGTTCCCAGCTCTGCTTTTTCCCATGTTCCTTGTTACGGAGTCAAGGAAACACTATGGAGAATCTGCAAAATTCATGTCTGGAAGGAGGGGACACAAGCGCTGCAGAACACTGTGTGATCCTCCTCTGACCCCTAATAAATTGGTGTAGTAGAACAAGATAATTTTTCATTCTTCTGCTGAGTCAGTTAGGCACTAAAAAATATTTGGGGCACATTATCTTTATAAATTCATCAGTCTGTTCTGAGAAAAAGTAGTGAAAGAGCCCTGAAGAAAAAGCAGTACTGCCTCAACAGCAGAGGTTGTTCAGCGGTTTAGATCTTTGCTAGTGAGGCACTACCAAAATTCATTTCCCTCACTGAGCTGTGGTGACCTGATCCAAGCATCCTACTGTGCTCAAAAGCGCCTGTGCTGCCAGAGAAACACTCAGCTCTTCTCTCCGCTTCCTGAAGTGAGAGCCCTTCTCAGGACATAATTTACCGCTGACAGAACATCTCTTTCGTTTTTCTCCTCCTGCTTTTTCAGTGGGGAAAAATATCACTTCAGAGAGGATTGCTGGTATCTCACAGGTTTATTGTTTATGCCAGAGAGAAAATCAACAAGAGATGGAGAGCACCTTTGGCACAGACTATGCAATGGCCTGACTGCTACGGCATTCTTTGGGGAGCTAAAATCGGCTCAGGCAGAAGGATCTTGGCTCTCCGACAACCTGGCTAAGAGCCCTAAAGACAGGGCTTCCAGAAGAAATTATCCTGAATTTTCTAACTGTATTTTAAAACTACTCTTTCATTTCTTTTTCTTTCCAAGTGTCTGCAAATAAAATGTTTGCTTTCATATTGAATAGAACATTTTGACAAGACAAACACAAATAATTGTCTTTTAATTCTTGGTTTGGTTGCCAAAGTGCCAAAACCATTAATTACTTACACAGTTTTACAATTCAGAAAATACCATTTGTAGGTACTTTACTTATATCAACTGGATGTGTTGCTTCTTTTCTTGTATGGTTTTGTTACTGGAAGCAAAAGTTTGACAATCCCACAGAAGGATTGGTGAATCTTTTTGCCAGCTTTTAAAATTAACCATGGCAGCATATTGGAAGATTCAACACGCTTCATCAACAAACAAAGTGATTCTCTAAAGAAGATTATAAGCAGAAACCTGGCAGGATTCAGCATTTTTTTCCATGCAGACGTGTCAGTATATCCAATTTGATTATGCTGCTGCCTTTTACAAACTATAGTGAAATAAAACTTTTCAAACATGTAGTCTCTTGCACAGCCTTGTCTTCTATTGAGTAACTGTCTACACTATTTTACTTAGTTTATTTCCATTAAATTGTTATTTTTGTTTCCTTATCTATTTCACTGTGTTAGCAGAGAAAAGAAAAAAAAAAAAAGAGTCCACAATGACTTATTGTTTATTGACATTTATTTCTTAACCTCTTTTATTGGCTTCTGAGAAACCCAAACTTTTGGGTGGGTGATGCTACCATTTTAGCAATTAACTGTGTTTAAGATGGGAAAATCATAAGAGGGGCATAAATTTATTAGATTTTTTTCTCAAATGTTGAAATCTGACATAGTTTTATTTTGCCTTTTTTCCAAGCTCTATTCCAGGAGAAAAAGAATGGAAAAATGATTATTCAGCAAAGTATGATCAGTATCATTTGCTGCATGAGTGGATCCCATGTCATCTGACTCAACATAATTGCATATTCTGTGTAGGATTCAGGCTATCATGCATATTTATGTCCATTTATTGCCATTGGAAATGGCCCATCCCTCCCTAGAAATTACTGGACATCATTCATTATCATCACAGACCAATAAATCATACGGGAAGAAAGACACAGACTCATCTGTCCTTAAGCCAATCAGGTGAAGTCAAATTAAAATTTAGCAGCTGTAAAAGCACAGACGTGCAAAACACAAGTTTTATCTGACCCACAGCTCTTTATGGATCAAATTACACTGTGCTGAATAGTTACTTCAAAGCAATCTGAAATTAATATGGGTATGAAGATAATAATTACAGCAGGACCCAGTTTCTTTGACAATGTTCACAAATGACTTGTCAAGAGGCACACAGCTGAGGACAATGTGCATTTGGATATAACTTGCCGTTATATACCTCAAAAAAGTCAAAGAGGTCTATTTTCAGACAGCAGCACAAACTATTCATCCAAGAACTGTAATTCAAGATAGGAATTGATTCAGCTGTCCATAAATTACAAAATGGAAAATACCTATTAGGGTAAGTAAGTAGTTCAGTGTATTTACTGTGTCTGTGAACTTACTAAGTGCTAACTCTCAAGAATCTACAAGGTTAGAAAAAAAAAAAAAAGTCAGGTTTCATGTTAAAGTGTTTAATTTCCTTCCCAAATTAGTTCTCTTCTGGAAGATAATGCTCGATAGTTATCCATGTAATACTTTCATTATAATGGAAAGGAGAATAACTGCATTAGGCGCGAAAGAGATATGAACTGTAAAGGTCGCTTTCCAGATAATGGGATTCATCAAGGAGACTGAGAAGGTACTGGGCAAGATTCACAATGAGCATCAATTTCTTTCCTTCACTTCAACAATTTTGGGGGAGAGAAGAAAGTCAGACTCACAAATTCAAATGAGGTTTTCAGCTCTCAAAGTGAATTTGCTCCATCACTGTATCTTTTGAATAGGCTTTTAGTACAGCTATGAACAGGAGATGGTTACCAGCAAGGTCTGAATGATGAAAGAAAACTCCCAGATTCTTTTGATTTCTGTTAATATATACTCAATTCATTATTTTTACAAGGAAAATCAAGTTCTCCACTTCTTTACACAAATTTCTTTTCCATTAAAAACATGAGTATAATATCTTCCCTGTATTTTCCTTTATGCAGCCTCTTTCATCCCAGAACATTTTAAGCAGTCATTATTTGCATTTTATACATGATGAAATTAAAATACAGGAAGGCTAAGGACCAGTTTTTGTGTCATATGCAAGCCTGAACTATCCCAGAGAAGGAAAAAATTTTCATTGAAACTATTTTATTCCCAGATCACCGGTGTTGCTTTCCTCGCAAACCAATGAAGTTAGGGGAATAGGAAAATTCACCAATTTTACAGTTTCTTTTTTTACTCAAAATGAACCTGCATGACACTGTCCTCTTTTGACATTGAGAACTGCAGACAGAGTAGTCAACTCTTATCTGAATCATACCCACATAATCATTTCTCCTTCTGCCAATACAAACAAAGTCTTAGCCTTGCTCAAAATAAACTGAGTTTTCTTCTTTAATCAGGATTTCTACTGAGAACTAAGTAGAAAATTTCAGCATTTGTATTCATTTCATTTGTCCACTTTACCAGTCAAACTGAGAAGTCTGGAACACGCTGGCAGCGTTTCGTTATGGTCCCAGCTGGCCTGTTTTTTCACTTCTGTTCTGTATCTCAGCAGATCTTTGTTGGATGGTAGTTAACATTGTCACTTTGCCTAGTCCTATATTATATAGCATTTTTAGCACAGTTTTCAATGTGCTACGGAGGCATAAGGGTCTTTTGGTGGACATCTTGAGAGAGATAAACTCTGTCATCATGCTTTTACTTCACTACTGAAACTTTAAAACACACTTTTCCAGAACTGCCAGTACATCTTGCGAGCACCTGAGAAAAGAAACTTGTCAATGCACCAACTTTTTAACAGGAAGATGGGGAGTCCATTTTAGGATGCTCCTGTCCATTATGGCAGGTGGGAGAGTAGCCAAGAGCTGTGAATAACATTAATCAGGCTCACAGGCTTGATTACGTACTGAAAGCAAAGGCTTGAACAAGCCATAAGAACAATGTATTCTAAAAGGTGTTATTTCTACACACTAACCCCTACCCACTCCTTCTCAGAAGAACAAACTTTCTCTGGTGTTATTATGCCTGTTATATTGAAAGGCTGATAATTTACCCTTGATACAAATACAAATACAAAAACATATGAAAAGAGATATTGAATGTCCCTAAGCACATGGATGGTCCACCACTAGTAAATATTGCATGTAATTGAATTCATGAGTAACGACAGAAGATTTTTCCTTAAAATATATCTATTCTCAACTGTTCCTATTTCCCACAGAAGATAATTTTCAAATAACTACAAACCTGACCTAGCCACCAAATCATAATAATATAGTAGTATTAGCTTTTTAAAAAAATTTTAATGCATGGCTAAATGCTGCAAAGCAAATAAATTGCCTTAGAGACACCTGAGACCAAATGCTGAGCAATTTTATAGACACATGCTGTTAAAATATCCTTGGCTTATAGGCCATGCATTCAGCTGCTCTCAATTCTGAAGCAAAATGGACCAAGGATCTGGCTCACTTTTTTATTTCTGCACCAAGTGCTTCCTAACACAACACAACACAACACAACACAACACAACACAACACAACACAACACAACACAACACAACACAACACCACAGGTGCCTTTGGCATTTCATGTTAATGCTAATCTACAGTTAACAGTTTTACATGAGCCTCACAGAGCAGCGAGTTGCTGGTTTTCATGAGAATTGCACTTTGATTATCACCTGGCAGCATATACTGACTAGTCACATGGACTCTTGGAGAAGGGCTTTGCACATGTCAAAGTTACTTTACTTTTCAGGAGTCTTCAATGTATCAGATATTCATATATTCATGGAACATTACTCATGGCTAACTCAGCAGAGCTAGTGATGCAGTCAAATATTTCAAATTAGTATGAAAAGTTTAAATTTTTTCTAAACTCCCCAACCGAAACAAAACCCCTAAAGGCTTTCATTTCTACAAAGTATTGGTGTGGGATTTTCACTAATTCAATCTGGTTTTGGTATTGGGCTGGGAGGACTCACTTTAGATTTAATTTCTCTTCAGGCATCAGTTAATACAGTATTTGAATGCTTTGGTGTGTTCAGAATAGCTTTGTTATGGACTGAAATCCACCTGGATTCTGCTTGAAATGGATAGTCAACTTAGTGGATTAGCTGAGATGGTAATGAAAATCTTTATAAATCAGTAGTCAGTAGACTGTCTAACAGATCAGAGGAGATTTTTGATCCATCTCTAATTCAGTAAAGCTACAATAAATCCCACCAAACTCTGCTACAGTTAGCTCTATGTAAACTCTAGTGAATTAGAGAAAATTAGCAAAAAAGTTTCCAGAAAGAGATTCAAATGTGTTTTGTTTCTTTTTTTTCCCCAGAATGGACAAGAGATGGAGGGGAAAGGTCCCTTCATTTACCTGAACAGGGTGTTTAAGCATAGGCAGCTATTATGAAGACGGATATTTGAAAATAAGTCCGTAAACATATTTGGCTGAACATTTATTCCTATATAAAACACGTATGACTATTTCTAAATACAGCCCAGGCCCTATTACAACCAAAATCCATGGTCCAAAGCCCATTAAAATCAAAGGAATGACTCCCATTAATATCAATGGCTATTAGATAAGGCCACAAGCAGGGAAAATCCCCACTGAAAACAGTGGGAGATCTGCCTGCATAAACTCCCCTTGGAAGCTGCTGATGCTTTTTCTTCTTTCATTTCTTCATAAATATTTTATAAACAAAACTCACTGAACTTAGAACTTGCACATATAACATTATGCAAGACTTTTGTTAGGATCTTGCTGGTCTTAGCAGAGCTTTCTTGTTCATATTTCTATGTCACTTCCAGAGCAATCTGAAGAGAGAATCTCCTTTCGGAGGCAAATGCTGTGGTTTATCTTGACACTGTCACTATACAGAAGGTATGGTGGACTAGAAAGAGCTGTTGATTTAAGTGTAACTTATCCATTAAGATGTCAATCTAACTACATTTTTACCCCCTTTCTGACGGAAGAATGTAGCCTTTCTTTCAGAGTTCACCAGAATGAAACACTTTTCCTTGTTTCCATGCACAAAGAAACATAATACAGCAAGCATGCTTTTTAGATGAGTTTAGTAAGTGTGCTGGGAGATTCTGTTAAATGTCATTTGAAATGTCTGCCTCAGAATGAGAATGGTTTTCCACAGCTAATATTGCAGCTTTCCATCAGACACTGTGCAATTAATGGCACACAGAAGTAAACTGATAAACAGGCTTTTGTCATCTGAATGCATTTTTTCATGTCACAGACAGCCAAATGTTATTTTTGTGTGAAGAGATATTTTAGATTTCTTTATGAATTGTGGATTTATAAAATGTCACCAGGAAACATAAAGCTCCTTCAGATGCACTTATTAGAACATACACGTGGGAATGTTTATGCTTTATATGGAGACACTTAGCAAAAAATCATTTTAGGCATTACCTAATTAATTGTCATTGATTCCCATGTAACCATTTCCTTTATCTACACCATCTGAGATTTCTAAAAATAGTTTGAAATATTAGTTTCACTGTTATGACAGTCCATTCTTCTTTTTATATAATTTTTCCATCCACTTCTAAGAAATATAGTCTTGAACAAGCATGGGAAATAAAGCTACGCACCAAAAAGAAAAAATTTAGAAATCATGTGAAAAAGCTAGAAAATATGTTAATTGAGAAAAAAATAAATGCAATACAAAGGTGCATAGAGACAAGGAAAAATAAATGCATAATATCCAGACCTTTAGTAGGCCATTTTCTACCTCCCAAGTCAGGTCACTGTTGACTTGCTGAGGGCAAGATGAAGGGGGGAAAATCTTTAGCATGTGATGCTATAATTATTTCTATCAAAGCTACTGATTATCCCCAAAAATCAGATTAGTGATCATGCAAGAGGCATTTATAGCCAGTATTTTTTGATAAAACACCCTACAAAACTGAAATGTGTCCGAGACAGAGAGAGAAAAGCAAGAGAGTAAGAGAAAATATGAAAAGCAAATGGCAAATTAATGGTAGAGGAAAACAGTGTGGAACACCATATGGACGTCTTTCTATCCCTAGGGCAAATATTTATATTTCTGCATTTCATCTTCATTAATGCCTAAGAGCTATAGGGAGACCTGAGCTTAACTTTTCTATACTGGTCATGCACAAGCAAAAATTACAATCTAAATATGAAAAACCAACCTGAAAATTTACAGTATTGCTCAGTGCAAAATTCCCATCAGATTTTTTCAGCTGTGTAAGTATATAAATATACCACAATTATGCACAGTTAAAAACTTTTTCTTCCCTTTTCCTTCAGGATTGTTACTGTTTTAAAGAGTAGCTCATAAATAAGAGCCATTCATATTGATTAAAACTGAAGGTGAATACTCGATGAGAATAGGGCTATGTTCTAAACTCTTCGCACCACTCTATGGCAGTGAGGGCTGTAAAAATATGATCTGAGCCTGTCTGAGCATAAGCAGCTTACTTGCAAGCCTTTTTGATATCTCCCACTCAGGACAAGATAGATTACGCTCAAAGCTTGATGGTGACAGCCATGAAAGCTACGCCGAATTTGTCCAGGTTACATGAACACTATAATTCCCTATTTTTTACTGTGTTTTTTTACCCAAGTAAGAGTTCCCGAAGGAAAAGGAAATAGTATGTCCAGGATAAATTTGATACACAGCAGTTTTAATTACACCAGCAAAATTTGGTCACACTGGGGAATGCAATCTTCAGCCTTACTTCTGTCCCTCGTTTCTCTACTGATTTAATGGATGAAGGTATCCCAATAGAACCGCAACTTTTCACACAGCCTATGTAAACTCACGTCCCAGACTTCAGATGCATCAAAAGTGTAACTGCTCTGAAGTATCTTAACCTTTTAAAATGGAACAGGAATATGTTTGAAAAGTGAGTTCCGGATAAGTTAGTGCCATTTGCTTTGAGGAAAAGTGAGGAAATCTGGGGCCACAGGAGAAAGAATGAAATTTATAAGCAACCTTATTCACTCAGATAGGTCAGTCACAAAGCTGATTATACAAAGTTCATTGTCAAAACACGAGAGTTCATTCAAATCCTATCAATATTGTTACTGCTAATATCTTTTGGTACCTGGACATAATTTACAAATACTGCAAATAATTTATAGAGACAGGATGAATATTCACTGCAAACTCTGAATATTCCTCATTGTTCACGTTGTGTTTGATAACATACATCTTGACACAGATGAATATAGACTCTACACAGTAAGCAAAGCAACCATGCTGATTGTCAGGAGAATAAGCCTTATACTCTAGCTTTTGGGTTATTATAAAAAGTGTCAGAAAGGTTAATCCAATTCCACACTATAGGATTCCCTCAAGACTCAAAAGCAAAACTTAAAAATGTATAATCTGGTCTCCTGTGTCTGTTAATCCTTTGCACCAATGATTAGTTCCTGTTTAGGTTAGCAAATAAAAAAAAGATTAAATGAAGGTTAAAGGTTCTCTAAGCCTGTTTCCTTTTTTTTTTATTATTAATAAATCATTATGCTAACAAAACTTAAGTAGGGTTTTAGACTAGCAACTGGAAATCTCCTTCTTATGATGAAATAATGTGTTCCTTGGATACATAAAATGCATTAGGCACAGTTTCAAATAAAATCAAAGCTGGTGGGTTACAAAGGTCAAACAAATTAAGCTTTCTTTTAGATTTGCATCACCATCTGAGCCCAAATACATGCTTCTTAATTGAATAGTAAGCACTGTCAGTCAACCTCAACCAAAGCAGCTCTGATTATGTAATGGCTTTCAATTGTGATTATTTCAGCGTAGCATATGGAATATTTCACATCACACTTTGCTAGCTTTGCTACTGCTGACATCTTAATCTGAAGTGGAAGCTGTTTAAAGTCCTCTGATCTCTCAATTGTTCTAAAATATGAGCTATTTAAATATGTATTTCCCAGCAATTAATGCCTATCAGTAACAACGGCCAATCGTTTTTTGCACCATATGTAAGTTTATGGAAAAGTAATTCTGCCAAAAATTTAAAGTCTGAAAATTCACTCCTTTTTTGTTTTCCATCCTTTGGGGCTGGTATATTCCATTTCTGGTTCAGTAAGTGAACAACTTTTGCTTTGAACATTTGTGAAGTGACCCCTCCAAGACATTTATCTCTCAAAGCTCCGAAGAGCTACCTACAAGAATATTTTTGTTACGGGTATTGTTCTGCACACCTGTCCTTCTGCATAAAGTCAAAGCTACATGAAAATACATACACAAACTGACAAGATGTAAAATTATTGTGTCATTAGTGGGATTTTGTCCTTTTAATTATGTGTTCCCCTGAGTTCATATTTCTTGTGGGCTGGGTGGAAAAAGTACCTTTATGTTGCACAGTACCTGACACATTGTGAGAAATACCAGCAAATACAAGGTAATAGAGATTACAGTAGTAATTCCAGCAGAAATTACAGTAGTAATTCTGCCAGTTCTGCTGCATCAGTGCATTATAATTCCCAGAAGGAGCAACAGGGTAATCACTTTCTCAAGAAAAAAAAACAAAAAAATCCTGGCAGAAAATACAAGCCAAAACAAGGCCTGTTTTAATATTTTGATATTTGCATGTCATTTGACCAATATCTGATGTATGACAGCTCCTACAAATCATCCATGAAGTGGAATATGTAAAAGTGCATTTTAAATTATACAAATCATACATTTCTATTCATGCATGATTCTTTATTTTAGAAATATCTTATCACTTCAGTGCAGTGGTTTGGTTTTTTGTTTTTTATTTAATGATGTAAGGTGATGTATTTGACAGAGAATGAAGCATTTGCCACTCCAGATAAAGGATTACTGAATGATGTGCATATCTCTTTCTTAGAGATCTTTATAAAAGCCAAACACTCCTACAATTTTCTTTTCTATGGCTCCATTTTTAAAATGTGCACAGCAGCAGGGAAACAGTCCAAGGGCTCAACTGCACTGGAATGCTTTTGATGTAAACTCTGCCATCAAAATGCATGAACTCACAAGGAACTGTGGGCTGATGAAAACAGGAACCACGATATATGAATGGTTTAGTTTACCTGTGTACTCTCTGGAGCTGGAAACTGGTCTACTGCTCTTTCTTAGAGGGGGAAACAATATCATTCTCCTGTAATTTCCTCCCCTTAACTCATTCTAGCAGAGACTTTAAAGGAAAGCAATCTGTTAAGGGCATAATGTTCACAAATCAATCAAAAAAAAATCAGATACTAGTCTCATTTCATTCAACAAACGTTTTGCCAATGGCAACAGCTGAAGCAGGGTATGAGTCAAAGATTGTAAAATGCTAATCTGGCATGCAGTCTACTCCATCTTCTTATGAAAAAACTGCAGTGTCCAAAAGGGATAAAATGATGGCTGGAAGAAATACAAAGAATATATGACCATCAACTCAGTTTGCAAACAATACTCATTTGGGTTTATCACTGGAAAAGAGTACAACTACTTCGCTTCTTACACATGCAGAAGAGCAAGACAGAACCAAAAATCTAAACCAAAATGCTGATCTTACTTGTAAATTTCTTGCTTTTGTCACTAAAAAAAATTTAGTCTTAGGTTTCTAATTAAAAAGAAAATCTCTGATTTGCCAGAAAACAGTAATATGCAACATAACTGATTTTTTCCTGATCCACTGCTGAATATGCTCAGAGTCCTAATTGCCTTTTTTTTTACCTTAACTTTAATTGTACACTAACATTCCAAGTAACATGCACTTCCAATCTTTCAATCACTTTTCACTGAAAACAGTATTTTTCAAAAAATTCATAGTCTTTCCCCATATTAGGACTGAACTCCAATCCTTTATCCTTGCTCGGTAAAAGCTGCAAAGTGCATCATCCTTTGCAGCTGAGGTTTTTCTTAGAGTCACTTCTTGCCTCCTCAGTACCTCAGCACAATCTGTCTCTCTCCCCTGTGAAAGAACACTTACACTTACACAGAGATGTCTACGTACAGTTCGAAAAAAGCTCATCTGTTCACTCCTCAGAAAGCAATTTCCTTTATCCACGAGCAAACATATTTCGTCAGTTTTGGGGGGTGGGGGTTGATCATTGTTATTTATTCATCACAAATGTCAAGCAATGATTCTTATACTCCAGGGCCAGCACATTTCTGTGCAAGCTGGATATGCATTATTGAGCTGGGTGCAGGTGCCGTGGCTGCAGAGGCACCTTGGAGGAGAGGCTGGGGCTGCCCTGGGCTGGACCCAGTGGATTCCAGCAGCTCCAGCTGACCCAGCACAGGTGATGCTGTCTCTGGGAAAGTGCATTTAGGAAAGGGGAAAAATGCTCACAGTCAGCACACATGAGGGGTAATGGAAAACAAGCGTGAGAAACAGCCCTGCAGGCACTAGGTTTGGGGGAAAAGGAGAAGAGGAGGTGCTCCATGCACAGATTCCCCTGCAATCTATGGAGAGGAGCCCCACTGGAGCAGAGAAACAATGTGGGGGAAAGAGGGAGGAGAGAGGATCTGCTATGGGTGGGCCACATCCCCCATTCCACATACCCCGTTCCCCATCTCTTTTTGTTTTTCTTTTAAAATTTCATCTAAAATTTAATCTAAATTTCTTTTAATCAGCAATGAATAAATTTTCTGTGAGTGTAGCCTACCTTGCCCATGACTGCAATTGGTGAATTATCTCCCTGTCTTTACAGACAAACTTTTCTATCTTACTACCTCTCCCCTGTCCCACTGGGGACAGGGAGGAAAAGAATAGCTGGATGGGGGCATCTGGTAGGCAGCCAGAGTAAATTCACCACCATTACACATCAATAAAACTAGATGAGACACAATCTTAGGCAACCAATGTAATCTTTGACTTCGTTTTAATGTCTTTGTTTATTTTGTCCAAGTTCAGAAAAAGAAAATAAAATGCTCTCACTATCTGCCTCTTAAGCAGAATTACAAATTGGAATGGAAATTTCATCAACTTCATTCTTTTTCCTCCAAAAAACATTTGTAAAAGCAAAAATTAGGCAATTGTCAGTTTTTCATCTCACATCCCTCTTTTCCAAAGCCATGTGAAGACACCCACATGTCTGTGCGCTGATATCAAATCCGAACTGTTTCAGAGCAGGGATGAAGGGCATTAGGAAGCCCTGGGACATGTACAGAGCTCTGCCTGCCGCCCCTTGCCACTTGCGCTGGTGGAGACTCAGCAACTCTGCCTCTGATTGTGGCAGATGTATCAAAAAGGCAATTTGCATACAGACCCTCCAAGCCATCTGCTGGCAGCACAGGTATTTCATGCCCTCTGTGGATTTCACCTCTTAGTGAGGGCATGGCCATCTTTCATTTCCCAAATCAATTAAAGCTGCAGGTCATGATGAGCTGAAAGGCAATCTAGCAACTATTACTTTCATGATTTTTCCTAGATGAGCAAGTATCAGCTCACTGTGGAATACTATGGTTAGAGTTTTTTCTGCCAGGCAATTACATTAGACCTCATTGTATTTGAAAGTGCTGCCGAACTGTACTTACCATCTATTTGTATGGCTGAAACATGCTTGGGTGCACTTGGAAATAGATTTGCCTACCTATAGCAATCATGCTAAGAACAATAAAATATTTTCATGTCGGATCGAGCAAACTTCGTAGCCCAGAAAACACTAATGGACAGCGTTACCTGAATGTGTTGCATTTCAGTACAGCCACGTCCTTAATTTTCAGATAAATTTTCCCAATCCATCATTCTGCAAACAAGATTTTGTTAACAACTAGCAGCCAACTGCTTATGTAAGACTTAACAATAATAAATATCTTCCTAACTGTGCAACAGAGGGAAGCCCACATTAACAAACCCCGCTCTGCATGGAGCACTCTGATATTCAGTCAGATGAATTAGTAGTTCAGAAAAGTTCACAAGGAAGACAGATGGCAGTCAGTTAAGATTGCCTTATCACATTACAGCCTCACAGACCTGTCTGTTGCATTCTGTCACTGCATGGCTAGCTGCAGGATTTTGAATGGAACTCTCTCTTCAAAAAAAAATTTCTTTCTGAATCTTTCCTAGCAGATTTTCCATTGTGTGAAAATATACAGCAGAACCTGCTTTCATTTCTCCCCATGTTTTTAATCACTTGTCCTTTTCCTGCCTCTTTTCTTCATGCTTTTAGCTACCATGTCTCCTGCCTGCTTTTTAGTAGGAGAAAAATAAGTGAGTGGAGGTAATTCCAGAATGAAATGGAGATAAATGCGAAAATGGCAGTGATAATCAAGGTAGGTTTCATTTTTCCTACCTGAAGACCAGAAATTAGTTATTTCAGCTGTTTGTGAGTATTTCCCCTCTGTTTTTTTTAACACACAACATTCAAGCAATTTCCTTTTTCCCCAAAACATTGTTCAATATGATTCTCCATTTAATATGTACTCAATGAATTGAATGTGAATACGACTAGACATGTATGAGATCAAGCAGATATTGTCAGATTGTCAGTCAGAGAACTGTAGGAGAAAGGTCAGATAATAATTAGAGCTGAATTCAGTGTTTTCTGAATTCAATATTCAATATTAAAATATCCTTAAGTGTTTGGGTGTTGTCAGGGCTTGAGGACATTTCATTTGTTGGGGTTTTTTTTGTTTTCTGTTTTGAGTGGGGTTTTTTAGCTGAAATAACAATGGAAGTAAAGAGAATAAAAATATTTGGCATGGGTCCAGGTTTTGGGGAGATTTATTATTATTTTTATACTATAAGTTTCTTTCTTTATCCCTTTAAGGAATAAAATCATCAGCAGACGGCAGGGTGCTGCCCAAAAGCACCTAACAAAACATGTCAGCAGTTGTGTTGGAGAGGATTTATAGGAAGAGAAGGACAGGAAAAGAAAAAGAAAAGGAAAAAAGGAAAAAAGGAAAATATAAAAAGATGAGAGAGAGAGAAAGAGAGAGAGAGACATGCCTTTCTCTGGTAGTACTAGGCTAAGAAAACCCCGCCTTTTTACAGTATTTCTGACTAGTAAGTGAGCAGAGAGGTCTGAATGTTTTATGTACTCATTCTACCAAGCTCATCATCTGGGAGCCTCTCAACAAAAGATTAAACAGGCTGGGTTAAAGCAGAACATACATTCACCCTCTTTAATTTTTTTAAGGAATTAAATGTCCTTGTCATGATCCGAAAGGAAGTTTCTCATTTGTTGTTTCACAGACCTTCCCTCATACATATTCCACACATTTTAATAGCTTCT